>OY811986.1:67500-415000 GCA_963681505.1 Eunapius fragilis | reverse complement strand
TGACTTTTGTTGCTATGGCTGCATATGATAGGAAGATTCCATTTTTGGTGTTGTCCCTTGTGTTTTGCCAGACAGCCAGCTATGTCAGGCAGGAATGCAGCCAGTGTGTGCCACCTATGTGTGTCCTGCCAAAGGATTAGGTCACCTACATTGCTAGCAATGCTTCACTAGGGAGAGATAAGAGGGGGTATAATGTATAATGGTTGCCTTTTATACTTGAGCTCTCATTATTGTGTACATCTATACAACCATCACACACCCCACCCCACACAACCATCCCACACCCCACCCCACACAACCATCCCACACCCCACCCCCACACAACCATCCCACACCCCACCCCCACAAACCATCCCACACCCCACCCCCACACAACCATCCCACCCCCCACCCCCACACAACCATCCCACACCCACCCCACACCCCACATGCCCTTCCACACGACCATCCCACACCCCACACCCACACCCCACCCCCACACAACCATCCCACACCCCACCCCCACACAACCATCCCACACCCCACCCCCACACAACCATCCCACACCCCACCCCCACACAACCATCCCACACCCCACACCCACACCCCACACCCACACCCCACACCCACACCCCACACCCACACCCCACCCCCACACCCCACATGCCCTTCCTAACAACCATCCCACACCCACCCCCACACCCCACCCCCACATACAGACACAGATAACACGCTGATCAACACGCCACGCACGTCCGTCTACCTGAACTACTCACAGCCTGTCTCCATTCCATGTTCCATCCAATGGCAGGGTGTGGTGTGCACGGGACTGGATATATCTGGCTTCTCCATTACCTGGACCAAGGAGGTGAGGGGGAGTGACCGGAGGTGAGGGGAGTGGCTGGGGGTGAGGGAGTGGGTGGAGGTGTGGGAGTGGCTGGGGGTGAGGGGAGTGGCTGGGGGTGAGGGAGTGGGTGGAGGTGTGGGGAGTGGCTGTTTGCTGGTGTATTACGTCCAAACACTCCACAGGGATCAGTGATACCTCTGGACCCCTCACAGCCTGTGCACGCTGTCACTACTAACATGTCTTCCGTCTTGACACTTGGACCTCTTCGGAAGGACTGGACTGGCCAGTATGACTGCGTTCTCATTAGCAATAGAGTCAACACTACATCAAGAGTGACTGTGTATGGTCAGTCTTGTCATGAGGATACCTTAGGATTCAATACCTTACTAATCTCTGGTATAACACACCAGCATAACTTAGCTGTGGGGCTTCATAGCTGCAATAGCTGGTTTAGTAAAGTCTAGTTATTGGGACTGGTTTAGTAACTGGTTTAGTAAAGCCTAGTTATTGGGACTGGTTTAGTAAAGCCTAGTTATCGAGACAAAAGAACTACATGTACGTCAGCCTCTCCTCCCCAGGCCCACCTGATGCTGTGTCAAATTTGTCGTTCTCTGTGAGTCAGGGTGTGGCCACTCTATTCTGGGCTCCACCCACATCCGGTCCCTATGAGATCTCCTACAAAGTGTACTATGGGTAAGTGCCTTAGGCCACACCCTCTAAATGCCACACACCCTATACTAAGGATATGCCACACCCCCTGTACTAAGGATATGCCACACACCCTTACTAAGGATATGCCACACCCCCTGTACTAAGGATATGCCACACCCCCTGTACTAAGGATATGCCACACTCCCTGTACTAAGGATATGCCACACCCCCTGTACTAAGGATATGCCACACCCCCTGTACTAATGCCACACACCCTGTACTAATGCCACACCCCCTGTACTAATGCCACACCCCCTGTACTGCCCCTGTCCCTGCAGCAAAACCAGCAGTACCAGTTCATTCTTCACGGCTGCCACAATACCTAGTGTTGAGCTATTGGAACTGGAGGATGGCAGCTACATAGCTCATGTGATCACTGTAGGCCACACCTCCTCCATCACTGTGGAGAGTCTGCCCAGTGAGGAGGTACAGTTTGCAGTGGGGTCATGTAAGTTGTGCTCTAGCTCTGAAGGCTGGTCTCATGATGTTTCCAATTAATGCACAGCTGTGGCTACCTCCAATTATGCGTCATCTGTAGCAGGAGCAACAGCTGGTGTCTCTGTCATTGTGCTCATTATTGTGGGATTACTGGCTGTACTTGGCCTAGCATGGTACATCAGGTGGGCATTAAATTGAACCACTGCATCTTTCTAAAAGAGTCATTTTTAGGCAGAAGAGGCATTCTCAAGCACAGAGTTGGAACTTAGAAGGAGAAGTGAGTGATCAAGTGTCTAAGATGGATCATCCAATGCATATTGCCCATTCCATTACAGCCTCCATCTAATGCTAACAGCATTCCTCCTCTGGTTATAATCAGTGCGACTAATTTTGAATTGCCTGGCAACAGCAGGTTCAGCAATAGTTACGATGTTGATCCCAAGTGGGAGTATCCAAGAGACCTCCTCCAGCTGTCAGAGCTTATATTGTATGATGGCTTCACTACAGTCCTATACAAGGGAACAGCCAATGGGATTAAGAGCGATAAGGCAATAGACGTGACAGTGAAGAGCTGTAAGGACCACGCCTCTGATGATGATCTGAGAGCCCTCATTGGTGATATGGAGCTGCTGGCCAGTGTTGGGTCACATCCAAACATTATTGGCCTTCTGCGAGTGTGTACTGTTGAAAGTGAGTTAACAATCCTTTAGAAATAGTAATCTTTGGTATACCTATCTAGTAATCTTTTGGTATACCTATCTAGTAATCTTTTGGTATACCTATCTAGTAATCTTTTGGTATACCTATCTAGTAATCTTTTGGTTCCTTTTACACCATGATTGCCTTGCCATCCTCCAAGAGAATTTTTTTATTTACATGTTATTCTATACCACATGTCCACTGCACCATTTTTGAAGTTTTTAAGTATCTTCATTTTTCAGTTTTTTGCACTTTGCACTTACTTTATATTTCAATGCACCAAACTTTTAAAAATCTACCACACATATGAATGCACAAACATGTAATTAACCACGTAGTTCAGTGCACCAAACTTTTAATTAACCCCACATTAATTAACCCCACATTTCAGTGCATCAAAGTTGTTCATGTTCAATATCCAAATGACCACTCACATGGCAGGTCCTATCTACATGGTGATGGAGTACATGTGCCATGGTGACCTGCTGGGGTTCCTGAGGGCATCCAGAGGACACCATGGGATGTACACTGTCTTCCCTGGTAAGAGGGAGCAGCTACCATCTCTCAACCTCACCTCCAGGGACCTCATCAATATTGCCACAAAGATTGCCTCAGGAATGGCCTTCCTAGCAGAGAGAAAGGTACAGTGGGTGTGTCCCAACTCCTCTCAAAGCCACACCCACTTTTACTGTTCAGGTGGTACATGGATCGTTGTGTGCTCGCAATGTTCTAGTGGGAACCAGTCTGGACGTTAAGATCAACCTGAGGGCCTATGACCTTAACACAGACAGTCTCCTGAAGTGGATGGCACCAGAGACACTCTTTGATGGAACATCCACCACATACAGTGATGTGTAAGTGTGTGTGTGTGTGTGTATGTGTGTGTGTATGTGTGTGTGCATATGTGTGTGTGTGTGTGTGTGTGTGCATATAGGTGCATGTGTGCAAAAAGTGTAAAAATGATTATTTTTTTATAGTTGGTCTTTTGGTGTGACAATGTGGGAACTGGTGACACTAGGTAAGGGGTAAAGGATAAGGATGGGGACCAGAGGTATTATCTCATATCCCTCCAGGGGGAACACCGTATGCTGAGATCCTTCCATCAGATCTGTACCCCCAGCTCTTGGGTGGAATGAGAATGCCCAAACCAATGCACTGTACTCCTGAAGTGTATGACATCATCAGACTGTGTTGGGAGAAACTTCCAATGGATCGCCTCACCTTCTCCACCCTGCATGAACGGCTAGATACACTGTCTCACTCCAAAGTGGTACGCCATTTGAGGGGGTCACGTGTTCTCAGAATAAGATTGATTATTCATGTCCCCAGAGCTTCCTTGATCTCCAGCTGTACAGTGATGATGTATACTCACAGTTTGAGGACATAGCTGTTACTTCAAGCACCACTGTTCTATGATATGTGTTCTTGTTTCATTTCTTCAATGTCTTTATGCCTGGAACATGTGTGTGAATGCTGGATTAACTATTTTTTTAGCTCTGCCAAATGTACGAATTTCAACCTTCACCCCATCACACCATCACCATCATCACCACATCACCATCATCATCATCATCACCATCACCCCATCACCATCATCACCACCCATCACTACCACCACCATCCCATCACTACTACCTCCAACATCACCCTATCACCACCACCATCACCACCATCATCATCACCCCATCACCATCATCACCCCATCACCATCATCACCCCATCATCACCCCATCACCATCATCACCACCCATCACTACCACCACCACCATCCCATCACTACTACCTCCAACATCACCCTATCACCACCATCATCATCACCATCATCATCACCCCATCACTACCACTGCCACCATCCCATCACTACCACCTCCACCATCACCCCATTGCCACCATCATCATCACCACTATTACCATCATCACCACCATCACCCATCGCCCCATCATCACCACCATCATCTCCATCTCACTCCATCACCATCATGGGTCCAGACTTGCCCCCCTTCTCATTGGGTACAGCCTTGGCCCCCTCCCATGGGTACAGACTTGCCCCCTTCTCATCGGGTACAGAGCTGCCCCCTTCTCATCGAGTACAGAGCTGCCCCCTTCTCATCGGGTACAGAGTTGCCCCCTTCTCATCGGGTACAGAGTTGCCCCCTTCTCATCGGGTACAGAGTTGCCCCCTTCTCATCGGGTACAGCCTTGCCCCCTTCTCATCGAGTACAGAGTTGCCCCCTTCTCATCGGGTACAGAGTTGCCCCCTTCTCATCGGGTACAGAGCTGCTCCCTTCTCATCGGGTACAGACTTGGCCCCTTCTCATCGGGTACAGAGTTGGCCCCTTCTCATTGGATACAGGGTTGCCCCCTCCCATGGGTACAGACTTGGTCCCTTCTCATTGGGTACAGAGTTGCCCTCTTCTCATCGAGTACAGAGTTGCCCTCTTCTCATCGAGTACTGACTTGGCCCCTTCTCATCAGGTACAGAGCTGCCCCCTTCTCATCGGGTACAGACTTGCCCCCTTCTCATCAGGTACAGAGCTGCCCCCTTCTCATCGGGTACTGACTTGCCCCCTTCTCATCAGGTACAGAGCTGCCCCCTTCTCATCGGGTACTGACTTGGCCCCTTCTCATCGGGTACAGAGTTGGCCCCTTCTCATTGGCTACAGAGTTGGCCCCTTCTCATCGAGTACAGACTTGGCCCCTTCTCATCGGGTACTGACTTGGCCCCTTCTCATCGGGTACAGAGTTGGCCCCTTCTCATTGGGTACAGAGTTGGCCCCTTCTCATCGAGTACAGACTTGCCCCCTTCTCATCGGGTACAGAGCTGCCCCCTTCTCATCGGGTACAGACTTGGCCCCTTCTCATTGAGTACAGAGTTGGCCCCTTCTCATCGAGTACAGAGTTGGCCCCTTCTCATCAGGTACAGAGCTGCCCCCTTCTCATCGGGTACAGACTTGGCCCCTTCTCATCGAGTACAGAGTTGGCCCCTTCTCATCGAGTACTGACTTGGCCCCTTCTCATCGGGTACAGAGTTGGCCCCTTCTCATTGGGTACAGAGTTGGCCCCTTCTCATCGAGTACAGACTTGCCCCCTTCTCATCGGGTACAGAGCTGCCCCCTTCTCATCGGGTACAGACTTGGCCCCTTCTCATTGAGTACAGAGTTGGCCCCTTCTCATCGAGTACAGAGTTGGCCCCTTCTCATCAGGTACAGAGCTGCCCCCTTCTCATCGGGTACAGACTTGGCCCCTTCTCATCGAGTACAGACTTGCCCCCTTCTCATCGGGTACAGAGCTGCCCCCTTCTCATCGGGTACAGACTTGGCCCCTTCTCATCAGGTACAGAGCTGCCCCCTTCTCATCGGGTACAGACTTGGCCCCTTCTCATCGAGTACAGAGTTGGCCCCTTCTCATCGAGTACTGACTTGCTCCAGTTATCACAACTGTCATTCTTGATTAATGTTAATGGTGGAACTTATCAGAACGTATGGTAGTAAGTTTTATATGGGAGTCTTGTTAGTGAATGTGTTTGCATTGAGGGCAATCATCGCTCTTTGTCTCAATATCTTGTGAACACAAATCAAGTATAAACATGAATGAACATAATTCCTTTGCAATTGGGTGAGACCCATAGCTAGACATGTTTAACCAAGGAGGAGGGGGAGGAGGAGGAGGAGGAGGAGGAGGAGGAGGAGGAGGGGGAGGAGGAGGAGGAGGAGGAGGAGGAGGAGGGGGAGGAGGAGGAGGAGGAGGAGGAGGAGGAGGAGGAGGAGGAGGAGGTCCATTGCTATCACACAGCAAGGAACATATATTAACCCTAGAATACAGCTGTATTTATTAATTTAAGCCCCACATTATCATTTTAATAACTCTCCACTACCAAGGGGATAGGACTGACAAAGGATATAAGGTGATAATTATGATGAAGGTATGCCTATCCCTTTGATCATGCTGAAGTGGAGCTTACTGATATATAGTATTATGACATTATTTCAATACAGGTACATATGACAACTTTGTTTTTAAAAATCTCAAGTGAGCTGTACAAGAGTAAAAAAATAAATATGCTTCTTTCACTGTACTCAGATGGGCAAGTGTTGAGCATGGAGTGAGTAAGCCTTGGTAGCAGGAGTGCAGACGTGCATGCGATGTCATAGAAGTGATGAAAGGAGGAGTAGTAACTATTATGTCATTAAAAACATGAGGTGACAAATGAGTTCACAGAAGTCATAGAAGGGTAGTAAGTGAGTTGTCGTTGAACTGTGAATACTGTTCACTGTCGTACTGACCAAAGTCCAAAAGAACCTATCACGGTGTGTCCATGGGTTAAAGAACCACACACCTTACACACATACACACATGCACAAACATACACACAATCACACGCATTGAGCCACAAACACACACACACACACACACACCACACACACACACACACACACACCACACACACACACCACACACACACACACACACACATACCACACACACACACCACACACACATACCACACACACATACCACACACACATACCACACATACATACCACACATACATACCACACACATACCACGCATACATACCGCACTTGATAGGGTATTTAGGTTAGCTTGGAGTACATCGAACGGTGGTCGACTTGTGGGCGTGGTCTCCCAGCAGGCTTTCATTACATCATACACCTCCTGTGCACAGTGCACAGGGTGTGGTAGTCTCATTCCATTGCACAGCTGGGGATAAAGATCCTGTGCCAAGATCTCAGCATAAGGGGTACCTCCTTTTAAAGAAATTGAGGGATACCAATGAACGTGTGGCTTTGTGCTCTCCTTCCATTGTGCCCCCTCCCCAGTCCTACCTTTGTGCCCCGTCTCCAGCCCTTCCCTTGTGTCCCTCCTCCCCAGCCCTTCTCTTGTGTCCCTCCCCCAGCCCTTCCATTGTGTCCCTCCTCCCCAGCCCTTCCCTTGTATCCCTCCTCCCCAGCCCTTCCCTTGTGTCCCCTCCCCAGCCCTCATCCCCAGTCTCCTGGTTTGCACAACACTCTATACTAGACTCCTCCACAAGGACAGACTCCCACTCCTCTGGAGCTTACCCACAGTAACAATCTCCCATAGAGTCACTCCAAAAGACCAGCTGAATACAAAAGACGAACATAAGCAGATTGTGCTTAAAACACCCCTCCCCCCCCCCCCTCCCCCCCCCTCCCCCCGGGCTTACATGTCACAACTTGTGCTTAAGATGCCATCAAAGAGTGTCTCTGGTGCCATCCACTTGAACACACTGTCCCTGCTAAGCTCATAGCCCCTCAGGTTGATCTTAACGTCCAGGCTGGTTCCCACTAGAACGTTTGAAGCACACAGAGATCCATGTACCACCTGTTCAACGGGCAGGAAAGAAAGTGGTCTCATGTACCACATCTGACAAGCTGACAAGGGGGGGGGGGGGGGTTGGTCACGTGACAAGAGGGGTGTGGTCTCACATGTCATGTGACATGCATGTACAGTATGAGCTACCTTCCTCTCTGCAAGGAATGCCATTCCTGAGGCGATGTTTGCAGCTATAGTCATGAGGTCCCTTGAGGTGAGGTTTACTTGTGGAATGTTATTGTCCTCCCCAGGGAAGACAGTGTACATCCCAAGGTGTCCCCTGGATGCCCTCAGGAACCCCAGCAGGTCACCATGGCACATGTACTCCATCACCATGCAAATAGGACCTATGTGGAGAGATGTGAGGGGTGTGGTCTAAGGGTGTGGTCTTGTCTGCCCGATGCTGGATTTCAATCATAAAAAGGTACGCAGGCTTGTGGTTATCTGCCTGCAAAATTAACCCTTTGCTGACAGGCTGCATGCATTAACCCTTTGTTCACAGGCTGCATGAATTAACCCTCTGTTCACAGGCTGCATGCATTAACCCTTTGTTCACAGGCTGAATGCATTAACCCTTTGTTTCACAGGCTGCATGCATTGACCCAGACTGCATATATGCCTGGATTTTTTTGGGCATGGTAATTGGAATGAAAATGGATTAGTGATGGGGAGGAGGATGATAATGGAGATGGGAGGCAGGTTGAAAGGTTCGTGAATGAGGGGGGAGGGGAGGGAAGAAGGGTAAAGAAAGGGAAGGGGAGTGAGGGAAGGGGAGTGAGGGGAGGGGAGTGAGGGGAGGGGAGTGAGGGAAGGGGAGTGAGGGAAGGGGAGTGAGGGAAGGGGAGTGAGGGAAGGGGAGTGAGGGAAGGAGAGTGAGGGAAGGGGAGTGAGGGAAGGGGAGTGAGGGAAGGGGAGTGAGGGAAGGGGAGTGAGGGAAGGGGAGTGAGGGAAGGGGAGTGAGGGAAGGGAGTGAGGGGAGGGGAGTGAGGGAAGGGGAGTGAGGGAAGGGGAGTGAGGGGAGGGGAGTGAGGGAAGGGGAGTGAGGGAGGAGTGGGGAGGCTTACTTTCAACAGTGCACACTCTGAGAAGACCAACAATGTTTGGATGAGGGCCAAGGCTGGCCAAAAACTCCATGTCAGCAAGAAGAGCTGTCCTTGCATCCTTCTCTGATGCATCTGGCTTGCTCATTTTAATGGCCACATCAGCAGGCTTCTCCCCCTTGAGGCCAGCTGCCATGCCTCTGTAGAGCACCATGGTGTGACTTTCATATAGCATCTCAGAGAACTGCAGGACCTCCCGAGGGAATTCCCACTTAGGGTCCAATTCATAGCCATTGCTGAGGCAATCTGGTTCACATAGGGATGTGTCTAAGTTTCCATTTGAAGGTAGAGAGATTGGAGGAACAAGTTCTACTGCATTTGAAACCTGAAGTAGGTTTGGGGAGCATCAAATGCAATAAGCCTGTTGTCCCCCATACCATAAGCCTGTTGTCCCATACACCATAAGCCTGTTGTCCCATACACCATATTAGCATTACCTGAAGTTTCTCATCATAAATCCATGTGCTCATATTGAATGTTCGTCGCCTGGGAATGAGAGGGTGAAGGTTGTGAGGTGACAGGGAGGGTGAAGGTTGTGAGGTGACAGGGAGGGTGAAGGTTGTGAGGTGACAGGGAGGTGAAGGTTGTGAGGTGACAGGGAGGGTGAAGGTTGTGAGGTGACAGGGAGGGTGAAGGTTGTGAGGTGACAGGGAGGGTGAAGGTTGTGAGGTGACAGGGAGGGTGAAGGTTGTGAGGTAACAGGGAGGGTGAAGGTTGTGAGGTGACAGGGAGGGTGAAGGTTGTGAGGTGACAGGGAGGGTGAAGGTTGTGAGGTGACAGGGAGGGTGAAGGTTGTGAGGTGACAGGGAGGGTGAAGGTTGTGAGGTGACAGGGAGGGTGAAGGTTGTGAGGTAACAGGGAGGGTGAAGGTTGTGAGGTGACAGGGAGGTGAAGGTTGTGAGGTGACAGGGAGGGTGAAGGTTGTGAGGTGACAGGGAGGGTGAAGGTTGTGAGGTGACAGGGAGGGTGAAGGTTGTGAGGTGACAGGGAGGGTGAAGGTTGTGAGGTAACAGGGAGGGTGAAGGTTGTGAGGTGACAGGGACGGGGAAGGTCATATAAACTTCATAAGGGGATGATGGTTAAAGGCATTACCTGTGTGTGTAGAGAACAGCTCCTAAACACATCATCACTGCACTTAGCACTGCAACAACCACTATCGCTCCTGCTATGACACCATTGGTGATAGGGGAGGACCAGAACCCCTCACCTAAGAGAGAAGTGAGAGATGCCATCATACACGTGCACACACACACACACACACACACACACACACACACACACACCTGCAATAACAATAAACTGCACAGCTTCACTTGGTGTGCTCTGTGATGTGATGGTGGAGGTGTTGCCCACAGTGATGACATAAGCAGTGTAGTTGCCTTGTGGCAATCCTCGTAGTTGAGTGCTTGATGTTACAGAGATTACCACACCAGTGCTCACCGAACTGAAGTGTATAAGTCGAGCAGGGAGATGGAGGAGAGGGAGGAGGAGAGGGAGGAGGAGAGGGAGGAGGAGAGGGAGGGGGAGAGGGAGGGTGGGAGGGAGGAGGAGAGGAAAGAGGAGAGGGAGGGCAAGAGGGAGGAAGAGAGGGAGGAGGAGAGGGAGGAGGAGAGGGAGGAGGAGAGGGAGGAGGAGAGGGAGGAGGAGAGGGAGGAGGAGAGGGAGGAGGAGAGGGAGGAGGAGAGGGAGGAGGAGAGGGAGGAGGAGAGGGAGGAGGAGAGGGAGGAGGAGAGGGAGGAGGAGAGGGGAGGAGAGGGAGGAGGAGAGGGAGGGCAAGTGGGAGGAGGAGAGGGAGGGTGAGGGGGAGGGTGGGAGGGAGGGTAGGAGGGAGGGTGAGGGGAGAAAAGGGAGGAGGATGGGGTGTAGGATGGGTAGGAGGAAGGCATGATGCAAGGAAAGAGAAGGAAGAGAGAGAACATAAAGTAAGAGGAGAGCAGAGAGGTTAGTTAAGAAATTTAACTGCTTTCTATAACTATCAAAACTGTATAGGTGTGGCCTAGGAAGAGGATGTGGCCTAAGGCACTTACCCATAGTGCAGACTGTATGATATCATAAAAGGTCCAGATGGGGGCGGAGTCCAAGACAGAGTGACCACACCCCCATCCACAGAGGAAGATAGATTGGACACAGGATCAGGAGGGTCTGGGGAAGAGAGGTGAGATCATTCCATCCCCATTCCCCAAATAGAGCACACACTATAAATCATGAAGTCTGACGAACTGCTTCCCATTGTGTTAGAGGCCAAGCAAGTGTATTGGCCTGTTTGGTTCTTCTGTAGTGACTGGAAAACCAAAAGTGAGTAGGATCCATTAGCCACTATTTTGGCTGCATATACAGGCAGGGAAGTGTCCTGGGAAACAACTGACCCCTAAAGGAATTATTCAATAAGGATGCAGCTCAATGGAGACAACATCCAGACCACATCCAGACCACACCCAGACCACACCTCTTTCGTTATCCAGGTAATAGACAGGCTGCTGGAGTTGATTGGTTGACCTCCGCAGCCAATGTGCTGGAGTGAGGTGGGTTGTGTGTAGCAGGCCACTGATGTTGGCTGGTTCAGTTGCTCCACAGAGATGCTTCGTGACACAGCAGCCTTAGGTGCGTCAAAGTCTAAATTTGACCCCATGCATGTGGTGTGGTGTGGTATGGTGTGGTGTGGTGTGGTGTGGTGTGGTGTGGTGTGGTGTGGTGTGGTGTGGTGTGGTGTGGTGTGGTGTGGTGTGGTGTGGTGTGGTGTGGTGTGGTGTGGTGTGGTGTGGTGTGGTGTGGTGTGGTGTGGTGTGGTGTGGTGTGGTGTGGTGTGGTGTGGTGTGGTGTGGTGTGGTGTGGTGTGGTGTGGTGTGGTGTGGTGTGGTGTGGTGTGGTGTGGTGTGGTGTGGTGTGGTGTGGTGTGGTGTGGTGTGGTGTGGTGTGGTGTGGTGTGGTGTGGTGTGGTGTGGTGTGGTGTGGTGTGGTGTGGTGTGGTGTGGTGTGGTGTGGTGTGGTGTGGTGTGGTGTGGTGTGGTGTGGTGTGGTGTGGTGTGGTGTGGTGTGGTGTGGTGTGGTGTGGTGTGGTGTGGTGTGGTGTGGTGTGGTGTGGTGTGGTGTGGTGTGGTGTGGTGTGGTGTGGTGTGGTGTGGTGTGGTGTGGTGTGGTGTGGTGTGGTGTGGTGTAAGGTCAGTTATGGATAAGAGATGTGACTTCAAAGCACAAGACGTTACCTCTACCAAAGTAGGACACACACATACACACACACACAAGCACACATACACATACATGCATACACACACAGCATACACACACAAGCACACATACACATACATGCATACACACACATACAAGCACACATACACATACATGCATACACACACACACACACACACACACACACACACACACACACACACACACAAGCACAGATACAATACATGCATACACACACACACACATACACATACCTGAGACATTCAGCCTGAAGATTAGATGGCTTGTGCTATAGCTGTTTGTGGCATTTATCAAGTACATCCCATCGTCTGTTCCCTTGGCACCCATCACACTGACAGAAGTTACAGTTGCTGCAAATCGACTATCATTCACTGGAATCCATTGGCCTGGGGACCCCATTTTATATAGAGTTATAACTGGGACTGGGTACCCTAATGGACAAGAGATAAAAATGAAACCATGTACTACTTTCACCCTGCCTCTTCCCCAGACCTGTGGTAGAGAAAGAGAAGCTTCCGTTTGACCCTGGGTCCACACACAAGGAAGACTGTCGATTCATGTACTGCAGCTGGGCTAAAGGGACATTTGTTACTGAGCCACCTGGAGAATCTTCTAGACAAATACTTACTGCGTAAATAGATGGTGGCTAGGGCACTTGTTTTGGGTGTACCAGACAAAAAGCATCTGTAGTTAGTGGCATGAAGTTTTGTAACAGTAGGAATGTGCAGGGAACCATCAGAGAGGACGATTAATAAGGCACTGTAAAGGTAAGAGAAATGAAGCATCAATGCTAGAGGAAGTGAAAGTGACCAAAGATAACCAAAGATAACCAAAGATAACCTATTTTGACCAATGGTGACTAAAGATTCAACAGCGGATTGCACTCACTTGGGTCCTAACGTAGAATTGGTTGTTATTTCAATCCATCCATTTGATCCGTTTACAACATTCCACCTCCAAAAGCAGATTTCATTGGGACCAGCCGCGCAGTGAATCTGCACATCGGTGTCACCCAGGCTAACCACTTGGGATATTGGAGTTATTGTGAAATTGCCTGGTTCAGAACAATGGTAACGAAATGTACATTATTGAGCCAGCAACTTAATTTCCCAAGTAGGCTTTATGGGGCTCGTTGAACGTTTGTATGTGCACGCGCCGTACTAGCAGAGATTATGTCTGGTACTACTTCGTTGTTGTCTGTTACTATGGTGTACTATTATACGCATGCGCATTATTGGCTTTCAATGTTAACAATGAAAACACATGCACGTTCGCTTACTTGAGTTGCACGACACACAGCGCACCCTTTGGACGCAAATGGTTAGTACTGTGATGACAATGGCGTATGAAACCGACATATCTCTGCTGGCGCTCTGCGCATTGGGAAGGAAGTAGTGAGACTAAACACAATACCATACACAATCATTACACTTCCACTCTGCCCACTCTGCGTGTCCAAGTGTGACCTACTGCCAAAAGTGAATACGTATTCGTTTGTTAATGCAATCATTGGTCGCTTATCTATAGTGTGCGAATCATTAATTTATCAAGTTCACCGGCCGGATAGCACTGCGGGCTGTTGCGTTGTGACGTATATTTAGGTACACTACACACGAGCCGGTTTTCATTTTGTGGTCTCTTGGTCGTCTAACCTTCTCTCTGTGTATCAAATGCATGCAATTTCGCCATACCAGCCGGATGAAATATTACGTTCTGTGCTCGCAAACACTCGCTAACGCTCACACGAGCGCGTCACATGTATCGATTTCAGTTATGCGACTATATGACATTTGGGCTATGATAAAAGCGCATTGTGATCTATCCTGTCGGCCACTGTAGGTAAACCCTTCTGCTAAAGCAACCGTACAAGCATGCAGTGTTGACAAGTTATAATTGATCGCAATTTCTGTTCAGTTTCGCTGTCGAGAACCTTTTAATTGGCTTCGCGACCGCGCCAACAATTTTTGGAGGCTCGTTGCACACAATCTCACCTTTGCCAATCCAAGCGACTGTACGACCAAACTATACTGGCTTGATGTCCTGAGAGGAATGCTGAAATGCGACGAAGGAATCCTCGTTGCGAATTTCTTCCCACGTTTGCGCACAAGAGGGCGGGGCGGGCACCAAGGGGGCGGTAATGGTAGGCGTGACAACTATTTTGATGTTTACAAATTCTGGTGTATGTACGTTAGAGCAAAGATGAATTTCTTTATATCCTGTTTGGTCTAATAACGAGCCGTCTTTATTCATAGAACGCGGGTCGTGTTTAATAGCTGTGTGTACACCAATTACATGTAAACCATAGCCGGCGTTGAATTACATCGTGTGCCATTAGTGTACACACATGCATATGCATATACACACACACATGTACACACACATATGTACACACACACATGTACACACACACATGTACACACACATGCACACACACACACACACACACACACACACACACACACACACACACACACACACACACACACACACACACACACACACACACACACACACACACACACACACACACACACACACACACACACACACACACACACACACACACACACACACACACACACACACACACACACACACACACACACACACACACACACACACACACACACACACACACACACACACACACACACACACACACACACACACACACACACACACACACACACACACACACACACACACACACACACACACACACACACACACACACACACACACACACACACACACACACACACACACACACACACACACACACACACACACACACACACACACACCCAAAGAGATTGAAGCTGCTCCAGTTCAATTAGCGGTCAGTAAATCTAAATGGAACCGGCTTCTTGATTAAATTACGAACACCATTTAAAGAAAAGGGGTTGCGTCATATGGGCAAGCATGGTATGCTTGGGGCAACTCCCTTCACTGGTTGAAACGAACGGTCCAAACCTATTGTGTACGCATCCGGTCATGTTAATTAATCCGATTACGAACCCCGCCCCACTTTAATTGAATTACATGTCATAGCGTGACGTAATAAGTGAACAGCTCCTATTAGATGATTTTCAATCCCTCCTTCGATCTCTGTGCCTCAATAGCTTACGCTTGTAAATGTTTCCAGGCAGTTGTTCGTAGAACAGGTGCCATAGAGACTCTCTGATACTTGCAACACTTAACACGTGATTTCATTTTTTTAAATTTCATTTTGTCTGTACAGCGATAAATTTGGTCCCGGACCAAAATTACCGCGGACCAATTTTCCAGTGACAGTACATGATAAATGTACGCTATTTGCCGTATAAGGTTTAAGTATCGATCAGCAAGTGGCGACGGAACAATAGCAACAGGTATAGTGAGGAAGACGAGTTTCAAGCTTGTAGGACAAGATGTCAACCGACATCGACAAGCCTCTATTCCAGCTAGCCACCAAAATGTCAGCATGCTACCTTGATTTTTCATTACATTTGTACCCAACTGCTACCCTGTTCAAGATGAGCAGACAAGCCATCACGATGAAAGGTATTTCATCAAGGTACTGCGCCTTGTTGTTACCACATCACCATGGTGACACAGTGATGCCCTAATGTGTCCAAGGACTTACCGGAACAGAGAGGGCATACCATCCGAGTTCCATCATGACTAGATGAAGGATTGATGCTAAGCCACCTTGTCATTGGGAAGAAGATGTAAGCCCTGGCTGATAGATGGAGTGACTGAAATCCATGCAGCAGCATGTGGAGATGTGACCGACCAAGAACTTGAATCAAGAATGGAGCTAAGCTGAAGCTGTTCCAATTTATTAGATAAATGTTGCTTAGGCAGATAAGGCCACTCCAAACTGGACTCTAGTTTCCCGTCCCCGCCCGCATGCTAAATAGACGACCGCCTAAAACGTGTATTATTGCTTATTAAAGACATACTTTTGTATTATTTGAATAATTAATAAATGTCAACATCAATAAATGGTCTGCTTATTAATAATCCTGCACCATTTTGGCTAGGCTATTATAATAGCGACGATGGTTTTAACAGAGATCATATATAGATCTATATATTATCTCTGGTTTTAATAAGCGTCAATGTTTTTTGATGTTTGTTGCAAGAAGACTCTGCTAACGTGGACAGTGCTAGAAACACATGATGATACACTCACTGTTAGCACCTTCTATGAAACTGTAAGCGAAGAAAGGTATCGCGCGGGTGCAGTGCCATCCTAGGAAAGTCGGCAAGCATGTTTTTTGTATGTTTATTCAATCTTAAAAACAGCATAAGTTTTTAATATAGCCGCCGATCTTCCCGGAATGACACTGCTTTCCGTCTATAGGCGCACGTGCTTATTTATCGATGTAAGGTCTGGGCACCGAAATTAATCATTTCACAATAATACAATAATACAAATACACCGCCCGCCCGCATCATATTTTCGAGGAAGGGTGCACGGGAAACTAAAGTCCAGTTTGGAGTGGCCTTAAAGCTTAGCTGCTAAAGGGATATAGGGCGTCAGATGGGGGAAGGTTATTAACTGCGATACTGTATCAGCTGGATTTAATGGTGGCACAACTATATAAATTGCATAACGAAGCGATACATGAAGCAGAAGAATGCAAGGATCGCAAGGTACAGGGTCCGTGTGTGTGTGTGGGGCGGGGGGGGGGGGGGGAATAGAAGGTAACACTCTGGAACAACAGACATACAGACTGAGATGCATTGTCATAATTGGATTGCGGTCTCGTCAGTATTACACTTTTCAAAGCTCTCCGGCTGTGTGACTTAATTTTTTGCCCTTAATTGTGACTTCTATACTGATCTATAACTATAACCGAGAGCACATGCATATGGTTTTTTAAATAATTGGAATAGTAATCGTATCGCATCACCGCACGCCTCATATATACGTCACAAAATTACCAATACAAGACACTATAGGCCGGAACACAAATTTAGTGATGGTGGGTGGTGGGTGCGGGCCTGTGGGCAACTAATACTGCGCTACATGTAGCTAGCTACGCAATGAAGTCATAATCTGCGGCCGACTGATTACGTCATAATTGATCGTCAATAATTATGCGGTTAGTGATGGTGGGCGGGCCTGTGGTGTGGCTTATATGGAAAACTGAGCTACATGTTGCTACCAATTGCAAATGAAGTCATAGTCTGCGGCATAGTATCGCACAAGCTCTGAAGGAAAGCTTTGTTTTATTACACTGATCAGTGGCGGATCCAGGAATTCGGCGAGGAGGGAGGTCCGACATGAATAATTAATGAGAGAGAGAGGCGGAAGAGGTACCTTGTCAAACTAAGGGTAGGGGGGAGAGCTCACAGCAAAAAAGGTGGTCGAATCAAATTTTGATTTGCAATTGATTTGACAGTCACATTCCTGATACAGGATGTTACAACATCCTGTATCAGGAATGTGACTGTCAAATCAATTGCAAATCAAAATTTGATTCGACGCGTTTTTTTTGCTGTGCGAGATGTAGCATGCGCATATGCAGAATTCAAGATATAATATACAGGGAAAGCGCTGAACTTTTTTAAATTCGAAAACACTGCATTAGATAATTATATTCATAGTCAGTATTGAGGGGCCCGAGGGGGAGGTCCGGACCCCCAGGACCCCCTCGCTGGATCCGCCCTTGCTGAGTCAACTGATCAGTACATAAGTTATGTAAGAGGAAGGTAAGGTCTGGGGCTGAGGCAGATATCACTGATGCATACTTATAAGCTAATCTACAAGTTCCTTTTTAATCATGCGTGTGGAATGTAGTACCTGATATGGCCGGAACCCATCACCATAACAATCATATGAACCCTGCAAATGTAGCATTCCACATGCAATGTCTTATGCATATGTCACATGACTTCAGCTAGGGTCACGTGATGTAGGCTGGAGGGTCACATGTTGTAGGTTGGAGGGTCACATGATGTAGGTTGGAGGGTCACATGATACTAGAGATTACATTACACAGGGGTCACATGACAAACAGCTAGACTGCTACACATATCAAACACCTTACACTTATACTGGTTTTGTCAATCTTTTTATAACTAGCAATCTAATTAGTGGAACATTGCCCCAGCATTAGTGGGACCCGCCCCCCGCCCCCGCCCCCAGCATGAGTCCTGACATGACCCCTCACTATATGAGTTGGCAGCCATCTTTCTGCAGAGGCCATTTATATTTGGCCTGAAGGTTAGACAGGTTCCACTGTACATTGGCTGAGAGGGAAGAAAGAGGGAAGGAAGTGTGGCTAGAGGGAATTAGGAGGTGGCAGTGGTGATGTGGCTGGGAGGGGGCAGGAGTTTTCCACATAATCACCAGTAAACTAGAAAATACTGACAAGTAAGCGAACGTACGCATGTTTGCCAAGCCAGCCACACCGCCACTGGGAGGTGGGGCTAGAGGAAGGAGGTGGGACTAGAGGGAAGGAAGTGGGGTTAGAGCGAAGGAGGTGGGGCTAGAGGGAAGGAGGTGGGGCTAGAGGGAAGGAGGTGGGGCTAGAGGGAAGGAGGTGGGGCTAGAGGGAAGGAGGTGGGGCTAGAGGGAAGGAGGTGGGGCTAGAGGGAAGGAGGTGGGGTTAGAGGGAAGGAGGTGGGGCTAGAAGGAAGGAGGTGGGGTTAGAGGGAAGGAGGTGGGGCTAGAGGGAAGGAGGTGGGGTTAGAGGGAAGGAGGTGGGGCTAAAGGGAAGGAGGTGGGGCTAGAGGGAAGGAGGTGCGGCTAGAAGGAAGAAGGTGGGGCTAAAGGGAAGGAGGTGGAGAGCTGCAGGATTCGCAGTGACCTTATTTAACAGTGCATAAATATAGACATAATAACATAATATATTAGAAACAGAGAGGAAAATAATAATAATATGAAATTGAAATTGATTTGTTTAGAATGGAAGAAATAATTGTTGTGGTTTGCTGAAGCATTGGTCTGTTAGAGGAAGAAAAGTTGGTCAGGCAGTAAGACATCTGATGGATGCGTCACCATCTGATCAGTGAGATAAGTGTAGCCACAGGGAAAAGGAAAGGTACCAAAGGAAGAGGGCAAAGGTGGTCACAGTACTGTAGCTTGCTCATCAAACTGCGAGTACTCAGTACCATCGTAGCTACGCAAGTCAAGAACACTCTATATGGAGAGCACCATTGACGCATTAAAGCAAGCTCCATTGGTAGGAGTGCTTCCACGTACCATTTTCGACAAACACAGTGAGTCCAACCGCTCATACATATCGGAAAATATGGGACGACCAATCGGATTGCGGTCCCAGCAGGCCCTCATTATCTCGTAAACCTCAGGGGCACAGTGCGTGGGTCTTGCCATTCTCATACCGCTGTAGAGCTGGGGGTACAGGTCCCCAGGAAGAATTTCGGCATATGGGGTTCCACCTGAAGGCATTAAGAGAGGGTTAAATGGTTAATGGCAATGTCAAGAAGCGAGGGGTTAAAATTAATGTGTTCTAGGAATTAAGTTGCATTAGAGAAGTGCGCATACATACATACACACACATGCACACACATGCACACATACACACATGCACAAATACACACACATGCACACACACATACACACATACACACACATGTATACACATACACACATACACACATGCACAAATACACACACATGCACACACACATACACACATACACACACATGTATACACATACACACACATGCGCACATACACACACACACACACACACACACACACACATGTCCATTGGCATACTTACCTAGTGTCACCAGTTCCCACATTGTCACACCAAAAGACCAACTATAAAAAAGGAAACATTCACATTTTTTGCACACATGCACACACACATAAACACTCACACACAGTGACACACACATGCACACACACACACACACTTGAACACACACTTGAACACACACACACATACACACATACACTTACACATCACTGTATGTGGTGGATGTTCCATCAAAGAGTGTCTCTGGTGCCATCCACTTCAGGAGGCTGTCTGTGTTAAGGTCATAGGCCCTCAGGTTGATCTTAACGTCCAGACTGGTTCCCACTAGAACATTGCGAGCACACAACGATCCATGTACCACCTGAGCAGTAAATGTGGGTGTGGCTTAGAGAGGAGGTGGGACACACTCACTGTACCTTTCTCTCTGCAAGGAAGTCCATTCCTGAGGCAATCTTTGTGGCAATATTGATGAGGTCCCTGGAGGTGAGGTTGAGAGATGGTAGCTGCTCCCTCTTACCAGGGAAGACAGTGTACATCCCATGGTGTCCCCTGGATGCCCTCAGGAACCCCAGCAGGTCACCATGGCACATGTACTCCATCACCATGCAAATAGGACCTATGTGGAGAGATGTGAGGGGTGTGGTCTTAGGGTGTGGTCTTGTATGCCCTGCTTACAACAACAATTCACACCTGCATTCCACCATTATTTGCACTTCATTCCCCACCCCCAACTGAAGCTGTGTTATGCAGCATTGGTTATGAGGGTTGGAGGCACATGTGTTTGTGAAGTGTGGAAGAGGGGTGTGGAGGAGGGGTGTGGAAGAGGTGGTGGAGGAGAGGTGTGGAAGAGGTGGTGGAGGAGAGGTGTGGAGAAGAGGTGTGAAAGAAGTTACTCACCTTCAACAGTACACACTCGCAGAAGGCCTATAATGTTTGGATGTGACCCAACACTGGCCAGCAGCTCCATATCAGCAATGAGGGCTCTCAGATCATCTTCAGAGGCGTGGTCCTTACAGCTCTTCACTGCCACGTCTATTGCCTTATCGCTCTTAATCCCATTGGCTGTTCCCTTGTATAGGACTGTAGAGAAGCCATCATATAGGATCTCTGACAGCTGGAGCAAGTCTCTTGGATACTCCCACTTGGGGTCAACCTCATCAATGCTAACAGAATCAGTTTGCTCTGGGTAGAGGAACATCTCACTGCTGGTACCAGGGACAGGTAGTGGGGCTGGTGGAATATATTTATTTGTGTCCTGTATCTGAAGAACACCGTATATTAATATACACAGTTCCTCCACACACACACATGCACACACACACACACAATCACACACACAATCACGCATGCACACATACACACACGTGCATGCTATACCTTACCTTAGGGTCCACTTCTTCATCACCGCCCCAAGTCCTCTGTTGGTGTGATCTGTGCCTATAGGAGTGGGATGGGGAGGAGGAAGGAGGATATGATGGTGGGAAATGGAGAGAGGGAGGGAGAGGGATATAGAGGGGGAGAATGGGGAGAGAGGGAGAGGAGGGGAGGGAGGGAGATAGAGGGGAGAGAGAGAGGGAGGGAGAGGGATATAGAGGGGGAGAATGGGGAGAGAGGGAGAGGAGGGGAGGGAGGGAGATAGAGGGGAGAGAGAGAGAGGGAGAGGGATACAGAGGGGGAGAATGGGGAGAGAGGGAGAGGAGGGGAGGGAGGGAGATAGAGGGGAGAGAGAGAGAGAGGGAGAGGGATACAGAGGGGGAGAAAGGGGAGAGAGGGAGAGGAGGGGAGGGAGGGAGATAGATGGGAGAGAGAGAGGGAGGGAATGTATCAGGCAATATACATGATGAGAAGGATGAGCTCACTTGTAAGAGTTGTATCTTACGACAACTATCACCACCACCAACACCACCAGTATGGCGAGGAGAGTGCCACCAGAGGCCACTCCCACCTTGAAGGGCACTGTTTTGACCACCTCCTCTCCAGTCCCTGTGCTAGCTATGTCCCCAACCATAAACATGGCCTCCCCACTCCTGGTGCTCATCAGGTCAAAGGTGGGGGAGACGCGTTCCACGATGACCACACTAACCCTGTAGTTCCCCTGCTGAAGCCTTGCGATGATGATACTTGTGCTGTTAGTAACCACAGATATCTCCTTGGTGTCCTCTAGTTTGCTGGTGGTGCGAGATGGTGCGCATCAATACACCTGGAGGTGCTCCCGTGGCACACTCCCATGGCACTCCCATGGTGCTCCCATGGTGCTCTCATAGCACTCCCATGGTGCTCCCATGGCACTCCCATGGCACTCCCATGGTGCTCCCATGGCACTCCCATGGTGCTCTCATGGCGCTCCCATGGTGCTCCCATAACACTCCCATGGTGCTCCCGTGGCACTCCCATGGTGCTCCCATAACACTCCCATGGTGCTCCCATAACACTCCCATGGTGCTCCCATAACACTCCCATGGTGCCCCCATAACACTCCCATGGTGCTCCCATAACACTCCCACTTACGAATAGTACACTATGTAGGTGCGGGGAAAGGGACCAGAGGGCGTGGCAGGTGTCCATAAGATGGTGACCACTCCTGTGCTCGATACGGAGGAAGACGGTGTTGACACAGGGTCTGGACTTACTGGGGAGGAGGGAACAACGCTTAAAAACTGGGGAAGAGAGGAGGAGGGGAAGGAGGGTAGGGGAGGGGAGAGAGGGTAGGGGAGGGGAGGGAGGAAGAGGAGGGGAGGAGAGAGAAGAGGGTAGGGGAGAGTAGGGAGGGGGTAGGGGGAGGAGCTGTTGCTAACCATATATCATCACGGAGGTATTGTAAGATCCCCTCAGATTGGTGGCCTGACAGATGTATGTACCAATCTGGGTACTCTGGAATGACTGGAACATCAGAAAGATAGAGTTGTTCTGGTTGACCATGTACACCCCCTGGGTACGGTCATAAGTGACCATTGTCCCCTGCAATAGGGAAATCAATTGTAACTTCAGAAACTAAGCCTTATTTCATGTGGGTGTGGCATGGGTGTGGTTCATGACGACAACTGTAATGACCCAACCACCAGGGAGAGGGGGGAAATTAATGGAGTCCTCCCTTTCAAGAGGTCTTCAACTCTGGAAGCTGCTTAATACTTAGGGTTACACATTGATAACCAACATTATGAATGCATCCATCCTCCCTCCCTCCTCCCTCTCCCTCCACCCTCTCCCCCTCCCTCCCTCCCTCCTCCCTCTCCCTCCACTCTCTCCCCCTCCCTCCCTCCCTCCTCTCTTATTCCCTCTCCCTCACTCACCTGTATTGTCCACTTCATGGTGAGGCCAGTACTCACCTCACCTCCTCCACACCCCACCCCTTTTATGGCGCTGGGCTGGACAGAACAGCTGACTGATGTTGCCTGGTTACGTTGTAAGACTACTGTGGATGAAACCACATACAGCATGGGAATGTCAAAATCTAGAGAGACAGAGAGAGAGAGAGAGAGAGAGAGAGAGTAGACATTAGAAAATGCTATACATGTACAAGCGCACACAGACACACATACGCATACATACATACACATACATACATACACATACATACATACACATACATACATACATACACATACATATGCATACACACATATACACATACACACACACACGTACACATACCTGAGACATTCAGCCTGAAGGTTAGTTGGCTTGTGCTATAGCTGTTTGTGGCATTTATCAAGTACATCCCATCATCTGTTCCCTTGGCACCCATCACACTGACAGAAGTTACAGTTGCTGCAAATCGACTATCATTCACTGGAATCCATTGGCCTGGGGACCCCATTTTATATAGAGTTATAACTGGGACTGGGTACCCTAATGGACAAGAGATAAAAATGAAACCATGTACTACTTTCACCCTGCCTCTTCCCCAGACCTATGGTAGAGAAAGAGAAGCTTCCGTTTGACCCTGGGTCCACGCACAAGGAAGACTGTCCATTCATGTACTGCAGCTGGGCTAAAGGGACATTTGTTAATGAGCCACCTGGAGAATCTTCTAGACAAATACTTACTGCGTAAATAGATGGTGGCTAGGGCACTATCTCTGGAACGGCCAGCGATTGCGCATCTGTAGTTAGTGGCATGATGTATTCCAATGGTAGGAATGAGCAGGGAACCATTAGAGAGGAAATAGATACCACTAGAGTAAGGAGAAAATCAATAAAAAGGATAATGAGAGAGGGAGGGGAGGGAAGAGGATAGGGAGGGGAGGGAAGAGGATAGGGAGGAGGAGATGAGAGAGAGGAGGAGAGAAGAGGTAATATGCTAGGGTGAGTGGGAGAGGAGGGAGGACTCAGAGTGAGTAGCCCAAAGGTTTGTGTGGGCATTACTTACGATTCAGTCAAATTGCTAGTAATGTCAATCCATCTGCTAGCATTAAACACTTGCCACTTCCAAACGCATGACTCGTAAGGTTCATCGTCACAGTTCAGTTTAATATTGGTGTCATTCAAATTGACCACTTGGGTAATTGGATTTATTTTCAATTGATTTGCTGTTAATTGAATGGACAGAACATAACTAACAATGAGGTGACCACCACACCACCACACCAACACCAGTTACACCTTGTGTGTCCTTTGGATGGCATCATCTCACCACACACACACACTCCATAAACATAATGAATTTAATAACAAGGCCTGCACATGGTGGTGTAGAAAAAGTTACCAGCTGTGTTGTGTGCGTGTTATTCCTGTATGCAGACACACCCGCTCTATCCCTAACTGCAACAGCATCCTAAAACACAAACGTGCACATGCACTACGCCCATTCTAATAATTCCTGAGATGAGTACGAAATCAAAATGTTTGCAGTATACATAGTTACGATGTCATAGCAACCAAACTTGGAATTTCCTATCAAAGGAACGTCACAAATTAGCGGCGAAAACAAATTTAGTAATCAGTCTGGGAGGCTTAGTATTAAAGTGCCACAGAGCGGATACAAACACTCCCCTCGGTGGCCATTCGTACACCACTCACTTGAGTTACATATTGGTATATCTGTTGCCGATGAGACGGCTGTGAGAAGAGATGCGAAGACGATGCACAAGTCCATGTATACCTTCATCTGGCTGCACTCCTGTGGATCTGAACAGATCGCGCCACACCATTGTGTGCGTGCTTAGTTAATGTGGTCTTAAATAAACACAGACGCGCGCGCGCGGCGAGCGCGCGAGCTCACTCACACACACGCAACCCCCAAAACGCGCGCTGGCAGCTTTTTGATGCTAGCTAGCCGTGGAGTGACATAGCAAACTAGCGCATGCTACAAAAGCGAGGAACACTAACGACAAGTGTCCGAAACATGCTTTGCGGCAAACACCCGGCAGGTGTTCGGCCCGCAGGCGAACGTTGCCATGCAACGATAGTTGCACGCCACTATTTTTATTTTACTCTTTCGCAGCAATCACCGTACCCCAAGGCGACGCAACGCGCATGGTGTGTACGCTACCGCCCGCAGATCACTCCTCGTTGCAAAAATGGTTACCAATGCGCGGTGCAAGGAAGGCAGTAGAGACATTGTGATGTAGCATCGTACGCAACAAAGTGCATTAGTATTTGGAACTCACCGACTTGACGAAGCGTAGAATAAATGATCTGACCAACTCTTATGATATAATGAATATATACTGCGTCCTGAAATTAAACCAATCATAACCGCAACATAAACATTGACACGCTCTTCGCGGTCACGTGACTTTGCTAACTTTGCTCACGCGGATGCACTGAGAAGGATGCCGGTGCCTGGAGAGATAGAGCAGGTGGGGCGGTAGAGTATAGAATAGAGGTTATCTTCACTACGCTCACAGATGGACAGCGTCGAACCGATGCAGGTCGACGAACCTGAGAGCGGACTGGCACCGCCCTCCGACTTCACGGTGGATAATCCGAACTTTGACCTCGAGACTTACGCCAGCAGCTATGCAGGGTTTGCCAAGATAAAGAGGCTGGTCTTCATTGCCAGGCACTGTCCGACACTTCGTGTTGACTCACTTAAGTACGGCATTTTACCGTTTCCTCGCCTCTCTCGTCCTGTTAAATTACCATTATTATCCCATATCTGCTCTCAAAACTAACCTTTCAGGAACCTCTTCTCCCGCTGTGTTCTGTATATTAATCATTACTTCCTTCCCCTTCCACCACTACCACACCCCCTCTTTCTCCCCCCCCCTCATGCCATCTTACCACACACACCTCTTTCTCCTCCCTCCCACCATCTAACCACACACACCCTCTTTCTCTTTCTCCCCTCCCACCATCTTACCACACCCTTCCCCCTTTCCAGGCTTGCTCAGAGTGCTGTGGAGCAGACACACAACACATCCTTGTATACAGACATACGTCAGCGTCTCTTCCAAGCCACAGGGGACCCTCAGTACTCCCCTGACAGTGAAGAGGCTGTGGCCTACATTACCTCCACAAACAGGAAGGCTCATATCACGGTGAGGTCTGGCATCCATAGCTAACATAATTGCTGTGTTATTGTTCTCCCTTCCCCAACAGCTAGAGAGGTTGGACTCAGACCTGAAGAATTATCGCAGCAACTCCATAAAGGAAAGCATTAGGTAAGCATGTGCCGTGTTGACCAACGCCTTGATTGAAGGTCATCAGAGCGTGTAATGGTCCAACAGGAGGGGCTTTGATGCTCTGGGAGACCATCATCTGGACTGTGGTGATCTCAAGTAAATAAACCAAAAGCCTCCTTGTATTTGCTGAATGGTGTGACTCACCGCAAGCATATACACACACGCACACACACACACACCACGCACACACACACGCACACGCACATACCACATGCACCACACACACACACACACACACACACACACACACACACGCACACATACCACATGCAGCATGGCTCTCAAGATGTACACACGTGCCAGGGATCACTGTACCAGTGCCAAGCATATTGTGTCTCTGTGCCTTAACATTATCAAGGTTCACATTCCACACATACATACGTGCAACACAAACTTATTGTTGCAATTATGGGCAGGTTAGCGTGTTGCTAGGCAACTGGCAGCAGGTCCTGAACTACTACAGTAAAGCAGAAGCCACCAGTGAGATGTCCGAGGCAGCCAAGAGCCAGAGCAACCAGGAGACAGCCTCTCGCCTCAAGTGTGCGGCTGGCCTGGCAGAGATGGAGAACAGGAAGTACAAGAACGCAGCACGTCTCTTCCTCCAGACCTCCTTTGACAACTGCAAGTTTCCTGATGTAAGTAGGACCGGGCACTAGGACAAAAGTTCACTGTTCTAACTAGCCCTCTCTCTCTCCCCCACTCTCCCCGGGGCCAGCTTATCTCACCCTACTCTGTGGCTGTTTATGGTGGCCTGTGTGCACTGGTCTCTTTCGACAGACAAGACCTGCATTCCAAGGTGATTGGCAGCAGGTATGTTTCCCACACACTAGTTTTGTGGGGATGCTGCTCTTGTACTGTTTCGCCCTCAAGTTCATTCAAACAGTTCCTGGAACTGGAACCTCAGCTGCGTGATGTCATTGTTCAGTTCCACCAATCCAAATACACATCCTGCCTTAATACGCTGGACTCTATGCGGGACAACCTTATGCTGGACATGTACCTCGCTGACCACATCCCCACGCTGTACGCACAGATCAGGAGCAAGGCCCTCATACAGGTAACGAGGGGTGTGGCTATGCACACTTAACCACTCCCCTCCCTCCCAGTACTTTAGTCCCTACATGAGTGTCGACCTCCATCGTATGGCTGCTGCTTTCAACACTGATGTTACATCGCTGGAGAATGAGCTGACCCCGCTCATACTGGATGGACAGATATCAGCTAGAATTGATTCCCATGCTAAGGTAGTGCTAATGTCTTGTGGGGTCGGTCACTCATGCAACACAATACCCTTGTAGGTGATTTATGCCCGTGAGATGGATCAGCGGAGTGCTGTCTTTGAGAAGGCGTTAGAAGTGGGAGAGGCATACCTCCTCAGAACAAAGGTAAGGGGTGTGGTCTGAACATCCACGTATGTGTGTGTGTGCACTTGAAACACATCTCCTTTCTGCAGGCACTGTTGGTGCGGTCCTTGCTGCAAAAACACAACATCTCTGTAGCGGTAAAATTAATAAAATAAAATAAAGGCTTCTGTCAACACATTGTGTATTTGCTAATGTGAGGTTTCTTTCCCATGTCACCCTCACCTCTCACCCACCCCAGCATTCTGGCTCGGACAAGGACGTGGACAGTGAGCCTACTGGCGACAGTACCATCAAGAGACCCAAATCACGGTTTTGATTGTGGATTCTTTGATGTTTGAACATGTGTGTTCCCAATTTGGCTGGCCTTTTATCTGCTGTGTTACACTATGAGTGCTAGTATGCTGCTACAGAAGTGTCTTTGCATGTCAGCACATACACACGTCTCCATCTCAAGGACTGCAGTTCCTTTGGTTTTGCTGCTTCAGTGCTTGAACAATTTCCTTCATTGATTCACCGCAGCCTGACAGATCTAGCAAGAATGCGATTAATGCCATGTTTTGTGCAACAAGTGGGCATACCTGACATTACTGACATCCTCCTGCGAAGGGCTTCAATGCTGCGCTGGAATTGACCCTGCATAGAAAGAAAAACACAGCAATACCTTAGCTTTACTGATGACGCAGAAGGCCCTGATGTCCACTTACGGACATGTGCACAGCATCACCGCTATGCACAGGCTTGTGAGAGTTGAGGGCACTGAAGGGGCTGTCAGTGAGGGCACATGGGCTGCCCTCGTCGGGCCTCTTGTAAACACGTTTGGACCTTCGCCGGGTGACTGGGGTAGAGAGCACAGAGATTGCCCCACCCCCTCTTCGAGTGGCTTTGTTCCGAGACAGAGGTTGGGTGCACTGCTTCTTGTGCAGTGACTCGCAACACTCAGGTTCGCACTCTGTTGGGACTTTGGGTTGATCCTCGTCCCTTTTCCGCAACTGTGACGGGTAGGTGTGTTCATGGGGAGTGCCCAGACCATGCACAGAGAGTGATGCTACGTGAAGGGGATTCTTGCCATGTGAGGGGAAGTCATGCTTCCATTGGTCAGTGTAGACGGACTCTTCATTTTCTGCTACCGCACTCCCCATGGCAGAGGGATGGGGCACAGCTTGGTCCTGAGGCAGGGTATCTGCAGTGCGCACACAGATACCATTATGCTGCTCCACAGAAATAAGTGTGCTTCTGAGATGACCGGTGGAGATGAGTGTCCCTCTGTGATGCTCGGCTGAGATGACCATGTCCAACTTGGTGCAAGTGTGGTCCAAGGTGGCATTCAGAGCTGCCCATCTGTCGGCTGAGGGTAACCTAGCAACCAGAGCATTGGACGCAGCTGTGTGCTGAGATATCTGCTCAGACACTACCCCTTCAAGCTTGCAAACCTGTGATGACAGGTGCTCTAGTCGCTGAAAAGTAGACGAAGGATTGGGAAGCAGCCATAAAAGGAATAGCGCACATGCACACACACAAACAAACACACACACACACAGTACCTCATTCATCATCTGCATGTTCTGCTTAATCTCGGCCTGTCCTTGGAGCAGTTGAGTGAGAATGCAGGCATACTGGGGATCTAGGGAGGGTCCTATTGAAGTCTTCTCACGGGAGGAAAACCCTTGGCTAATTTCTGCTCTAAGAATGTTGGCCAGCTCAGTGAACTGAACAATATAAGCAAATCAATTGAACATTTTGTAAGGAATGAGGGGTTATGGGTACCTGTCCTCCTATGTCTTCTCTCAGCCTACCCAAGACGTCACATAATTGCTTACTATTTTTAGCGGGCGTATAAAATACAACTGTCAGAGATATAACAACAAACATGTACCTTTCTGTCTTCTCCAGCTGCGATGTATTCCATGAGTCAAGGGACTGCTTGCTATGGACCACTCCCCCTACCCTCTGTTCAGCTGTACATGTGTTAACATTGGGAGTGTCCTGTCTTGCAACTTGGGACAAAAACTTCATATAGTACTTATGGCCTGAGGATACCTTAAATTACAATGAGCGGCCCCAACTCATAAATGCAGCTGCGAATGTCGATAAAATACCTGCTTCTCTGAAGCCTTGTAATGAAAATCAGCCTGTTCTTTGCCCTCTCGAATGTCCTTCACTGATTAAATAAATAAAATCAATAAAGCCAACCAATGGGTTATTTTTTGAAACCTTGCTGGCTTTGTGAGCTTCCGGACTGGGAGAAAAGGTCCATGGAGTTGGCTGGTTCGATATTCTGAAGCGAAGAACATTGTGAACCGTCCCTCATGGCGCTATTTGAAAACACATAATACACAGGAACAGGTTCTCTAGTCGGTTCATGCTCACAGAGAAGAGTCATTGCCGCACAGAGAAGTTGGAGACACTCTATTACCCCACATTATTAAGCTGCCGTTCAGGATGGTTTCCAAGCCCCCGAGAAACGTACTTTTGCGCATGCGTGGACATTTTTAAACAAGTATGTTGGCCGGGCCGCGAATTCGTAAAAAAAAAGTCACTGAAGAGCAGAAGGTGAAATGCGCACACGCGAGAAAGGCTCGAATCAGGAGCGTTCTTTGGTACTCTGGTGTCTGGCGAATATCTTTCCACCACGGACCTGACAAATTTGCTTTGTTCATTCTGTTCCCCCAGCACGCCTGAGCTCAGTCCATTTTCTGCCCTTTTAGAAGCCAATAGACGCAAACGGCAAGTGTAAGTTGACGAGACACGTGCGACTTTCAAACTAGAGTGCTATGTCATAAGTACGCCTAAACATGATAGGGGGAAAAGGCGGTGCCACGAGACTATTTGGGTTTAAATGTTTAGTAATTCAATTTTAGCTACGCACGTGCCCAGCCCATACGCGCTTTGATGTGAAATTAAATTACGACACGGTCGCAGGGTGTTCATGTCATCTTTCCCAATGTCAGACCACAAACTACCCCACTAAAGATCCATTCATGTGTCGCTGCAGCACAGCCTGAGGTCTCTCCTACCACCACTCCATGCTCCATACACGAGGAATCACCTCGTGCCCAGACCACTGATGAGCCAACCGTTTCTCCGTGTTCTCCCCATGTCTTGAAGCGTTTCCAAGAGATGCTGCGAACACCACCAAGGTAGAGCTCAGAATGCATGCGAGCATATTGATAATGGAGTAAATACGTTAGGAGATTTGTTAGAATGTATATTTTACACACACACACACACACACACACACACACACACACACACACACACACACAGGCCTAAAAATAAATGTAGCGACGTGTAGGTTATTAAATTGGTTATGGTGGACATGTAGCGTCGGGAGCTTACATTGCGGCATTGAAAGGCAGCCTAAACTGGTCTAGGAAAATGAATATAGTAATAAATAAATTAAGTCTTTGTGTCCATGGCACATATTGTGCACACACGCGGGAAAACTAAAACACCCACGCAATGGTACAAAACGATGAGCTTGTATGATACGCGTTAGACTTTGACATGAGAAAGGCACGAGCAGTTCTGGTAAAGAGCCTTTTCGCTTTGGGAGGCTCAACGTTTCTCCTATGTTTAGTTTACTTAAACGCAAGCTCTCGTCAAGATTTTGTCGAGCGGCCGAACAGAGGCAACGCCGTATGGAGCAGAGCTAGTCACCGCGCGCCAGCACCGCACAGAAGGTATATAACATACATGCGCGAGCTGCAGGCCGATCTGGTTAAGCGCGCCCGCCCGCCCGAGCGGCCTCCTGCTTAACATGATGAGCAAATTGTGTAATGAATGCACTTAGCGCAAGGTGTATATAATGTTGGCACACATCTAAACTTTTTCCTTTTCCCCCTGCCTTTAACAGAACTCCGGAGTTACCAATCATTCAAGGTTGTCCTGAGGTGCCTTCTTCACTTCTGGTGAGGAGTCTACTTTTTAAAAAATCCATAGTTAGGCCTCTATTAGCTCGTTTTGGCAACTGATCTAGGTGTGTCAATTGACACATGATTGGCGTGCACAATAGCTGGGGTAATGGTATGCAAGGTGGGCACACAGGCTTGGCATCGAAAGCTTAACTTGTTTTCAGGACTTTCTCTTCCTTTTCCTCCACTCCTTCCCTCCCTCCACCCACTCTCTTCTCTGTCACACACACATCACAGAGATACATATCACCAGTACATGCAGTTCCACTGTCAGAGAAGGATAAAGTTCTGGCATTGTGTGAACAAACTGAACCAATCAGCTTTGACCAGTTCTTCACTCCTCGGTTAGTGAACATTCTCTATACTGGTGTGTGTGTGTGTTCATGTTTTGTTTTGTCTGCTATTACAGGATGATCAAATCATTAGAAAAAGTTGGGGAAGGAGCATTCTCTGATGTCTTCAGTTGTCTGTCTGAACAGGACACAAAACTAGCCATTAAGGTGAGGTGACCATTAAGGTGGGGTGACCATTAAGGTGAGGTAACCATTAAGGTGAGGTGACCGTTAAGGTGGGGTGACCATTAAGGTGAGGTAACCATTAAGGTGAGGTGACCGTTAAGGTGGGGTGACCATTAAGGAGACGTGATTACATGGTGACCATTATGGTGCGGTGGACCAATAGGTGAGGTGACCATTAAGGTGGGGTGACCATTAAGGTGGGGTGACCGTTAAGGAGACGTGATTACATGGTGACCATTATGGTGGGGTGGACCATTAGGTGAGGTGACCATTAAGGTGGGGTGACCATTAGGTGAGATGGACCATTAAGGTGAGGTGGACCATTAAGGTGGGGTGACCATTAAGGCAAGGTGACCAATAAGGTGAGGGTATTAAGATGAGGTGACCATTAAGGTGAGGGTATTGGTTAACATGTTGTACACACTATATGTATATAATGCGTCCAATGATATAAATTCTTGCACAGATAGTACCCATAGAAGGAGATGTGAAGTACAATGGAGATCCCCAATCTAGATATGAAGATGTGTTACCCGAAATGGTGATATCAAGGTATGGGGACATGTAGATATGAGGTATGGGTGTGTTGGTATATCAGGTATGGGAATGTGGCAATAATGATATTGGGATAGTGACCAAGACACACCTTTGAGCAATTAATTGCCTTACGCATTAGGGAGCTTAGTGCATTGGGTGATACTGCCAACAAGGACCATAAAGGACCTCACTTCTCTTCAGGCTTTGTGTCCATATACAGGTATGCTGGGCAGCCATATGCATGCATAACCTCCAAGGGTCTTGTGTTCGTTTTTGCTGAAGGATGGCTGTGTGTGTCGGACCTTATCCTGAGTACCTCATGGATGCCTGGGACACTTACGACTTCTCCCATAACTCAGACAACGATCGACCAGGTCTGACCCTCCTCCCAGGGCCCCTCTCATACCTCCTCCCTCAGATATATTCAAAGATGATCAGCTCTATCTGTTATTTGCTGCTGAAAATGCTGGGGTGCCCATCAGCGACTATATTGTACGTTAGAGATTAAGTGTGTGCGTAGCCACACCATCACCTGCCCCTCTCTCACCTCCTCCCCAGTACCACTCTTATGAAGAGTTTCACAGCATCATTCTGCAGGTGGCGGGTACATTGGCTGTGGGAGAACTTGTAAGAAGAGACCGTTGGTTGAAGGACAACAATGGTTGACTGTTGAATTTTTTGCAACAGGCGCTGAACTTTGAACATAGGGACCTTCACCGTGGTAACGTACTCATTAAGAAGACCAAACAGAGTACCTTTACCATCACTCTGGAAGGCAAAGATTATGTCATCGACACCTATGGAGTCAAGGCAACCCTTATTGACTATACTTTGTCAAGACTATCTCAAGGTAGGTGTGTGCATGTGTGGATGCTCTGGTCTCACCTTGCTCTACCTTGCTCAGGTGATTGTGTGTCATACAACGACTTGAACCGATTGCCATGGCTGATGCATGGGAAGGACGATATACAGTTTGATGTATATAGGGACATGTGGAATGTCACCCTGTAAGTCTTTGCTTGATATGTGCGTGTTTGGTATGGTGCCTCAAATGGTGTGCCCGTATGATATGGTGCCTGCATGTGAAGTGTGATATTGTTTGTGTGCTCAACTGATACATTGTCTTGTATTAGGGGTCACTGGGAGACTTTTGCACCTTACACCAATGTCTTGTGGATCAACTACCTGATACGGAAGATCCAGAGCAAGGGTAGACTGAGGCGCATCTCATCAAAGAAATTCACAGAGAAAGTAGTCCAATATGCTAACAACACTCTGGGGTTCAAGAATGCACAAGAAGCATTTAGACATTTCCATGACACTAGCCAACGTTTCTTAACTGCAAAAAAACCCTCAAGAGCCAAAAGATAGCCTTTTTGATTTTGTGTTTAATTTTTCTTTCTTTTACGTGTAAAACTGGACCACATTACCGACCTAATCAACATCAACATAACGAATAAATGCTCCCTGCAATGTTTGTTGTGTGCGAAGGCTTTGAGTTGACCAGACGGGGAATCAGTTATATGGCTGTGCCTCTCTCCAAGTTCTGCTTTGTCTCAGAGGTATATTTATCATAAAACCTTGCTGCCTTCTTATTGAACTTCATGTTTCGTTCGTTGATGTAGTCAACATTGTCCTCATAGTTAAACTGACGCCGACGACTGTACTTTGATCTCTTTTCTATCTGCTTCTCTAAGTCAGCCACCATTCTTTCCACCCCGTCTTTTGATACTTTCCCACTGCCACCATAGCTCAAACTATTGACGCCTGGGTAGAAGTCCGCTCCATATTCAGCCTTCTGTTTCTCATACACTTCCATATCTGGTTCCAACTGCTTAACAAGCCTGGTGTATTGACGGAGCTGAGATTGTTGAAAGTCTCTAAAGCCTTCGTCCGGATTCTTCTTCTTCTTCTTGCGGTCAGCTCTCTCCAAATCAACTGCCGATGTTTCTAGCAACTTCACTTTATCATAGTCCTCTCCTTCTTCCTCAGCTTTCTGTCTAGACTCTTCCTCAGCTACTTCCCAGTCTACCTTTCGCTTTCGAGCTTCCCAATTAGCCGGTAGTTTGTTCCGTTTGTCCTCTTCAACAACTTCTTGATGGTTCAACTTGCGAGCTTCGTTTCTGCGCAGGGTTAGCTCTTTAAGCTTTCTAAGCCTATCCTCCTTTTTGACCTTAGAGCTTTGACCATCTGAAACAGAACCTACAGCGTCCTTCGAAGCAGTAGAACCACCATCTTCGAACTCTTCCTCGGGAGCGCTATTTACACCCTCATCCGTCATCTTTTTTAATAATATGCAAAAATATAATGAACGGAAATATACGGTCATCGTCCATAAATGATTTATACCAGTCACACACTAAATGATGCGCGCACGACACACAAAGCGAAGAACAAACAATTTAAATTCATAGCGTGGTTTCATTTCCCTTGTTAAATACTGTTCCGTCTAGCGGGAAGCTGATGGATACTGGTCGTGGCTTTGCTGCCGTAGTATTTTTTGGAGGGGACAATGGTGGATTGCTGAAGTCCTCAACAGATGGGGAGGAAGTATAGAACTTGCTGTTTGGAACAGCTATAACATAGTCACATGAAGATTTCCAAGCCTTGAGGTCTGTGATAGCCTGCTTGATGACAGAGCTCCACTTGTCCCTTTCTTCACGTGACTCAAATGCAAGAACATATTCTGTGCCACTCTCTTTAAGAAGGAGGGCATTCGGACGTCGTGTCGTGATTCGTGGTGCATTTTCAACAGACATGATCTAGACAGTGGGAGGGGGGGTGGCAGTGAGGGGGATGGTAGCACGTGATAGCTGTATCACGACCCACACTGCCCCCAGCCATATGTAAAGGGCCTACATGCATGACTTACTTCGGACAGCTCAATGGTATGGGTGGGCATCTTTCTGCCAACGTCTTCTGGGTAGTTCCAACAGCGCAAGTGGTTCTGTCTGACAACACACCACAACCGCACCCAGTCAGGCAAACCTGACACCATACGCTGCAGGTACGGTTTAGCAAGTCATCTAGTGAGTAACTAAACACGAAGAGACTAACATGTACGTTGATGAAGCCAGTAATACGCGAATCGCTGGCACAGTCTGGCTGGACCATCAGCTTGCAGCAGATTTGCCCCCAGAGAGGGAGAAGGGGACCCTCGTGACTTGTAGTGGCCGTGCCACTGGCCCCTACTGCTCCACGCTTTAGTGTGTACGTTCTGTGTGGTGCACAATACATTGCCACGGCTACAGCTGCAATATGCAATCCTCTCACCTGCAAGACCCTGACACATCTTTCAACATAAGCTGGGCATGACCAGCTAGAGCAAATCTGTACGGAGGTGTGCTGTTGCCATGGAGAGGTGAAGCAGGTGGAGGTAGGTGATTTGGCAGTGGTGAGTCTTCCAACTTATCCTAGGTAGGGCCCAGGTTAAACATTCTCTTGTGGACAGACACACTGTGAGCAGACTATGGTCATATGCAAGCTGTAACTGCTGGTATAACTATCCTATAACTTGGTATAGACACACATGATTGATTATTACCAGCAGTTATAGCTTGCATAACCATAGTCAGTTCAAATGTAATACCTTTGCTCGAAGCTTCTTGATCATCTTAATGGGTGTGGAAACTTTGGATGCAGTATCGTCAGGAGGCAGTGATGCATACACTTCAATGTCCAAGACGAAATTGGTATCAACCTTTTCTGGACTAATAAAAAAAGTGTAATTTAAATCCTTCTGCTGAAGTCTTTGTCCACCTACAATATCACTGTATCTCTTAATGAGATATCCATCATGCTGCGATCCACTTCCACCATTGTGGGCGTGTCCATCACCTGGTTACCAACCTTGAAGAGGCAGAATACACCGTACTTCATGTGCACATCTGGGAAACAATACAACAGTTGTTTAAATTAAAGACTTCTACTAATGGCAATGCACCTGTCTTTCCCTTCATATGCTCAAATTCCTTCCACTCTAAAGGAATGCGCACATCTAGGTGAGACAAAGCAAGTACTCGTTAGCACATATAGGTTGCCCAGCTAACCTGAGAGTGCTAACATGGCTTTGCATGGCTCCAATTCAGAGCTATAAAAGAGACATTTGCATGAGTTCCTTCAACACCCGCCACCACCCCCCCGCCCCCCCCCCCCCCCCCCCCCACACACACACAAGCACACAATGTCATACCTTGCATTCTTAAGGGTGCCTGCATCTTTCATGGCAGCCTTTCGCTCTTGCAAATCCTTCATCAATGCAATCAATTTCGCGTTGGACACAAAAAGCCCCTTCGAGGCTTCCAGCATCTGAACGGACGTCTTGCTGGCCTGTAGAAGCTTAGTCGCTCCGTCTCGTATTTTTTGTTCTCGTTCAATTCTCCCTTCAAGTGCAACAATAGCACTATCCTACATAAACACAAATACTCGTTACGGCCGAAGCAGTAACAAGGCCATTGACACAACTACATAATTTAATAATTATAAGAGCTGTTTACAAAGTGCACCTTGCTCTCGTTTCGACGGGGCTTCTTTGGTGCAGTGCCAGTCTCAGCATTTTCTTTCCCTTCATCCTGAGGTGCTCTCAGTGGTAGCCGCTTCTTTCTAGCTGGGACCTCTGGTGTGTTGTCCATTCGTTATACCGCCGATTTTCAAATTGTGCGGTCACGTGATACATGAGATTTGAGTTTATTAATTTACGACAACTCATTAATAATAATGACTTCTAAACTAATACCTCCGCGATATGGGGTAGACGCAGTAACCTTAGACTATGACGAGCTAAGCGTTCCCTACTGCCCACACGGTTAGAGCGCAGCATTTCAGGAAACCATCACTCTTACTGTATCGCACACACAGGGCCAACAATAATGTTCGAAAGGTTCTATTCCGACCAGACATCACGCCAGTTTTACGCCTGTGCAGTGCATAGGGACAAAAAGTACTGTCCTTTTTTCTATTGGGCAGAGGAGATCACTGAGGAAAAAAAGGCAAGGTGGGCATTGTATAGAATCACTTAATTTGCAGGTGAGGATACTTCTAACAACGCACGTGCAGACTGAAAGCGGAGTTTGAAACGAAACGGCCACGCCTTAACCGCCTAGAGCTGTCCAAGAGACTGGAGGTAGTGAAGAAGAACGACCCCAGAGCCAGGAGATATTGTCACACTTGTGAAATGCTACTGTTAGAGTCAGACCACCTTAGTGAGCACGTAGGGCATAATGTCAAGGAGGGCATTCTGGATGAGGAGCTGAACAGCCCAACCTCATTCCTCACTCCTATGGATAACAAGAAATCACAAGCAGTTAGTCATAGTAGTAGAGGGGGAGGGGCCAGCTCCAGGGGGGAGGGGCCTCCACTTGTTCCAGGGGGAAGGGCCAACTTCGGGGGGGGGGGGGGGGGGGGGGGGGGTGTAGGGAGTACCGGTGTAGGGGAGTACCGGTGTAGGGGAGTACCAGTGTAGGGGAGTACCAGTGTAGGGGTGTACCAGTGTAGGGGAGTACCAGTGTAGGGGAGTACCAGTGTAGGGGAGTACCAGTGTAGGGGGAGTACCAGTGTAGGGGAGTACCAGTGTAGGGGAGTACCAGTGTAGGTGTGTACCAGTGTAGGGGAGTACCAGTGTAGGGGAGTACCAGTGTAGGGGAGTACCAGTGTAGGGGAGTACCAGTGTAGGGGAGTACCAGTGTAGGGGTGTACCAGTGTAGGGGAGTACCAGTGTAGGGGGAGTACCAGTGTAGGGGAGTACCAGTGTAGGGGAGTACCAGTGTAGGGGAGTACCAGTGTAGGGGAGTACCAGTGTAGGGGGAGTACCAGTGTAGGGGAGTACCAGTGTAGGGGTGTACCAGTGTAGGGGAGTACCAGTGTAGGGGAGTACCAGTGTAGGGGAGTACCAGTGTAGGGGGTGTACCAGTGTAGGGGAGTACCAGTGTAGGGGAGTACCAGTGTAGGGGGTGTACCAGTGTAGGGGAGTACCAGTGTAGGGGAGTACCAGTGTAGGGGAGTACCAGTGTAGGGGAGTACCAGTGTAGGGGTGTACCAGTGTAGGTGAGTACCAGTGTAGGGGAGTACCAGTGTAGGGGAGTACCAGTGTAGGGGAGTACCAGTGTAGGGGAGTACCAGTGTAGAGGAGTACCAGTGTAGGGGTGTACCAGTGTAGGGGAGTACCAGTGTAGGGGAGTACCAGTGTAGGGGAGTACCAGTGTGGGGGAGTACCAGTGTAGGGGAGTACCAGTGTAGGGGTGTACCAGTGTAGGGGAGTACCAGTGTAGGTGAGTACCAGTGTAGGGGTGTACCAGTGTAGGGGTGTACCAGTGTAGGGGAGTACCAGTGTAGGGGAGTACCAGTGTAGGGGGTGTACCAGATCAGGTTCATTTCTCTTGTATTTGCATTGTTTAAATTTCCTGTACATTCATAGCACTATTGCATAATTCCTGGTCATGCCTTTCCACTACAGCAATTGGAAGGGCGTACTGTTTTGTCTATGTATGGTAACTTAGCTCCATCACCAGTCACCAGTGATCCCAGTATGGACATTGTTGCCTACATGTCTCACATACTGTTCATTGTAAGACCTATACAACACTCAAATAGAACCTATTTCTCCATTCAGATATGAGCTATTTCACCATTCATATTTCTCCATTCAGATATGAGCTATTTCACCATTCATATTTCACCATCAGATATGAGCTATTTCACCATTTCCATTTAAGTACAAATAGCTGATAGCTGCTATTCCAGTGGAATGCTGTGACCATACTGTACACCTGCCCCCACATTCTGTTATTTGCTTTATCCTTAATTAAGGCCCCTGAAACCATTGGTGTTCACTTTATTAATACCCTGGTATCCTCCCCCCCTCCCTCCCCTGTAGGTACCCTCCCTCCCCCCTGTAGGTACCTTTCCTCCCCCTTGTAGGTACCCTCCCTCCCTCCCCCGTTGGCACCCTCCCTCCCGGTTGGTACCCTCCCTCCTGTTGGTAGGGTACAATAGGTTAACTTCACTAATTATCTGGTGTGTCCATTTGATGGTCTTCTGTTTACTCCACCCTGTGATTCTATTGCCATAGCAATATTACTTCAGCGCTTCATCTGTTGGGTTTCTGGTCTCTGAGCTTAAAAGGCTGTCATGTTGTCGTGTTCTGTGTGTGGGCGCACCTAGGTGAGTGTAATGGGGAGGGAGTCAAATCCAGTTTTGTGCCAGGGATGTTGTGGGTGTGGCTACGTGTGCCGGGGATGTTATGGGTGTGGCTATGTAAAGGCCACAGGCTGCTTCCTGATGGTTGAATCAGCTGATAGACGCCGTCGCTTATATGAGGGGGTGTGTAGGTATGAGGAGGGTAGGTGGGGTGTGTAGAGGAAGGGAGTGAGGAGTTCCTGTGTGGGGTGGGTTCTGTCCCTCCAATTATGCTACGTGTTTCCTTGCTGTAGACTACATGAAGCTCTGTTGCACAAAGGTGACACTACGTCAATGCTTCTGGACATCGACCACAGATACGTGTGTGGAAACTTGTTCATTTTGTTTGTGATGGGAACTGTGTGATGGTGTGACGTTAACTGGTGATGGTGTTAACTGGTGATGGTGTTATGTTAACTGGTGATGGTGTGATGTTAGCTGGTGATGGTGTGATGTTAACTGGTGATGGTGTTATGTTAATTGGTGATGGTGTTATGTTAACTGGTGATGGTGTGATGTTAACTGGTGATGGTGTGATGTTAACTGGTGATGGTGTGATGTTAACTGGTGATGGTGTGATGTTAACTGGTGATGGTGTGATGTTAACTGGTGATGGTGTTATGTTAACTGGTGATGGTGTGATGTTAACTGGTGATGGTGTGATGTTAACTGGTGATGGTGTGATGTTAGGTGATGGTGTGACATTAACTGGTGATGGTGTTATGTTAACTGGTGATGGTGTGATGTTAACTGGTGATGGTGTTATGTTAACTGGTGATGGTGTTATGTTAACTGGTGATGGTGTTATGTTAACTGGTGATATGAAAATTCTTTCATTGGAAAATATGGACCACTGATTATTTAATTACTCTCATGCCATACTTTGAATTACAATTACCTATTTGCTGGAGGAAACATTAACCACTTCTATGACATTGAGCTATGATTCGTATGATGTAACAGTTGGCCATTATCTCTGACTATTGGTTTTTAAAAAATTATGTTTCATATACTAAAAATGAAGAGTTGATGGATTTAAGTTTCCAAACCTGCAATTTAAGGGTGTGGCCAATCTGACTTCATCTGTTATCACAACAGGTTTAAGTAAATTTTCTTGGTCAACGTTTAAACCCATAATGTTAAATAAACAGTGTGTTTATGTTCATGTGTGTGTGTGTTATGGTAATGCTTCTGCTGGCCACCCTAGGCTCAGTTTTATTCAGAAGAACATTACCAGTGTGCAAACATGTTCAATGGCTTCTTCTTTGAGAAGGAAGGAAGCCATTTTTGTCAAAGATTTCTCAAGTCCTCAGATGAGGGAGGGTCTCTCACTGGTAAAAATGTTAGCTTTGTAGACATTCAGCACACACAACTCTCTGCTCCTCCTCCTCGCACTTCTCAGCCTTGGTGATAGACCCTCCATTTGGGGGCTTGGCAGCTGTGTTGGCACATGGTTTGAAGAAGCTATGGACCATGGGAGGCAAGGGTATGTGGTGTGGTGTGTCAGCAGAGGACGTAGTCTCTTGTTCATTCTCTTTCCTTCACCTCTTGTGTGTTTCCCTGCCTCTCATCCCTCCCCTCTCTTAACCCTCTTCCCTCCCCTCTCTTAACCCTCTTCCCTCCCCTCTCTTAACCCTCTTCCCTCCCCTCTCTTAACCCTCTTCCCTCCCCTCTCTTAACCATCTTCCTTCCCCTCTCTTAACCCTCTTCCCTCCCCTCTCTTAACCCTCTTCCCTCCCCTCTCTTAACCCTCTTCCCTCCCCTCTCTTAACCCTCTTCCCTCCCCTCTCTTAACCCTCTTCCCTCCCCTCTCTTAACCCTCTTCCCTCCCCTCTCTTAACCCTCTTCCCTCCCCTCTCTTAACCCTCTTCCCTCCCCTCTCTTAACCCTCTTCCCTCCCCTCTCTTAACCCTCTTCCCTCCCCTCTCTTAACCATCTTCCCTCCCCTCTCTTAACCATCTTCCTTCCTCTCTCTTAACCCTCTTCCTTCCCCTCTCTTAACCCTCTTCCCTCCCCTCTCTTAACCCTCTTCCTTCCCCTCTCTTAACCCTCTTCCCTCCCCTCTCTTAACCCTCTTCCCTCCCCTCTCTTAACCCTCTTCCTTCCCCTCTCTTAACCCTCTTCCCTCCCCTCTCTTAACCCTCTTCCCTCCCCTCTCTTAACCCTCTTACCTCTCCTCTCTTAACCCTCTTCCCTACCCTCTCTTAACCCTCTTCCCTCCCCTCTCTTAACCCTCTTCCCTTTCCTCTATTAACCCTCTTCCATCCCTTCACTTAACCCCCTCTCTTAACCCTCTTCCCTCCCCTCTCTTAACCCTCTTCCCTCCCCTCTCGTTCCCTCAGAGCTCCCCACACTACTTGTGTTCCCATACTTTATGGAGGCTCATGTCACATCAGCTCTTCCATCCTTTATGATGCTTGATTATCAGGTGATGTGCATGTGATTATCAGGTGATGTGCATGTGATTATCAGGTGATGTGCATGTGATTATCAGGTGATGTGCATGTGATTATCAGGTGATGTGTATGTGATTGTCAGGTGATGTGTATGTGATTGTGTCAGTCCATATGATTGGCTCCTGTTTACCAACAGGTTACCTATGACAACCACAGACACTTCACAGCACATCCACAGAAGCATGGCAGGGCAAAACCATCACCCATAAGGATATTTACTAACCTCCCATCTCCTGGACTTGTGCTGCCAACAGAAGAAGGGTACAGGTAAAAGGGTGTTGTGTGTGTGTTTGTGTTTGTGTGTGTGTGTGTGTGTGTGTGTGTGTGTGTGTGTGTGTGTGTGTGTGTGTGTGTGTGTGTGTGTGTGTGTGAGTACGCATTTGTGTGACCTCTTGTATTTTTTTCCCCCCAGTTTCTGCTCCATTTGCAGTCGGTACGTCTCATTGTACAATAAACACTGTTCCAAGTGCAACGTTTGTCCCTCCAAGGTCAGTCCCTTAGGAGCGATATAATAATAACCACACCCCTTTCTTGTTGTTCCCTCACCCAGGATGGCAGAGCCTATGTTCATTGTGACCTGTGTTCACAGTGCGTTAAACCAGGTACGTACACAAACCAACCACCAGTGGGGTACACACAACCAACCACCAGTGGTATGTAGCTATGCAATTAACTCGTATAACTCATAAATTATTACAACTCCCATAAATTATTTTTGCAAGGTCTTTTTAAATAATTATGCACCCTTTCTGCCTGTGTCTCTGGGTGTGCCAAGTGTGTGTTGTCTAGTCTCTTTGGATGGGCATGTGGGTAGCTCACCCCTTGCCATTGTTCATCTGAGAGCACACACCCACACCCCACTCCATTGAAATTCACATTCTTGTGTTACGTTTGGTTGCACCATTGGACACATGCACGTATTGCAAGCAGGTCTACCAAAAACTCCTTACTCCAATTACAGGACTTGTGCACTGCTTGATGTGTGGTACTTGTAACCCGCCCACTCCCCCCCATACCTGTGGTCAAACCGCCACCAAGGTTGGGTGCCACATCTGTGGGAAGATGGACCACAAGAGGAGAGACTGCCCAAACAAAGGTACGTCATCACTCACCACCAAGAAGAGGCGGAGTCTCACTACCGCCAAAGCAGCTGGCAAGAAGAAAGCAAAACGTTGATATTCAATTAATCATGTGATGGTTATAATTGGTTATTGATATGATGAATACATGAAAATCAAATGTGGGGGATGTGGGAGGAGAGTGTTTATGAAGGTGGAATGTCTGTTGAATACAAATACAAAGTTTTTTAACTACTGGGCATGTGATGATGAAATGACCTCATGAATGTAAACATCCTTGTCTGACGAAGTATCCACAAGCTCCACTATGCACTGGAACACACCCACGTCTCCTTTCTTGGTTGCCACCAACTTCCTGTTTTCCACAAGAGACTTAAACAGGCGGATGACCTCTCCGTCGCAAACAGCCTTGGCCTCGTACCCGACAAGACAGCAGTGTAAGGCCGCTTCAGAGAGGCAGGCAAAGTCCTCCCTCATTTCCTGTATGTGGTCCACAGAGGTCCACTCGACATTCCCAAAGTCCACAAACACCACCTTCACTTCTGCCTCGCCTCTGAACTCCACAACTCGGGCACGATACCAGCTTCCATCCTCAGAGAACTTGGCACAGCAAAGCTGACCAAGCACGAGGGGGGAGCTAGGGGGAGAGGGGGGTCTACTGTGACAGAACTGGTTCATCCTCTCAAGTAACACAGCCAACTTCTCTGCAACGTCAGCTTCAACTATCTGGACCCAGAAGTCACTAGGACCCATGACAACAGACGCCAACACAGTACTGCCCACGGGGGAGATGGAAACAGAGGGAAGCCGCAACACGTTACTTGGTGGGAGGAGCTTCTGTTGGACCAGCCTATTATGGAGGGAAGGGGCATTTTGGTTGCCATGGAGCTTGAAATCCACAATGAGGGGGTGCCGACATATCACGTGACAAACATACTCTGGCTTGCCCAGAGCTGTATGGACTGCCTGCTTGAGGGCAGAGGAGGTGGCTTGCGCTTCCTTGGCCGTGATTCCAAATAGTGCACACTGAAATATCTGTTCTGGAATCGACAATAATTTGTCTGGGAAAGGTTTAAGCTGGTCCAGACTAAGGACGTCCATCTCCCCATAGTCTACATACTGAACCTCATACTCATACTGCGCTGTTTTCTGTTCATGCAGAACACGTACCCGACACCATGTGCCATCTTTGTATCGACCAATAGCCAGACTTCCGAGTTTCGGAGGTGTGGTGAAGCTTTTGGCTGAACTACTGTAAGCACTGATGTCGCTCTGGAGGTCTGCCCCCATCTTAGAGTACTTTGGTCCCAGCAGGTACAAGTAGAGCATTGTGGGAGACTGGATGTGTGCAATGGACACAGGGAACTCCGCTTTGGTAATGACTGGGAGAGGCAGGGAGAGCACAGTACCTGGAGGTACAAGGCTATTGGATGGAATGGCAACGTTGCGCTCAATCAGAATATCTCCGACTGACTGCTGCCCGCTATCAAGGAGGAACAGCTGCACCTTCACAGGGGTCGCATCCCCGACAACGATATTCCCCTTTAAGTATGTGACGTCATCTCTACTGGGAAACACCAGAGCACTGAATGTCTTCATGGCTTCAGGTGTCCACTGGTCCTTCAGTACTGGGCACACGTCGGCCAGGGAACAGTGGATAGCCACGGCCGGAAGTGAGGCAAACTTAGGGTCCAGACAGTACACACTGCTAGCATCCACCACACAGCTGTTGCCATAATCAACATAGCTCAGGGTCACACCCACTGAATCCACCTTGACAACCCTGCAGCGATAGAACGCACCATCTGTGAACTTGGCACAGCAGCTGGCCCCAGGGGAGGGGTGGAAGGGTGCGTAGGGGGCGGGGCTGGCATAGGCAGACTGTAGCTGTTCCATGATGGACTGAAGCTGAGAGAGAGCTTTGATGTCGTGGAGATGGACGTGAAAAGATGAGGGGCTTGTGACGTCCGACACGTACAGCTGGAAGGTTCCGGATGGAAGTTGTGGGGAGGGGATGGTGGGAGAGATAGTGAGGGATGTGGGGACAACGGTGGGTGATGTCAGAGGAACAGCAAGCCCCATGGCAATAAGTTCTGCTGCTATGTCCGTATCTTTGTCACCAGAGGTGCCGATTAGTTCAATATGGATGGGACCACCTGGGCACTGAGATAGCAGTCGAGCATACAAAGCTTTGTCAACAGTGAGCTCTTTTAAAGCTTCAGCTGATGATGGGCTCCATTTAGAGCCATGTGGGATGACTCCATATAACGCACACCTAACAGCCTGGACGGGCACAGAGGCACACTCTGCAGGACACTGTACGACATCGGACCAGACAACTCTGTCCGTGTTCCCAAAGTCCAAGAAATGTACCATACAGTGAGTGTCTGATACCTCCTCCACTTGAGCACGATACCAGCAGCCATCTTTGGAGAACTTGGCACAACACAGGTCACCCTTGGCAACAGATGACTTCTGGAGGAGGGATGGTGATGATGATATTATGGTCTGTAGTCGTGTGCTCAAAAGAGTTAGCTTCTCAACTGATGTCTGGCTAACAGCTTGACAATAGAAACAATGGGGCGTGTCTACAGTTGTCACGGTGACCAGTATAAACTCTTTACCCTCAGAGAAGATTGGTTCAACAGTGAGGCCAGAAGCCTTGATACTAGGAGAAGGCTGGGGGACAGGCTTGGCTATGGTCTCTAAGGATGTCGACTTTTCAACACCACACACTGACGAGGGCTCCGACAAGCTTGCAACACCCATTAGCACAAGCTCAGTGGCTATGTTAATATCCTTCTCACCAGAGGTATCGATAAGTTCAACACGGAAGGATCCATCAGATAGCTGTCCATGGGCACGGGCCAATAAAGGCTTGTCAACAGTTAGATTTTGCATGACTTCAGTTGCAGCTGGGCTCCATTTAGAGCCATGTGGGATGACTCCATATAATGCACACCTAACAGCCTGGACGGGCACAGAGGCACACTCTGCAGGACACTGTACGACATCAGACCAGACAACTCTGTCTGTGTTCCCAAAGTCCAAGAAATGTACCATACAGTGAGTGTCTGATACCTCCTCCACTTGGGCACGATACCAGCAGCCATCTTTGGAGAACTTGGCACAACACAGGTCGCCCTTGGCAACAGATGACTTCTGGAGGTGGGATGGTGTAGGAGCAATACCCTGAAGTTCAGTGGTTATGAGAGATAGCATGTCCACTGAAGACTGGGCTATTGCTTGAATGTAGAAGCAGTGAGGGGTGTCCACAGTTGTCACGGTAACCAGCATGAACTCTTCTTTCTCAGGAAAAATAGTTGCAATACCAAGATTACAAGCTTTGATATTGTGTTTTGCACACATAGGTGAAATGCTATCATACAAAGGTAATGTGCCATGTGGCTGTTGGATCAAAACCACGTCATTTGAAATGGGCAACTTTGCAAAACCAGTTGAAATAAGCTCGGTGGCTATGTTAATATCCTTCTCACCAGAGGTATCGATAAGCTCAACATGGAAGGATCCATCAGATAGCTGTCCATGGGCACGGGCCAATAAAGGCTTGTCAACAGTTAGATTTTGCATGACTTCAGTTGCAGCTGAGCTCCATTTAGAATCCACAGCATTGACTCCATATAACGCGCACCTAACGGCTTGGACGGGCACAGAGGCACACTCTGCAGGACACTGTACGACATCGGACCAGACAACTCTGTCCGTGTTCCCAAAGTCCAAGAAATGTACCATACAGTGAGTGTCTGATACCTCCTCCACTTGGGCACGATACCAGCAGCCATCTTTGGAGAACTTGGCACAACACAGGTCGCCCTTGGCAACAGATGACTCCTGAAGGTGGAACGATGATGTAATCATGCCGAGGCATACAGTCAGCTGGTGCAGCTCATCAATAGAGGACTGGGCTACTGCCTGTACATAAAAGCAATGGGGCGTGTCCACTGTTGTCACGGTAACAAGTGTATATTTGTCGTCTTTGAAGATGCCAATGATTGGAAGGCTGCTGGCCTTAACATTCTGAGGGATGTGTGCCATGTCTTGCTTCCCAGTGGCAAGATGCTGCTTAGCACCACTCAATGAAGGGGAGGGTCCCCTACCCACCACCTGAGCTGACCCCACAGGAGGCAGTACCTGTCTGGTTGAAGGGGCAGGAGAGGTGAGTGGACCATGGGTAGCAGCCTTCCCTCTAGGAATGTTGTGTCCCTCACTTCCCATTACCACACAACTCTCATCATCATCTTTCCTGTCTTTGGCCGGCTCTTTTAACTGTACTCTTGTCTCCTCATCTTTCAATCTGCTGCCGTTTCTGACCTCACCTTTCATAACATTGAACCCTTCTGACTTGCGAGGCCCGTCAGAATACATAGAACCCAGACCTGTCTTGCAGAACAATCCCAAGAGGTCCTTTTCTCCTGACCCTGAAGGCACCATGACATCAACCACATGCTTCAAACCAATAGTCTTGACAACTTTCATTTTCAACAGTGTGTCCAGAGGCAGAAGGGTATGAAACTCTTCCAGTGCCTTCGGCTCCCAGCAGGCATCCTTACCTGATGGGTTGAGCAGTTTGTTCAAAGTGCAGAACATGGCTTGTGCCTGCAGCTCCACAAAGGCCTGGGACTGTATCTCATACACCTCACTGGGCGGTACGTCTTCTTTGTTGCCATAGTCCAAGAACTGCACCTTCACGTTACCACTATTGCTCACTGATGCAATCTGACCTCGATGAAGGATGCCGTCTACGTGTGACCTAGCCAGACACAGGTTTCCTGCAACTGGATTGGACACAATGATGGGCGTAGCCTTGTTTATCGCACCCGTCAAATCGCTCAGTTTCTTTTTTGACTGGGGATCAGCCATCTGCATCCAGAATGCATATGGGGTCTCTACATGTGTTGCCTGGACGTTAAGGACTCTGTCCTGTGGAGGGACAATGACTGGAAGCTTTCTCCTTGGGGCACCTCTGCCCTCCTTTGGGCTTGCAGTTATGCCCTGCGTCGATGAAGACCTTACATTTACAGATCGCTCAGTCTCAGCTTGTGGTACATTTTCTTCCACAGGCTGTGAGATTTGCTGCGGGGCAACTTGCTTCAGAGACGGTAGTTTTGTGGGAGGTACAGGAGTGACAAGAGAAGCTTTGAATTGCCCCTCTGGTCCCAATGGTCCCAATGCGGGGGTAACTGGTCGCAACGCACTCTGGGGGGTAGCTTCCTCCAAGTTCTTCAGCTGCGAAAGCACATCCATCATCATGGGAGGTAAACATGGCACCTGTGACATGAACAGGTCGTCACTTTCAAAGTGGCCCTGTATGAACTTGGCATAACCCAGCTCAACCAGCCCATTCTGAATGAAGTAAGCTGGGTCGGACACAGGATCCTGCACGCTCAGGTAATACGTACCTTTGCTCTCGGCAACTATCTCGGCCACCAAGTGGTGACCAATCATCTTCTCGCGCAGGGTACGTACACACTCAGCAGACCACACGTTGGAGGGACCCGGGGGAGCAATCCCCGCCATGGCGGCCTTCAGTGCCTGACGAGGCAGGGTAAGGAACACTTGCTCCAGGTGTCTGATCTGAGCAAGACTGACGACCTCACAGTTGCCAAAGTCCACATACTGCACGTCTATGCTACCATCGTTGTTAACACACCTCACTTCAGCCCTGTAGAACAGCTGGTCCTCATTCCTCAACACAGCACAGATTTCTCCTATTTCTGGAACGTAGTTGTCGTTTGAGGTGTGACGATAGTGGTTGGTGAGATCATCCTGGAGCCTCTTGAACTGCGCGATGCCAGGGTGCTGAATCAAAATCCACATAGCCGAGGGATTGTGGATCACGTGCGGGCATATCAGGAAGGTCCCCGTGCGTGGGGGGAGATGGAAGCTTACCCGCCCAACAGGGTTCATCCTCCTCAGTGGTTCCATCACTGCTGCAGTCGTCGACACCTTGGGAGGCAAGCTGATTGGCGTGGAAGGAGCTGGTGACAACGCCTCTACAGCCACGCCCCCCACAGTCGGACCCTGTATATCAAACTTGCAGAGTATGGAGCGGGAGACTGGGTCGACTGAACTGCTCGGGTTCCAAGAGATCCTTAACACCCTGCCCATGACAAGGTCCTTCAGTCGGTTGGCAGATGGAGTCCCCAGGCTTTCTTCAACTGGCACCGATAAGGTACATGTCACCAGGAGTGACGGAGCAACAAGCAGGGCCTCCGGGAGCATAACAAGGTTAGAGACAGGGCACTCCAAATGTCCTCCAAAGTCGTAACTCGCAAGTTTGACCTTGTCCTGGTCGTAATCTACCACTTTAACCCTGAGCACACCTCCAGGGGCGTCCACCTTGTAACCGCATCTGGTACCAACTGTTAGCTCATCGGCATCCACAGGGATTAACGGGCCCTCCGTAATCAAGGCGTCCAATCGTCTCAGCAGTTCCTTGGTCTCCACGCACAGGACTATGGCACTGAAATTGACAGGAGATGTCACCATGGTAACCAAGCCACGAAACACCTTCGGAAGAGGGGCACTGAGAGGTATTGATGGGAGTATGGTGGTAGACGAGTATAGAAGAGGCCACACACCCGCCATGAGGGCAGTATCGTATGCACCAGTAGTGTGGTGAGTACCAAGTCTGCCGGGCGTGCTTTGTGGTGTGTCGCCATAGCTGGAAAGGGGGGAGGGGTCCGGGTGTGTCCCCCTCAAGGGCATCGAGGCAACTGGAGCAAGTGACTGACTGAGACCTCCAGAGATGGAGCGGAGGGGAGTGGTGTAGGGGTGGGGAGTGGAGGTGAGTGAGGTGGCGGTTGAAGAGAGGGGAGTGGTGTAGGGGTGGGGAGTGGAGGTGAGTGAGGTGGCAGTTGAAGAGAGGGGAGTGGTGTAGGGGTGGGGAGTGGAGATGAGTGAGGTGGCGGTTGAAGAGAGAGGAGTGGTCTGAACAGACGGCACAGAACAAACAGCATTTGGCGCAAGGCCACGCCCCTTAGTAACAGGCGGGCTACGCTCAAGGCCACGCCCCTTAGTAACAGGCGGGCTACGCTCATCTGAGGCCGCATCTCTTAATGCACTTGTCGGGTCCCCATCATGCGCCAAGGCCTCGATCAGTTCATCCGGGACACTCACGTCATACTCATCATCATCACAACCGACGGCCTCCACTGACTCCGCCCCCCTGTGAGATGCACTGCCAGGTTGCGGGGTTCCCTCGGGGGGAGGAGGAGTGGCCTCACTCATGCCACAAGTGCTCTTGTGTGAGGGCCAGTCTTCCTCCTGACAAGGCCTGCTGCAGTACGGCGTCTTACACTGTGCGCACTTGGACGTGCATGGCTTCTTGCACACAACGCAGGGGAGGCGTGTCCCGCGATGATGATCATCACCACCACTGGTACGTGGTGTGGGCGTGCCCACCTTAGCATAGTGTGGTGTAGGTGTGCCCACCTTTGTATGACTGGTAGCGGGAACACCCGCTCTTGCTTGACCCCCAGCGTTGTTAGACTTGAGCAAGTCGCTAGTACTGATGGAAATGCCACCATCATCCCCACCCGCCCCCTCATCCTCGTCCTCATCCTTGGCACAGTTGAGTGTGTTGCAGAATGACTTGTCGCTGGCCAACTGCTGCTGTCTCCTCTCCCTATCCTCCTTCTTCTCCCTCACCTTCACTGCCAGCCTCACGCCCCTTCCAAGCTCGTAATTGTTGAACATTTCAATGGCATGGACGGCCTCCTGCATTGTCTTGTACGATACGAAGCTGTGGGGGGGAGGGGGGAGAGGAACAAACATGGTACCAAGGGACCTTTCCTCATTACTTTTTGCCATCTCACCATTCAACCTCTTAACTTTCATCACTCGACCACACCTCCAAACTCATTCACACTCAGCCACACTTCCCACCCTCACTCGACCACAACACCCGCCCTACCACCACCTCAAACCCTTCTTCTTACCCATAGTTGGATTTCTTGGTATCATCGCCTTTTGATATGAACACAGTCATCACATTACCAGCACGCGAAAACAAGTTACGCAGTCCATCCTAAAGGTTAATAAGTATTCAAGTTATCATTGATTAAAACTGTATTAAAATTATTTAATTAGGCAAAAGATTATGATGACAGCAAAGGGTCAGTCCCCTGGCTTACCTTCTCCATAGAGGAGGGAACGTTGCCTACAAAGAGGCTGTACACGTTGCCACATGCTTCCCTCTGAGGCTTAAGCAAACCAGCAGTTCCACTGTTGTAGGAATTCAACTCGGGGTTTTTGAAATCCTTTGCCATTGGATCCCACCTGTAGAGAAGGAGTTTTGGAGGAAGGGCACACACACACACACACACACACAACTACTCAATGCTGTGCCCTGGTTCAGATGCATCAATTATTGTACACCATATATCCACATGACCCATCATGACTATCCATTCCCTCCACCCTCCCAATAAAAAACAGCACTATATGAAACTTAAAAACTCCTTTGTCAAAATTATCGAGAAATAGTTTAACAGCCAGTTTCTACGAATGTACTGTGTGATATATTGGTCTCTTAACCCACCCCACCAGTGGGTTTATTTACTGGTACTGCCCAACACGCATAAACACATTTGTGATCGTCAAATAATATGCTTCACATCCGCGCATTTGTAAATACGTTTTCTAAAATTAGTCTCCCCGATATATACACGTGACCATGCAGCGTCTGAAAGTTTCTTATACAAGCAAATCTCGGTACCAAACCTCTCTCTCCCTAACTTCGTGGATGCAAGTTTGGCGTATGTCTAACTAGCCAGTTATTAGTGTACAATATTACGTGGGAGTCCGACAATAACGCATACCTTTCTAAATCATCGTCTGCATTAGGCACAACCTTACTGGATCCCGATGACCTTACTCTCTCTACACTCATGAAAGCTAATCAAATCACACCGCCACCGAAAACTGTGGAAAGTACACGTGGTTTAATTACTACAGCGCGCATGCGCATCGCTGTAACTATTAATCCACAATGACAGAAAGGCGCAAGTATTACGGTGGAGTTCAAGGGTCTGCTATTGTTAATGTTGCGACCTGAAGTGATAATAGCCTGTTACTCCTGAAGGGGCGGTACGCAATCTGACGCGGTCATTTTGGATGGCAATGGGAAGCTGCTGAGCAAAGCTGAAGGATTATGTACTAACCCTTGGGTCAGTCATTTGGAAGGGAACGAGAAAACCAGCAGTTTTTAATTTATTTATTTATTTTGCAGCTAGTAGGATTCGAGGGATGTGTGGACAACCTAAGCGCCTTGATAGCAGATGCCAAGAAGAACGCTGGCCTTCCTGTTGACGAGCCATTGGAATCCTTGGTACCACCTCATTGTGTGTCCAGTTTTCATTTTGCATTACGTGGGCACATAGTCTGGAAACCAGACGTTATTCGCACTGAGCACATGGATGTCACACACCACACACACACACCACCAGTACACTTCAGTACCTCCACACACACCACCACACCACTACACACACCACACCCTGGTTTGTTGGTGCATGAAGTGACCATTAGGTGCAGTGATAGCTATCTCTGTGACTTTGCTGCAAGGGGTGTGGTCTCAATATCTCCTCCTCCCCAGGGCATGGCTCTCAGCGGGGGGGAACAGAAGGAGGCACAGGAAAAGATCATAAAAGGGTTTCAGGAGCGGTACCCAAACACTAGCCGCCACTACTGTGTGCGTACTGACACCTTTGGCTCCATAGCAACGGCATTTCAAGCTGGTGGGTGAGAATGGGCTTCATATAGAAAGTGGGAGGAGCTTAAAACTACACATTGGAGTGAGGTGGGCATGTGGGTAAGGGGTGTGGTTACATGTTGGTAAGGGTGGGGCTTTAATGGGTGTGGACTTACGGACCAGTGGAGGTGTGGACTTAGGGACCAGTTGAGGTGTTGACTTAGGGACCAGTGGAGGTGTGGACTTAGGGACCAGTTGAGGTGTTGACTTAGGGACCAGTGGAGGTGTGGACTTAGGTACCAGTGGTGAAGGAAAACAACCTTGTCCACGTTTGTACCCTGCTTCATGTGGTTCCTCCTCTTCCCTCGTCCCCAGGTGGAATGGTTCTCATAGCCGGAACAGGATCGAATTGTGAACTTGTGAACCCTGATGGCCGCACCCATCGGTGTGGTGGGTGGGGCCACATGCTCGGAGATGAGGGATCAGGCAAGCCCCTCCCCTTCCATCCTCCTTGTCATTTGCTTCTGGTCCCTAGGCTTTTGGATTGCCCACCGGGCCATCAAGATTGTGTACGACGCAGAAGATGGCTTGGTAGCTCCACCCTATGACATCACACATGTCAAAGGATTGGTTTGGGACTACTTTAAGGTGGGAGGGGTCACATGTGTGGGCGGGGCAATCAGTCTCATTTGCCTTGTAGATGAAGCAACCATTTGACATTTTGGACTACATGTACGCCAAATTTCAGAAGTCCTTCATAGCAAAGTTGTGCACATCACTAGCTGAAGGCAAGGCAGTTATGATGTCATGGCTCGAATCTAAAGCACATGTGGCTGTTTTGGGGTGGGGGGGCTGGCGGCTCCAATATTTGTCATGAGTTTAAGCACGCTGTATGGTTGTCATGTGACTTATCACCACAGTGGCAAGGACTCACAGGGACCCACTAGCTCTTCATATCTTCAAGGAAGCAGGTGTGCTACTTGGGAAACATATCAGAGCATTGCTGCCAAAGACAGATCAGGTATAGCACTACAGCCATGATGTTTGTCCTCATCCACCCTCCCCTCCTCCATACCCTCCCTCACACCCTCACACCTTACCCTCCCTCACACCATACCCTCCCTCACACCCTACCCTCCTCCATACCCTCCCTCACATCCTCCTCCATACCCTTCCTCACACCTCCTCCATACCCTCCCTCACACCCTCCTCCATACCCTCCCTCACACCCTCCTCCATACCCTCCCTCACACCTCCATACCCTCCCTCACACCCTCCTCCATACCCTCCCTCACACCTTCCTCCATACCCTCCCACACACCCTACCCTCTATCCTCTCTTAACAGACCCTCCTAGCTCTCCCTGGGGGCCTACATATCTTGGCTGTTGGCTCTGTCCTCATACATTGCTGGGACCTGCTCAGAGAAGGTATCTTGCCAGCAGCTGCCTGTTGCTTGGCAACATGTGCATAGCTGCAGATTTTCTGGCTGTTTACATACATGACAAAGACTGGTGATCTTAGTGCTTTCTCTGCCCCAAATTGGAGCACACTTTTGGCATGTACACCTAACCCAAAGCCTTTGAACAGAAAGTAATTTTCACTTCGAATAGCCAATTGCCATCCTATGAACATGACTGTGGTCTGTTTGTAATCCCTCAAATCTTTCCCTAAACTATCCAATTATCTGCTCAATACTATGTCTGAAGATCTATCTAGACCCCCATCAAAACTCCTTTTGTTGCCCACCCAGTACTCCATAAATGGTGCTTGTTTTTATCAAATGTCATGTGTAGGCATGTCACCTCCTCCTCCCCCTCTTCACACCCACACCACCCCTCACAGGGCTGCTGGAATCCCTCAAAGACTGTGGTACCTCCATCACCATAGTGAAGCTTGAGGTGTCCTCTGCGTTTGGGGCAGCCATCTTGGGAAGCAGAGCTGTTGGAGATGCACTGGATATAGATTTCAGTGCCAACACATCTCTTCTGTACCCCAGGTCACCTGAGCTCATGTGAGCCAGCTGCTCCTGCCACTTTAGGTAGCAGGAGATTTGCCTGGTCCTCTTTAAATTTCAGAGCAGTGTATTTCCTTGTAAAATGAAATATTGAAAGAGTATATTGTCTCACATGGACAGATTTGAAAAGAGTATTATTATATGTGAATTGCTTGAAAACATTGTGAACATTGTTCAGATGAAAGCCAGCATACAGTACAGTTTCTTTGCTTGAACCTATGGTCCCTGCTATTGAGAGAGGCTTTCTGAGCCCGTCTCAAAGCTGTCGTAGCCATAGTTACTTGCCTCAATAACACCACTGTTCTCTGGGCCCAGTCCAATGCCGGCACCGGTACCATCTGCACAGCACAGGCACCAGATGCAGAGAATGGGAAGGCTGATGGGGCATGTTAGCACCACGCATATCACCTGGGAGACCAACTTCAGAATATTGTCCGTGGCAAATACGCTTCTCAATGCTTCCATCTTTTGACAGAGACAAAGGTCCTCAAAGCAACTCTTCCTACTAACTGCTGGCACATCAAATGAGGGACCCAATGGCACAGGGTCTCTTTTTATCTGCCCGGGATGAGACAATGGTGTACGGCCCCTCCCCTCTTCATTCACTGCAACAATGCAAAATGCTCCACACCTAAGCGCCTGTACCTAATTGGTACACCATTCCCAGAAAACATCATTGGAGGAACGGACATGTAATGGCACAAGATAAAAAACATGACTAAGTTAATGACCATAATAGGTATGGGAACTGGATGATAAGACTATCTGGATTGGATGTCACGTGATGATGCGTGTGATGGCACATGATCAGAAGAGGTTTGCACGCTTCTTCAAGTCCACTTGCTTCCAACGCGGCAGATCTCTGAACACATCTCTGGTGACTCCCAGACACTTCATGAAGTCCTCATCGGAGATGTGGTTCTAAAAGTGAAAGGGAGGAAGGGGTGTGGCAACATGATGTCATTATAACACACATACACACACATGGCAACATGATGTCATTACACTACACACACACACACACACACACACACACACACACACACACACACATGGTAGGCATTACCTCAAGTCTTGTTCTGTCTACATTTTTTGGTAATCTGATGTTCCCAATAAGTTGGATGTCCTTAAGAGGGAATATTTGCTACAGAGGAGACAAGTGAACAGGTAAGCAGTTAATATCACATTGAACATATACAGTCATAACTAAACACCTATGCCATGTGCAGTCATACCTATGCCATGTGCAGTCATAACTAAACACCTATGCCATGTGCAGTCATAACTAAATACCTCTACATCATTTAAAAACAGTAACATGCAAACCCAGGACATGTGTAAACACTCACACCACACACAGACACATCACACACCACACACACACCAGTTCACTGCTTTCGTTTTCACTCTCCAGGTGTGTGGAGGAGCGTGTTCGTGGTGAAGCCGGCCCACTGGTAGTGTGGGACTCAGAACTGGTTGAGTCTGAGAGAGAGGGAGGGGAGGGGAGGGAGGGGAGGGGAGGGGAGGGGAGGGGAGGGGAGGGGAGGGGAGGAAAAGGTGGTAAGGATCATTTTAACCATCACTGCCTATTAGCCACAACCCCCTCCTATCCCTCACACACACACATACACACACACACACACACACAGCACAATATGTCTGACCTTTACGCTCCGAACCAGTCCTGCTGTTTCTGTTATGGTATGAAGGGATGGACATACTTGATCCAGGAGTGAAATCACATGAGAGGTGCCATAGGAACTCGCCTGAGAGATGGGAGAGAGGCACAGGGGTCGGGGGGGGGGGGGGGGGGGGGGGGAGAGGGATGAGGTCAGATTGTTGGCATTAACCCCTTGGGTGCTCATGTCATTAACCCCTGACCCGTCTATTACCATATCATTAACCCTTAGATTATCCAATACTCTAAATTGCACATGCCCCTTTTGTTGTAAGTTAAACCACACCCCATTCACACCCCATTCACACCTGAAATGCACATTTCTTCTCCATCATTGAAGCCATTGCTACATCTCTGACAGTGGGCACATGCAGTGTGGAAGTACTTCTCTCCTGCCTGCACCAAACAGAGGTGTAACAGAAGGGAATGAAGCAGTGGAGTAGAATACAGAGGTAGAAGGGTTAAACAAAAAAATACGAAAAGGATAGTTAAAATGCCACTTACCTGTATCACTTTGCCAGTGATGTATGTTCCACAGACCTCACATAACGCTCCATACATGTTATTGTAACACTCAAGGCAATAGGGCTTCTCATCTCTGGCAGGAGGGAAAGGGTTAACTACAGATAAGCAGTGCCACCATTATGAGGAGGGAAAGGGTTAATGACAGATAAGCACCAGCATCATGGGAGGAGGGAAAGGGTTAACTACAGAAGGGACTCACTCGGTCATATAGTCTTTATTAAGCAGGTTCTGACAATGATAACACACGAAGCAGAAGAGATGCCAATGTCTCTCAAGAGCAATGAGTGACTGACAGCTCTTAATCACTTCTCTGCACCCTGCACACTCTGGTGGAACAGGCATGATTGTCACATGACAGTCACAAGTCATCATGCTGTTAACCCTTATTGTCACATGCTAGTCAAAAGCCATCATGTTGTTAACCCTTATTGTCACATGCTAGTCACAAGCCATCATGCTGTTAACCCTTATTGTCACATGCTAGTCACAAGCCATCATGCTGTTAACCCTTATTGTCACATGCTAGTCACATGGCATCATGCTGTTAACCCTTATTGTCACATGCTAGTCACATGGCGTCATGCTATTAACCATTATTGTCACATGCCGTCATGCTGTTAACCCTTATTGTCACATGCTAGTCACAAGCCATCATGCTGTTAACCCTTATTGTCACATGCTAGTCACATGGCATCATGCTGTTAACCCTTATTGTCACATGCTAGTCACATGGCATCATGCTGTTAACCATTATTGTCACATGCTAGTCACATGCCGTCATGCCGTTAACCCCTTACTGCCAAGCCTGCTTCGGGTGAGAGAGTCAACATTTGTCAGTTTAGAGAAGTCAATGGAGTCGTTGTGGTCTGTGGTGTCAAGAGGAGATGAGAGGCTCGGGCTGCTACGAGATGAGTAAATCTCATCATCTGACTTTATCTATGAGAAAATTAACATAGCACCGATAATCAACCACATGACTTCAGGGCAGGTCACACGACTGCAGACATGTGACATGACTGCAGGCATGTGACATGACTTCAGGCAGGTCACGTGACTACGCAGACATGTCACATGGCTTCAGGTAGGTACATGACTGCAGACATGTCACATGACTTCAGGCAGGTCACATGACTGAACACTGACCAGCTGTTCCATGGGTCGAGGGGTGTGGTCTCGACTGCCATGAAGGGTGTGGTCAACTTGCTCCTCAACAAAGGCAACATCAGTACACTTCTGACATAAGATCTCTTGACAGTCATTGTACGTAACCACTGTACCACTGCATATCTCCTCCCTACAAGGGAGAGGAGGGGAGAGGAGGGAGAGGAGGGGAGAGAGAGGAGGGAGAGGTGGGAAAGGAGGGAGAGGAGGGGAGAGAGAGGAAGGAGAGGAGGGAGGGAGAGGAGGGGAGGGAGAGGTAGGAGAGGAGGGAGAGGTGGAAGAGGAGGGAGGGGAGGGAGAAGAGGTGGGGTGAAAGTGACAAAGAAGTGGGGGAGGGGGAGAGATGAAGGTACACACACACATCTACACAAGGGCTACTTACTTGCATCTGTCACAGGTGAAGCAATGAGGATGGTAGGAGTGGCCTAGAGCAGTGACCACTCTTCCCTCCACATACTTGGAGCAGACCTTACACTTGGTGCCATAGAGGACATGGTAGTCCTTGCTACAGTAGTACTCTTCATTCTTCAGGAAGTACCCTCCTGACAGGAGCTTAGCTCCACACACTTGACAGGGTTGGCAGAGAGCTCAAATGACACGATTGTAAGGTAAGTGGGCCCACTTATTGTTAACAGCGTGCCACTTTTGACTTTCACACAACCAATCATTATGGTGGGGGAAGGGGGGGGGGGGGGGGGGGCGAAGCGGTAGTAATGCATAGCCGCATACTTAACCCATCCCACTGCCTCAATCGTCATACCAGGCTCCAGTCCCTCCCCCCCCCCCCCCCCCCCCCCTCCTCCCCCCGATCCCCTCGTTCAACTACAACGTCATTTGAAATTTAAGCGACGTGAAGGCTTATACCCTTGCATGTGAAGCACTCGATATGGAAGTGTCTGTCTTGAACTTTCAACACCTCGCCGCTACAAGTCTTGCCACAGGCGGCACACGTAATAGCTGGCAAAACAGAACAACAATGATTAGACACAATGATTGGTCCGTCGAGCCGCCAAACTGCTTTATTCTCGTCCCCTCCTACCCTTTTCCCGCCGAACAGCGCCAACACTTCACTTACTCATCCTATTGATTCCCTGTCAGTGCGAGCGGTCAAACAGAATGAAATACACCTTGCCCGGACAACATTTTTTAAATACCACACATTAATTAACCCGTTGCGACCCCAATTCTGCATGGATACGGCTGCTGTTCTGGATGAACTACGCCAAGTAAGAGGCAAAACCCCGCGCATTTTACCGCCGACGCACCCCAGTCATGCTTCTGGTGTGCATGTCAGGTCATCGAGCGGCAGCGGGGAGTGCTGTTTGCGCGGCCCGCCATTGTGCACAGAGGAATGTATGCTGGAAGGGGAGTGATCGCGGATAATGCAGACTTCACTGCAGATAGGGTCGACACCAGAGGGTATCTTCCAGTTGAGTGGTGGATCATGTCTAAAACTGAAGCGAAAAATGCAATCCCGAAGAGAAACGAAGGTATTTAAACCGAACTAAAAGTACTTTCATTTTTCAGTATGTGCCAGCGGTATTTCGTTCAATGATAACAGTGGTATACCAGATGTCACGAGGGAAGGAGAGGCGAAGAGAGGGAAGGAGGGAGGGAGGGAGGAGGGAGGAGGGAGAGTAATTTGATTGTACCTAGAGGGCATTTAGTGCAGATGAGGGTGTAAGTGCATGCCATAATAAACCATTCAATGGCAATGGACCTTGAGTTTTAGATATCATCATGAGGGTATGCTGTCTTAACACCCCCTATGTGTTATGCTGAGATAACTTAACCCCTCAATTTAGCCCACATATGCTACGGTAACTTAACTCTCATATGTTGCAATAACTTAACCCTCATATGCACAGTTACTTAACCCTCGTATACATAGTAACTTAACCCTTATATTCTGTGGTAACGTAACCTCATATTCTGTGGTAACTTAACCCCCATACCTGCAGTAACGTAACCTCCATACCTGCAGTAACTTAACCCCCATACCTGCAGTAACTTAACCCTCATATTCTGTCCTCATATGCTATGGTAACTTTCATACATGGGGTAACTTAATCTTCATATTCTGCAGGTGTCACTGCTGTGGTTATCAATGATAAAGAGGTGCCTATAACAGAACTTCCGGGTGGAGCAGAAGAAACACTGTTTGGTAAATTTGCCTCATCATGGCCTCTCACCAAAATATTAGACATTGGAGGGACTGAAAGAGTACCAAGGTACTCCACCATGGGAGGAGAAGGTTAGGGTCTGTTTGCAGGAGACATACCTTACTCTTTACAAGTGCCCATCCCCCTCCTCTCCCCTCCCACTTCCCTCCCCCCTCTCTCCTTCCTCTCCCTCCTCCCTCCCCTTCCTCTCCCTCTTCCCTCCCCTCCCTCTCTCTTTTCCCTCCCTTTCCTCTCCTTCCTCTCCCTCCCCTCCCTCTTTCCTCCCTTCCTCTCCCTCTCCCTCCCCTCCCTTTCCCTCTCCTCCCTTTCCCTCTCCTCCCTCTCCCTCCCTTCCCTCTCCCTCCTCTCCCTCTCCCCCTCCCTCCACTCATACCTCAGCATCTCCTGAGGTTCCTCCTATACCCTGTCATGTTCACTGTGGGGAGGTGGTTGGTGGTAGGTGTGGCTGTGGGAGAGGCAAGACCGAAGCATACTTCTTCCCTCCATTGGATGTTCCTCCCTACAACCTCCACCTGGGACTAGTCAAAACACGACTTGGTCTGCAACCTCACACTACTAAGGAAGTGGTATGCAGGAAGGGCATGGGGAAGAGGAAGTGATGGGAAGGGTATGGGGAAGAGGAAGTGATGGGAAGGGTATGGGGAAGAGGAAGGGATGGAAAGGTATGGGGAAGAGGAAGGGATGGGAAGGGTATGGGGAAGAGGAAGGGATGGGAACGAAGGAGAGGGAGATGGGGAAGGAGGGAGGGAGGGAGGGGAGATGAGGGAGAGGGAGATGGTGAAGGATAGGGAGATGTGGAAAGAGAAGGAGAGGGAAGATAGGTTGTTCTACAATGAACAGATTTCCAATGCATAAGAAAGAAGTTATAGAGGACCTTAGAGGACCTTAGGTCTCATGTGGGCAATGTTCCCATATGGTTTAGATGTGTTGTCAAAATGTGTTAGAAGGGGAGGGGAGGAGGATGTAAGGAAGGGGAGGGGAGGAGGATGTAAGGAAGGTGAGGGGAGGAGTATGTAAGGAAGGAGAGGGGAGGAGGATGTAAGGAAGGGAAGGGGAGGAGGATGTAAGGAAGGGAAGGGGAGGAGGATGTAAGGAAGGTGAGGGGAGGAGGATGTAAGGAAGGTGAGGGGAGGAGGATGTAAGGAAGGGGAGGGGAGGAGGATGTAAGGAAGGGAAGGGGAGGAGGATGTAAGGAAGGGGAGGGGAGGAGGATGTAAGGAAGGGGAGGGGAGGAGGATGTAAGGAAGGGGAGGGGAGGAGGATGTAAGGAAGGTGAGGGGAGGAGGATGTAAGGAAGGTGAGGGGAGGAGGATGTAAGGAAGGTGAGGGGAGGAGGATGTAAGGAAGGTGAGGGGAGGAGGATGTAAGGAAGGGGAGGGGAGGAGGATGTAAGGAAGGTGAGGGGAGGAAGATGTAAGGAAGGTGAGGGGAGGAGGATGTAAGGAAGGTGAGGGGAGGAGGATGTAAGGAAGGTGAGGGGAGGAGGATGTAAGGAAGGTGAGGGGAGGAGGATGTAAGGAAGGGGAGGGGAGGAGGATGTAAGGAAGGGAAGGGGAGGAGGATGTAAGGAAGGTGAGGGGAGGAGGATGTAAGGAAGGGGAGGGGAGGAGGATGTAAGGAAGGTGAGGGGAGGAGGATGTAAGGAAGGGGAGGGGAGGAGGATGTAAGGGAGAGAGGAGGAGTATATAGATGGGCACTTGACGTTGTGGTTTGAAACAGGTCTTGAAAGCATTAGAGCAGTTTGGCCTCTATGACGACCTATACTCCTTGCTCAATGTGTTTGAGGTTCATCCATGGGAGACATGGCATATCGAAGAGAAGGTCATTCACGCACCAGGCAAGTGAGCTTTAGATGGAAGTACTATCACATTTACCCTCATACACACACACACATGCACACACACACACGCACGCACACGCACACACACACACACACACACACACACACACACACACACACACACACACACAGGACCCTGGGTGACGTTTGAGGTTCAACTACCCCAAGATGACTACAATCTGTTGGCATGGCAACTGGGGCAGCCCCTAACTCAGCCTGAGCTACATACCACCAAAGATGCGCACCAACTCAAGGGACTTCCCCATGAAGGCGCACTGCTTGAAGGTCCATTCTGCAGCTGCGTTGCCATGGGAATTATGCTAACTCCGACCTTCCCAACTAGGTGCTATTAACTGGGAGGTTAATTTGGACCAAGGCTTCAAAGAGAGGTGGTGGCACACTTGTGAAGTGCTGTCTGAAGGTACATGGGGCAGACGGGTACGGCTGTTCTACCACACCTTTTATGGGGAGGGATTTGTCGTCAAACCACGGCATACGTTTGTGAGGTCCCCTGATCCCAGGCCTTATGCAGGTAGGCTGACCTGCAGTGACCCCGTATTTGTGACCACATGTGAATGGCCACGTGATGATTCGTCCTGAAGGCATCACCTGGAGTGGTGTGGGTACAGTGAATGGACAGGGTATCGACTGCACTGCGGAGCTCAGGAGAGAATTTCTGGTGACACCAAATCATTCCTTGGAAGTCTGCAATACCGCCGAGTCAGGCGAACTTATAGTATTGACTGTGTTTCCACTTATAATCAAAAGTTGAGCTGAATTTGCAATTAAATATGAAAAGATAGACTGCATGGGCCCGACTGAGTTGGGTCCCCAGACTAATGAAAAGGAGAATTGAGCAGATAATAATAATTATTAGTAACTTTTAGCGCGCACATGTCGAGAATGGGTGTAGTGGAAATAGAGAAAGCGGACGACCTCAATGAACTGGCGACCTTCAGAGGGTAACACACCTATCGTGTTGGGGAAAATACTTCGAGATGGTGGTCAAATTGTGTGTGTGTGTGTGTGTGTGTGTGTGTGTGTGTGTGTGTGTGTGTGTGCGTGTGTGCGTGTGTGTGTGCGTTCGCTTGCAGGCTAGTTGTAGTGTTGTTCTGGGCGCCATGGTCACAGCCATGTAGCCAGATGATCGATGCAGCCGAAGAACTATCGAATGAATATGACAACGTGAAGTTTCTGAAGGTTGGCACGTGCCAGCATTACGTTGCAAAGCACAACTGTCGACCGTGACCCGCAGATAGAAGCAGAAAAATTCCCAGAAATTTCTCTCAAATACGAGGTGGTTGCCGTACCAACGTTTGTCTTCTTAAAGGTACACCCGCTATTTAAAATGCAGTCCATATTACACACAAGTGTTGTCCCTGAACTCCATAGGCTGGTAGTGTTGTGGACAAGGTCAATGGCGCACGTGTTGCTGACGTGACCAAAAAAACGGCACTACATTCTCAGACTCTGGCCCCACCCCCCGCCCCCGCGCCTCCCAAAGAGGTCTGTGTGACATAATTGGCGGTGAGGGCCATTGAAATATTCGTGACTTAGTAGGACTTGAATGAGCGACTGAAGAAGTTGGTGAAGCTTGCACCATGTACCCTGTTCATGAAGGGGACCCCTGAAGAGCCCAGATGTGGTCAGATATACTCTCCCCTTCCCTCTCTCCCTCCCTCCCTCCCTCCCTCCCTCCCCTTTCATCTGTTTGGTTTCTCCCCCCTGATTTCTCTGTTTTCCATCCTCCATCCCTAATCACACACACCCCCCTCTCCCTTTTTCCTCCTCCCCTGTCCTCTCTTTCCTCCTCCCCCCTCCTTACAGGATTCAGCCGGCAGATGGTTGAGCTTCTCCAAGACCTAGGAGCAGAGTTCACCTCCTTTGACATCTTGTCTGATCAGGAAGTGAGAGAGGGTATGTTGGAAGGTTACAGGTGTGTGGGTGGGGTGGTCAGTGTGGGTACAGGTGGTCTAGGTGGGTACAGGTGGTCTATGTGGGTACAGGTGGTCTAGGTGGGTACAGGTGGTCTATGTGGGTACAGGTGGTCTATGTGGGTACAGGTGGTCTAGGTGGGTACAGGTGGTCTATGTGGGTACAGGTGGTCTGTGTGGGTACAGGTGGTCTGTGTGGGTACAGGTGGTCTGTGTGAGTACAGGTGGTCTGTGTGGGTACAGGTGGTCTGTGTGGGTACAGGTGGTCTGTGTGGGTACAGGTGGTCTGTGTGGGTACAGGTGGTCTGTGTGGGTACAGGTGGTCTGTGTGGGTACAGGTGGTCTGTGTGGGTACAGGTGGTCTGTGTGGGTACAGGTGTTGTGTGGGTACAGGTGGTCTGTGTGGGTGCAGGTGTTGTGTGGGTACAGGTGGTCTGTGTGGGTGCAGGTGTGTGGGTACAGGTGGTCTGTGTGGGTGCAGGTGTTGTGTGGGTACAGGTGGTCTGTGTGGGTGCAGATGGTCTATGTGGGTACAGGTGTTTTGTGGGTACAGGTGGTCTGTGTGGGTGCAGGTGTTGTGTGGGTACAGGTGGTCTGTGTGGGTGCAGATGGTCTATGTGGGTGCAGATGGTCTATGTGGGTGCAGGTGTTGTGTGGGTGCAGATGGTCTATGTGGGTACAGGTGTTGTGTGGGTGTTACTTTACATGCTCACATCCTTTCTATTCTTCACTTGACCACGCCCACACACCACCATGACCACACATGCACACATTTAGGTCTGAAGGTGTTCTCCAATTGGCCCACTTATCCCCAGCTATATATTAACGGGGAGCTCATTGGAGGATTAGACATTGCCAAGGTGCGAGGCCACACCCATAACCACACCTCTTATCTTGCTGCTTTGTGTAGGAGCAGAAAGAGTCGGGAGATCTAGCCAAAATGCTTCCTAAGAAGGGGTCACTTGAAGCACGGTAGCTGTGTGTGTGTGTGTGTGTGTGTGTGTGTGTGTAGCTGGGGGGGTAGATTGTGTGTGTAGCTGGGGGGAGGGGGGGGGGCAGTAAATGTGATATGTTAATTCATCATCATATCTTTTTATTTCCTGGTCAGTTTGAAAGCACTAATAAACCAAGCACCAATCATGTTGTTTATGAAAGGGTCACCTGAGGTAATGAGTTTGCATTTTGATGGGAGGGCGGATGGGGAGGAAGGTGTGCAGGGGTGGATGGGGAGGAGGGTGTGCAGGGGAGGATGGGGAGGAGGGTGTGCAGGGGAGGATGGGGAGGAGGGTGTGCAGGGGAGGATGGGGAGGAGGGTGTGCAGGGGTGGATGAGGAGGAGGGTGTGCAGGGGTGGATGGGGAGGAGGGTGTGCAGGGGAGGATGGGGAGGATGTTGTATTCTTCTTGCCCTCCTTTTTTAGAGTCCTTGCTGCGGCTTTAGCAACAATATCTGTGAGATCCTTAAGGAAATAAAGTAAGAAACACCCTCACCACCACTACACACCACCACTACACACCACCACTACACACCACCACTACACACCACTATCCCTCAGTGTGGAGTTCCAGAGTTTTGATATTCTGCAAGATGAAGAGGTATGTTATGAACCCTCACCAATGGTGGCCATGACATCAGAGGTCACCGGTGGCCATGACATCAGAGGTCACTGATGGTCATGACATCAGAGGTCACTGATGGTCATGACATCAGAGGTCACTGATGGTCATGACATCAGAGGTCACTGATGGTCATGACATCAGAGGTCACTGGCTATGTGTGGAAGTGTAGCCTTTCTCTGACAGGTGCGTCAGGGGTTAAAAAAATACTCCAATTGGCCCACGTACCCCCAGCTGTATGTGAAGGGAGAGCTGATTGGAGGGTTGGATATTGTCAAGGTGAGCACTCTTTCCTTTACAGGGGAACATTGGGGGACAGAGGAACATGGGGAACATGGGGTACAGAGGAACATGGGGAACATGGGGTACAGAGGAACATGGGGTACAGAGGAACATGGGGTACAGGGAACATGGCGTACAGGGAAATAGGGCACAGGGGGACATGGGGTACAGAGGGACATGGCCTGGGGGACATGGGGTACAGAGGGACATGGGGTACAGGGGAACATGGGGTACAGGGAACATAGGGCACAGGGGGACATGGGGTACAGAGGGACATGGCCTGGGGGACATGAAGCACAACATGTATTTAACTAACCTTATTTGTTTGGGTTACAGATTAGTGTGTACATTAAGTCAAACATCTATTGTTCCTTTCAGGAGCTTAAGGAATCTGGGGAACTTATGGCAACGCTTCACCCTAAGTGATGACTGTCACTTTGATCAATAGTATATTATGAACCTATGCATGTGTGTGTGTGTGCCCCCTATTTCATTATGTAATGTCATGCCTACTGTATGGTCATAGTCACTACAAATAGAGGCAATAGAATTAATAGCATAGGTCACATGATTCAAGCACTAGTTATTGTTAATAGCTGGTTATACCATGACAACAGTTCTGCATTAAAGCTGGCTACATGCACCACACTTATTCTCCACGGTACATGAAGCAGTTCTTGTCTGTCTCCTCCACACACACCTCGTACAGCAGCCGCTGCTTCTCCCCGAGTTCCCTCGACATCTGCTGCCACACATAAACGCACAAATTTTCTGTTGTACTGAGGGAGAGGTTATGGTCATGATGATAGTGACCACCTCCTCCCCATGCCTACAGCACTGTGACCACCTCCTCCCCATGCCTTACCTTACTTTGTCTGCAAAGTAAGGCACGTCTTTGTCCAAATGCCGGTGGTCCAACGGCTCCACTACAGCCACCTAACGGGTTATAGGTTGTCACATGATGTCACATGACCTTGTAAGGACATACCTCCATCATCTTATTAAGTTCAGTAATGTTCATTACCATTCCTGTTATGGGGTTCACCTATGTTAGGTCATGTGACCGTGGTAGGAGGTCATGTGACCACTGTAGAAAATTAATAAGGCATGTTCATACCTCTCCACGAAGGGTCACTTCAACTGTTAAAGGAAAGACAGTAACACCATCCCCACAACTCTCCTCCAATCCCAAGAGCAAAATTTAACCCCTGGTACCACAGAGATTAACCCTCTCATGCCCAATGTAACCTGGAAATTAACCTCCTGTTGTTAACCCTTGTACACTTGACATTAACCCCCTGATGCCCATGTACCCAGGACATTAACTCCCTGATGCCCATGTATCCCAGACATTAACCCCCTGACCCTCTGGGTATCCCTGGTACCTGTTCCTGTGTACTGTGGATATGGATCAACTTGGTAACCATGGTACCTGTATAGTTATGCCCGTGACCATTTTCACGGTAACACTTTCCATATATGGCCTTGTTTTCTTCGTCAGTTAGATGAGCACTATATGAATGAAATAATATACAGTGTTACCAAGACACACCCTCATCCATGTGTGTTGCTAATACACCTCGGGTCATAGGGTGTTGCTAAAAATCAAAAACTTTCAAACAGTAACTTTGTCATACAGACAAGGCCGACGGTGAGGGTGAGGGGGGCAGGCAGGAGGGGCCGTGGGCGAGGGGGGCAGGCAGGAGGGGCTGAGGAGGAGGGGGGCAGGCAGGAGGGGCCGTGGGTGAGGGGGGCAGGCAGGAGGGGGCAGGCAGGAGGGGGGCAGGCAGGAGGGGGCAGGCAGGAGGGGCCGAGGGTGAGGGGGCAGGCAGGAGGGGCTGAGGAGGAGGGGGGCAGGCAGGAGGGGCCGTGGGCGAGGGGGGCAGGCAGGAGGGGCCGAGGGTGAGGGGGCAGGCAGGAGGGGCTGAGGAGGAGGGGGGCAGGCAGGAGGGGCCGAGGGTGAGGGGGACAGGCAGGAGGGGCAGGGATCATTTTATATGTACACTGTTGGATTGCTTGTGGGATGGTTTCACAGCTCTGCTTTCATACACAACCCTGGGTGGGAGGGGGCGGGGCGGGGAATACGTAATGGATTGTAAATCGGAGGGGGGGGGGGGGGGGGGGGGGATGCCTCCGGTCTATGGCTATGGGGTTGTTAGCACTGTATTTTATTTTTAGGAGCGGCAGATTATTCAATATGGCTAGAGAACCGCTGCCTTCACAAGTGTTCACGTAGTCAGATTACTACCGACATGTGCAGATGGAGGTACGTACGTTCAGTTTATTTATTACATTTACCTGCAGAGACGATGAGCCGCACTGATCTGCACTCTCCTCTTCAAATACGCTATCCTCGTTTCAGCCATAACTTTCGTGGTCGTTCCCAGATACGATAATGTCGTTCAATTACGCCTGGGCCTGGGCACGAAGATAATCTTTTTTAAAAAAGAATAGTTTTTACAGAGCACTATTACTACGTCTATTGTGTGGGGTTAATGAGTAGGCAGCTGGGTTGACCGACGCACCGGTTGCCTCAGTACACACGAATAGACTTGAAGGCGTCAACATTTATACGTCATAATCAACTACCCGGCCGTTCATCGCGCGTACACTGGTGGACAACATGTGGCGGACAGGTCTCGCACTGCGTTCCATTTGGAGACGACGGGACCTGCACACAGTTAGTTATATTCAGCTGTGCCTCATCATTTTGCACGTGCCCGCAGCCCTGGCTAATTTATACACCGGAAGCAATCCTATATAAATACATATACCATATCATTCCTTATCAAGAGAAGCGGACCGTTTTGACTGGAGAGCCTTTTACTGGTGGGCGTTACCGCGAGTGTGTTTGGGTGGTTAGTTGTAATTTGGGCTCGACCGCGAGTGTGTTTGGATTGCGGCTAGTGCTTACCTCGTGAATATCTTACGTAGGTTTACCGCAGGGCTATGACTGAGGTTATCACACTTGGCGGAGGTTGCTTTTGGTGTCTGGAGGCTGTCTACGTTCGCGTCAAGGGCGTCACCGACGTGGAGAGCGGGTACTGCAATGGCCACGTCGTCAAACCCTCCTACAGGCAGGTGTGCAGCGGGAACACGGGGCATGCGGAGGTTGTCAAGGTGACCTTCGACACTAAAAACATAACCCTGAAGGAGATACTGGAGATCTTCTTTGTGATCCACGACCCAACCACTCTGAACTGTCAGGGAAACGATACAGGCACACAGTACCGCAGCGGTGTCTACTACCACGCACCTGAACAAAAGACAGTTGCTGAAGCAGTCATTGATGAACTGAACAAGTCCAAGCAGTTCAGTGGTCCCATAGTGACAGAGGTGCTCCCTGTGGCCAACTACTCCCCAGCAGAAGACTACCATCAGGACTATTACGCCAACAACCCAAACCAGGGGTACTGCAGAGCTGTGGTGGGCCCTAAGGTAGCAAAGTTCCGTAAGCACTTTGCCTCCAAGCTGATGGAGTAACTGCTGTCCCCTCCAAGCTGATGGAGTAACTGCTGTCCCCTCCAAGCTGATCACTAGTGTAGACTTTTTTAAAACCTGTGTTCTTTTTATATTTATGAAGTGCAAAGTTAATGTGAGCCCCTTGAATAGGGAGGAACAAACTTCAATGCCTGCTACAGCATGTGCCCAGACCTACGCCAGTGCCCAGACCTATGTATTTGATATATGACGATGTAATGCAATTTCAGTACAAGAGATACAGGTGGAGGGAAGGGAGGAAGGGTGCTGATGTGTGCACATGAGAGGGTACAGGTAGTCCTAGGGACGTCACTTGTCTGCTGTCTCTTCCTCGATGAACTCTTTGGCAGCATCTTTAGACACCGAATACACCTGGCTTACTTTGTTACTAAACTTCACTCCGTAAAACTTGTCAGCTGACTCGAGTAGCTCAGGTCTGAAGGTCGTAGTGATGAACTGGGCGTTATCTGCCAGACGATGAATCATGGCTGGAGGGGTGGGGCCAGAAGGATTAACAACCAATCGGATCAGACCTCACACCCACCAGCAACCGAGTGTCGATGATGGGAGTCGAGTGCCTGGTCAATCTCGTCAAACAGGTAGAAGGGGGCGGGGTCACACTTCTGGATGGCAAATATGAGGGCCAAGGCCACCAGAGACTTCTGACCTCCTGACAGCTGCTGCAGCTCTTTGGTTTCAGAGCTCTGTCCGGTGAAGGATACCTATAGCGATGGTTACATAATAAAACAACACATCTTGAACACACAAACATAACGTGCCTGTATTGATACTCCGGTAAACAGGTCGACTTCATCTGCTCGCTTCTTCTGTTTCTTCTTCTTCTTCTTAGGGGCTCCACCCTCCTGATCAGTCGACTCCTCTCCCCTGCCCCCCTCCTCCTCCCCATCCTCCTCTTCCTCCTCTGCAGCCTGATGGAATGGGATGGAATGGTGCCTGAAGTCGTCAGGCACACAAATGTTTGTGGGTGTGGCCTCACAGGTGCTACTGTAGCCTCCTCTACTGCTCTCTTCATCACCAGTTGTGCCTTCCCTTGTGGCACCAACTCTGCAAACACCTCACTAAAATTCTTGGAAACCTATGCACCATGGATATTAGCAAACAAACGTGTGTGTATCACCACCAACACCACACCAACATCATCACTAACACCAACCTGTTTGAATGTGAACTGAATGGCTTCATGCTTCCTCTGTTCCAAGACTTCCATCAGCTCCAAGATGGCCTGGTAGTCACGGTCCAGCTGTTCCTTCCGTTCAATGAGGTTGACCTTCTGGTCTGAGAACAGCACAAACTGGTCCAATGCTTTCTTGTTCACATGACTGTACTTCTTCAGCTCTTTATTACACTTCTCCAACTTCTTCCATAGCTGAGGGAGGGGTGTGCCTTATGCCCCACCCCCTCCTCCCCCCCCCCAATCTACCTGGCTGAGCTGGAGATTCTGGTACTTGTCAAAGGCGTCAGCAGGAAGAGATCCCAACTCACGTATCTTCTTCATGCTCTCTTCTTTCTACACAGGCAGTAAGAAAACTTCAGGTAAGTGCATTGAGCAAGTACGCAGGAGTGAGGGTGGTTGTGCAGGAGTGAGGGTGTGTTGTGCAGGAGTGAGGGTGTATTGTGCAGGAGTGAGGGTGTGTTGTGCAGGAGTGAGGATGTGTTGTGCAGGAGTGAGGGTGTGTTGTGCAGGAGTGAGGGTGTGTTGTGCAGGAGTGAGGATGTGTTGTGCAGGAGTGAGGATGTGTTGCGCAGGAGCGAGGATGTGTTGCGCAGGAGCGAGGATGTGTTGTGCAGGAGTGAGGATGTGTTGTGCAGGAGCGAGGTGTGTTGTGCAGGAGTGAGGGTGTGTTGTGCAGGAGTGAGGGTGTGTTGTGCAGGAGTGAGGGTGGGTTGTGCAGGAGTGAGGGTGGGTTGTGCAGGAGTGAGGGTGGGTTGTGCAGGAGTGAGGGTGGGTTGTGCAGGAGTGAGGGTGGGTTGTGCAGGAGTGAGGGTGCATTGTGGAGGAGTGAGGTGGGTTGTGCAGGAGTGAGGGTGCATTGTGCAGGAGTGAGGGTGTGTTGTGCAGGAGTGAGGGTGCATTGTGCAGGAGTGAGGGTGCATTGTGCAGGAGTGAGGGTGGGTTGTGCAAGAGTGAGGGTATGTGCTTGAGGCACCTTCTTGAGGAGAAAACTCCTCTTCCCCGCTAGTTTTTCCATCGTCTTGGCCTCTTCATTGATGGCTTCTTGATTCTCTCTCTCAATAGCCTGCACAGCACACACTTACTGAACACACCACACAACATGCAAGCCACCAGACCAATACCTTCCATTTCTCAAGAGCAGCATCAATCTCCCTCAGGCGGCGTGCACAGCTGTCAATAGCTGTCTCCACCTCTGAGGATACACCCGCTTGTTCAACACCCTCCCACTTGCTACCCCTCCCCCTCACCTTCCAGTCTGGACCGAGTGTGTTCAATGCTTCCACAGATGTGCTCAAATGATGAGGTCTGCATATCCAGCTGCTGCCTTCTGTCCACCAGTGATAACTCTTCTATCTCCCTCAGAACCTCATCCTTCCTCCTTATCAGGTTATTGGTGAGCAGGTTATCAAGTATGTTCTTCTGATTCTCCAGCTATAGTGAAGAATGGGAGGGATGGGAAGGGTGACAGGGGGAGGGGATGGGGGAGGGTGACAGGGGGTGGGTGACAGGGAGAGGGATAGGGAGAGGAAAGGAGATAGAGAACATGAAAGGTTGGAGAGGTGTGGTCTTACTTGTGTTCTTGCTGTTAGACAGACCCTTATCTGCTGCTGGAGTGATTGTATATCGTCTGTTAGCTTTTCAACCTGCACAGGGTAAACAAGTGAGGATAAGGAGGGGAGGAGCTGACACACCCACCTCCCTCTGGTCCCCAGAGTCCAACTGGGACTGCATCTCTGTTCCAAGCTCTCCCTGTAGTGCAGCCAGGGCACTTTGCATTGACTGCATGTCTGATTCAAGGTTCACCAGCATCCTCTCCTGATGAGGTCAGAGTTCATACCTCCTCCCTGACCACACCTACATACCTTGGGCTCAAGAGCTTTCTTGTTTGACTGCAACTCTTGGGTAAGGGAGCGGACATCTAACTTTTGTCGTTCATACGTTTCCCTGATGGTTTTGAGTGTGTGTGTGTGTGTGTGTGTGTGTATGTGTGTGTGCATGTGTGTGTGAGGGTAAAAGAGACCATGTAAATACATTTTTGCAATAGACACCCACCTCAGTTGGACCTGCTTAGTTTCAACCTTTTGTATCTCTCCAAGGATGTGGGTCACCTGACCATCAAGATGTTAATGGTTGTCAAGGATACCAGGATAGGTGGGGCGTACGCTACAGCATTGGAATTATATTCATTGTGGTATCCCCTCTCCCTCCTCCCTTCTACCCCTCTGTCCTAATAAGAGGATATTTTCCAACTGTCGCTTCAACTCTGCCTTCTCTTCCTCCATCTCTGCTAACTTGCTTGCATGCTCATTGACCAATCGTTGCTGCTCCAGCCTGGACATCCTGGTGTCATAGTAACCGCCTGTCAGGGCCCCCTTCCTGCTCACCTGATCCCCTAGCAACAGACAATTGAATTTTTGATTATTCACAAATGCACCAGTATGTGTGTATGGTTTGTGTATGTGTGTATGGTGTGTGTATGTGTGTGTGTGTACTTGTATATGCATGTGACACGTGAATGTGCATACTCAATAGTTAGTAACCATGACAACAACACATGCACCTACCTTCCAAGGTAATGCAGTCGACATTCTCTGATCTGGAGTACTGCACTGCCTTGTCCATGTCTCTGCATATCAGAGTCTTTCCAAACACCTGAGCGATGGCTGGTTGGAACATGGCTTCATACTGCAGTTGGTCCACCATGGGAAGGGCATCCTTTGGAGAGAGGGGTCATGAGGGTCATGAGGGTCATGGATTTACGTTTGCACCAGGGGGTGGTTTAGGAATATACATTTTTTTGGGAGGGTGGGTTAATGTAAATCTTGGTCAGATGGCATGCCATGATGTAGTTTTATTTAACGGTATGGACCAGTCCAATAGATCACTGGTACAGACCAGTCCAAGAGATCAATGGAATGGCATTTAATTTATACACAGTGCAATAAATAAAATCATGAGATGTGGGTTAGAATAATTAAGTCTGTATCACCTCTGATGGGCAGATCAACGCTTTCAATATGTCTGCATTGAAAGTACCATTTTTTATTCTAAATGCCCTAGCATATACAATGCTGTAGTTAGCAATGGTTAATGCACACGTACATGTAGTTAGCAATGGTTAATGCACACGTACATGTAGTTAGTAATGGTTATTAATGCACACGTACATTTACGTGCACAATGCACTTTCTCTTGTTTTCCATCCTGACATGGAAAACCCAGGAGGTGTGGTTTAGGGGCAAACCAGGGGGTGGGGTTGGGTGGGTGTGGTAAATCTATCAATATTACTTCTAATTGTATGGGTACTAACCGACCTTCTCAATGCCTACCCTCTCCTTTCACTATCATGACCACACCCCTTCTTTGGGTAGACCACGCCCTCTGCACTTTGTACCCTCCTTCCTTACCCTTGTGGATGAATGCTGAAGAGATGAAGACTGCAGCTTATTGAGAGGAAGGAAGGTCACCTCCCCAGATAGCTTCTGTTTGTTCATCAAAGACAATATCTCCGAAGCAGTCTTGTCAGAATCCACAATGACATGAAATAGTCTGCATGGAACATGTACACGTCACTGACAGTGCCCTCTGGTCCCCAGCCCTGTACCTGCTCCCTGCAGTCACCTCCACAGCTGTGAACACTCTCGGCTCACACTTGAAGTTCTCTATCAGTGGTCCGTACACCCCTGTTAAACTACGTTCCTCCACCACCTTCTTCACCGCATCCAACCCACGACTGATGGCCTGGGGACCATACAGTAACCATGAGATGAATTCCTCTCCCTCAGGTACTTGAACCATCTTACCCATGGCACCTCCTACCTCCCCCTCCTCACACACCCTCCCATAGTCACCTCCCCCTCCTCTACATACCCTCCCCATAGCACCTCCCCTCCACTACACCCTCACCTTGCCCATAGCACCTCCCCTCCACTACACACCCTCCCCATAGCACCTCCCCTCCACTACACACTCTCCCCATAGCACCTCCCCTCCACTACACGCACTCACCTTGCCCATAGTTCCCCTAAGGTTTCTCTCTGCTTTGCTTAGCTCATCTCTGATGGACTGCAGGGACTGGTCAGTGCTGGCCTCCTTACGCCACAGCTCCCTGGGAAGGAGGAGGGGAGGGGAAGAGAAGAGGGGGAGGAGAGGGAGAGGGGAGAGAGAGGGATGGCAAAAGTGGGTAAAGATGGCAGTTTAAGGATTTCTGCTTACAGACATACCCTAAGTACCCTGGTGGCTCTTATTAGGCACAGACATATAAGACCTTTTTAATGCCTTTATAATGTAAAAACCATACTTTTTAATACATGCATACGTACATGCAAATGGACGTCAGACCACAATATTTAACAGTCTTACAAATAGCTTGTACACCTCCATTACACTATCTCATCCCCAGGCCTCAATAGCACCTGCATGGAGTACTCTACAGTGTACATGTAACTGTACACACGCAGGGACGCTACACATTCAGGTTATCTCGTGTTTTGGGGGCGGGGCAGGAGGGGTTAAAAGAAAAAAGAGACATGGTACAAAATTCAATGCCTTTTTAATATAGTCATATTAAATTTTTATGCAATAAATACACAAGATTTTCAATACTATGTACAAACCGTGGGTTACCTTGGCAACCCCAACCCTAAACACACTGATGTCACCTACTTCCTCTGATTGGTGAGGTCATCTCTCTTCAGCTTCAGCTGTGCATACTCTTTGTTCGCTCTATCAATGGCCGACCGTCTCTGCTCAGTATCATCTCCCCGTTCCTGAGAGGGGCGTGGTTAACCACACCCATCACAATGGCTCCCACCACACACCTTCAACTCTTGCTCCTGATTGGCCACTTTTTGCTTCAACTCATCTACCTCACGGCCAAGCTTTCGCATCTGAAATGATTGAAACAGCTCTGGATATGTGTACACACACACACATGTACACAAGCCACCCACCCCCCCCACATACATGCACACACAATCCACCCACCCCCTAACACAATACCTGCTCATCCTTGCTCTGGATGGATGTGGAGAGAGACTTGGCCTCCTGCAGAGACAGACGTCATGGTAACAACAAATGGTGTGGTCTAGTCCCCAGACCTTCTTAATCCACACATCCCTCTCCTGTACAGAGGTGAACTGTTGTCCCCTGCCCTGCTTTGCAAACAGCTCAGAGCGACGTTGTTCACAGCCTTTCAACCTGCATGGGTGGGTGCCCAGGCTCAAATGCTTAAACACGATATGGTTAACAAAAATGCAAGAAGGGGAAGTGGGCGTGGCGAGCACATATCTCTGAATGGGGAAGTGGGCGTGGCAATCACATAGCTCTGAATGGCCTGTTCATGACAGCCCAACTGTACAGAATAATCATTCCTCTAACACAACTCCTGTCCTGTTACTTAGGACTTCTAACCACAACTACTCCCCTAGCCACACCCGCTCCCTAGCCACACCCCACTGCCCAGCCCCTCCCCTAGCCACACCTACTGCCCAGCCTTTCCTCCTGGCTCTTGTGTTGCTGGTATTGTGGCATGATGTTGTTAAGCTCAGACTGCTTCTGTCTGATGTCTCCCTCGAGCTGTGCCAGTTCCCTCTGGTAGAGCTCCCTTTTCTTCTGGTCTTCAGCCATGCCTTCCTCCAAGTCCTTCACATCAAACTCAAGCTTAGCCCGCTGCTTCACCAGCTCCTGGTCCTCATCACGCAGCTGGTCCCTCTCAGAAGAGAGGGACTGCATGCTACCCACCACGTCTTTGTGTTCCCTCTCCAGGGTCTGTGGGAGGAGCATCAGCTCTAGTAGCAACGCTAACTAGCTTCAATAACTAGTGAAAGCTTAATGATGGTCAAGATACATTGTCAGAGGTACCTAGTACATTAAAGAAATCGTGACAGACACGTAAGCTAACAAATGTTATTGCAAAGACCCAGAGCCTTCATCATCAATCATCACAGTCAGTGTAGGAATAAAAGAATAAAGGACATATGAATGACAAGCAGCTGTCACTACCCTCCAGCCATATTATTGTTATACCAACTCTATAACCACTATCGTCATTAACAACCCACGCATGACTAACTAACCATAACACATGACTAACTAACCATAACCTATGACTAACCTCAATCTGTCCCTGTGCCTCGGCAACCTTCTCATGCCTGTCCTTTGACCCCTCCTTGTTTCCCTGTCGGGCCTCTTCCAGCTGCAGAGATTAGCGGTCACATCCCCTCCACCTCGCTTTCTCTCTCACATCCTTTCATGCATGTAACCTACTCCCACAGACTTTCCTGCCCCCCCTCCCCCCCCCGACATCATCTCATCCTGTATCTCCTCCCCAGACTTACCACCCCTCCACCAAGACCTCTCCTCCCCGGACATTCCTGCCCCTACCATAACCTACTTTCGTTCCCAGACCTACTTCCTCTCCTCCCCAGACCTTCCTGCTCTCACCTGTTCCAGCTTCTCTCTTGTGTCTCTCAGTTCTTTGTCGTGGATGGTGTACTCCAAGGAGCGCCTTTGTTTGTCTAGCTCCTGGTATGCCTTCAGTTCCTCCTTCTCCTCCTCCAGAGTGGACAGACGTTCCTCTATGTACTGCAACATCTCCTCAATCTTCCCTCGCTTGCCCTCTAGATGAGTATATTCACCCAGGCCCCATTCCATTCTGCCCAACCTCATTCCCATTCTCTCATACCTGTTTCAGCAAGGATGGTCTTGCTTTCTTCCTTTCGTTCGTCATACACACGGGTTCCAGCCACCTCTCTTAACAGCTTTAGCCGCTGAGAGTCTGGGGCCAAGGCAAGCTGGTTGATCTGATACAGAACAGAGCAGAACAACTGCTTATTACTGCAGTACATAATCATAACCACACACGTGCACACACACACATGCGCGCATGCACACACACACACACACACACACATGCACACACACACACACACACACACACACACACACACATGATGCAAACCTTTCCTTGCTTGACTATGTAGTAGGGGTTGCTACGGGAGAAGCCTGCACTCTCCAAGAGGTTCATGATGTCAGCCTTACTGCAGGGAGTACAAGAACACCTTCAAACCATACCCACATAAGACCACATGATGAAATGCATGACACCATCAGCTACACCATCACACATACACCCCACATACACTCCACACCTCATACACTCTACACCTCATACACTCCACACCTCATACACCCCATACTCTCATACACACACCCATCAACACATAACGTACGGCACCATCTTCCCATCGAGGTGATAGGTGTCCTTCTTTGCCCCAATAACCCTCCTTACTGACACCTCATCCTTCTCAATCTGGATAGGACCAAGTTAACATCTGAAGGAGGGGGTGCCCAGACCACCACTCACCGGAATACGATTGTCACTGTTGTCAAAAATGATTTCAACATAAGCAGACACCACTCTGGGGCCTGTTCCCTCCTATAGGTAGGCAGGACAGGGGAGAAGTCAGTAGGCCATGCAAGCATGATATCCCTTACATGGAGCAGCTGTTGCCTCTCTTCAGGCCTCATATGGTTGAACTCATCACTTAGCACAAACTGAATGGCTTTAGTGTGAAGGCCTTTTAAATAGAAGGAAACGCTGACCAGAATTACAACCCACTTACCTAAGAAAAAGTTACTCTTTCCGGAGCCATTGCGACCAACTATACAAGAGCAAGAGCATGACATGAGGGGCAGCTGTCGAGACACGCCTAAACCACAACTCACTGACGACGTTATGCTTCGGACTGAACGGCTCGATTATAGTCTGGTCTCTGTAGCTCCGAAACCCCTGAATGATCACCTTACGTAAAGGGGGGGAGGGGGGAGACCAAGATGCAACAACTGCGCTAAGAACATAAGACCCTTCACTAGGTAATCACCTGCTTGATGTACATTCTAAAGTTTCCACCACAGAAGTCAAATAAAGGCTTGGTTGATAAGTGCTAAGCACACTAAACTTCGGGTAAAAAGCATCTGGATCCCGCCAAAAAAGCAAGCGTTTAATTAAAAATCAATTTTGCTGTGTATACGGTACACGGTGTTTTCCCGCACAGGCACGTTGATGACATGTCTCGTGTTCGCCTATGCGCCCCAACTGAATAGCAAGCTGTGAGCACGGCCGAGACCATATGTAGTGGAATTAAGAACACCGCGGTGGCGAAGAGTCGATTCAGATCGTTCCCTTCATTCCTAAGCCAGGTGGTGGACGATGGTCAGTCTATACCCCGGGCTTGCACGTGAGGAGGAACCTCGCCACGGTGTTGAAAGAAGACTGCTGGACCCAGAAGGATATCACCTATCTGTATCCCGTTCTCCCTACGACTTTTGGAAACCTTGAGTAGATGTGCCTGTTCATGGCATATTCTTGGCTTTGGAACGGACAATCCACGTGCAAGTTCTTCTGTGAGGTGTGTGTGTGTGCATAAGTCGAGCCTTGCTAACAATTAATATAGGGCAAAGTGTGCAAGGTATAAACGTCTTCAGGCGTTGCCGCAGATAACGAGTCTACGTTTCACCTTCAAGGTCTTGCCCCCAGCACCCTCAAGGTCTTGCCCCAGCATCCTCAAGGTCTTGTCCCAGCACCCTCAAGGTCTTGCCCCAGCACCCTCAAGGTCTTGCCCCAGCACCCTCAAGGTCTTGCCCCAGCACCCTCAAGGTGTTGCCCCAGCACCCTCAAGGTGTTGCCCCACCACCCTCAAGGTCTTGCCCCAGCACCCGCAAGGTCTTGCCCCAGCACCCGCAAGGTCCCAGCTTTTGTGGCAACAGAAAACAACATTGTCCCACTCGATTTTGACCTCCAGTCAGTTCTGAGATCTTTTCCTAAAGCGTCTTTGTATGTGCCCCCTCAGGACTACGCATGTGCCCCCTCAGGACTACGCATGTGCCCCCTCAGGACTACGCATGTGCCCCCTCAGGACTACGCATGTGCCCCCTCAGGACTACACATGTGCCCCCTCAGGACTACACATGTGCCCCCTCAGGACTACGCATGTGCCCCCTCAGGACTACGCATGTGCCTCCTCAGGACTACGCATGTGCCCCCTCAGTACTACGCATGTACCCCCTCAGGACTACACATGTGTCCCCTCAGGACTACACATGTACCCCCTCAGGACTACACATGTGCCCCCTCAGGACTACACATGTGCCCCCTCAGGACTACACATGTGCCCCCTCAGGACTACGCATGTGCCCCCTCAGGACTACACATGTGCCCCCTCAGGACTACACATGTGCCCCCTCAGGACTACACATGTGCCCCCTCAGGACTACGCATGTGCCCCCTCAGGACTACACATGTGCCCCCTCAGGACTACACATGTGCCCCCTCAGGACTACACATGTGCCCCCTCAGGACTACACATGTGCCCCCTCAGGACTACACATGTGCCCCCTCAGGACTACACATGTGCCCCCTCAGGACTACACATACAACACCTTCTGAATGCTTCAGAAGTTCCCCTTCTTCCAACCAATATGTACAAGAAAGAATAAATACAGAGAATAAATGAGTGAATAAATACGGCTGCAAGAATAAACGCATTGGAATACATGAATATATGTACAATACAACTTAACACACTTTATAATTCTACATTGTCTTTGATGGGTAAGCATCTACCCAGGAGATGGCTCTGATGAGGGTGAAGTTTAAATGCGCAATATAATAATAATAATGTACTAACTCACTACTAACAGAAACACAGCTTAACATATACTAACTCACACATTCACACGCTGAATTAAAAGTCATCTAAACCATCAGAAGAACTTAAGTTCCCAAGACAGATGTTTCATTTCCTCTCTGGATTGCCACAGAAAGGCGCTAGAGTAGGAATTGTGGATTGTGCGGAGTTTCCAGTCGCTTAGTATATTATTATTCACCATATATTCTGGGGGTTGTCTAATCCTTTATGTCAATTAAATTGGATGTATTATGTATTGTGATCAAAAGTGAAGCCTTTTAGTAGTGCATGATGATTGTTTACGAATCCTAGCTAGTGCTAGGTGTATAAGAAGTTGGAAACATGACCCCAGCAGGCTATGCATATGCCAAAAGAGAGCAGCAGCTTCAGACCCCCATGTACACATAACCGCTACTACATAGTACATAGTACTGCTAACCGTTGCAAAAAATAATTGAAAGTTTAGTAGGGGAAGGAGACCATGTGGTGAACTGGGGGGGGGGGGGGACTTTACACAACCTGTATAGGGAGGGTTTCAGTTAAGAGTGCATGCCGGGGCAGTAATCATTTGCTGCATGGCCGCCTGGTTGAGGTATAGTCGTTTGGACAAGTTAAATTTGAAAAATTGACACTGAATTCTTTTTCAAAGGCCAACTGCATGAAGTTAATTTTTTTTGGGGGGGAGGAGAGGATGGGGGAGGGGGAGGGGAGGTTACGGTTGTAGAAATGAATAGTTTACAGTACACAAGACTGAAATGGTTGGCATTATAGGGTTTGAGCAACAAGCCATAGCCACGTCTTCTCATTATAGCACCCTCTGTAACTTGCACAATCACACACACACACACACACACACACACACACACACACACACACACAACGGTACTGATGCAAAATTTAACACAAACATGCTAAATTGTTACCAATTATATATCTATATAATTATGTCACAAATGTAAATGTACATATCAAGAATTTACAACAGTTTATAGACCGCTACAATTTGAAGCTAAAGGTACCGCATTGCGATAACTATTCTCCTATCTAGTATATCAGTATATGTCGCCTTCATGTTCAGTAATGGCTGCGCGCCCTGGACTTGCTCACGAGACGCGAAGCTTGCTCGTACGATACCTCGTCCTCGACCACGCTGTATTCCGTTGGCCCTGCTGACGTCATACACTCCGAATCATCTGGTGCGCTTATGGGATACGTCACGTCTGCAGGACGTTCACGAGAAGAAAAGGTAGAACGCAGCGAGCTAAAGAAACCCTTGCTAGCAGGGGGGGCAGGGGGGGCGGCACTTTCCTTTTTCTTAGCACTGTAGCTTCCACTAGTCGCGCTGCTGGAAGTTTTGAAATGCTTTCGCGCTTCAGCAAGGCTACCCGCTTTGCTCATGCTTACGGCGTCCTCAGTCATGGTCGGCATGCCAACGTCGGCTTTCGTTTGTTTAGAACGCACTCCTTTCTCCTTAAGCGCTTGCTGCACAAGACGCGCTTGTTCTTCTTCGGTCATGCCCTCGCTGGCGTCTACCCTGTGCCGAACCTCGTCCATCAGGCCCTCAAGACAAATCTCCTCGCGAACAGTACTGACGACGGCGGTTGCTAATACCTTTGAATTTTGCATGGGGCAGTATTGGCCTCCCGTGATGGCGGCCAACGCCATGAAGAAGGACTTGTAGGGGCTGATGCTCGGCTCACATCCGATGCAGTAGAGGGAGATGCCTTTCTCCGCCATGTTGCGACACACGGTGATGGGGTCCAAACCGCACGGGCAACCGTCTGGAAATCCGTCTCCCGACATGCCCAATCCGTGAGGCGGGGCATCTGCAATCAAGGTGCACACCTTGGTGGCGTTGTCGCGATAGTCGAGCTTGGTTGCCGCGTGCAGGCCATCCACAACGGCTTCGGGCCCATCTCCACCACCGTTTGCTGTGAGTTTATCGAGATTTTCGCGCATGGTCTTCACAGAAGACGTAAACGGATATTCGTTAATGACATACGTCGAGTCCTGTGGCGGATGATCCCTGTAAGAAATGAGAGCGAAGCGCACGTCGGCCTTCTCCGTAACGACGATTTCCTGTACAATGTCCTTGATCGTTTGCTGCGCCGAGGCAATGTAGGAGCCCATTGAACCGGTAGCATCCATAACGAACACCATGTCCAACATGGTGGAGGCTGCAAGCTGCGAGCTAAGGCTCTTTACGTTCGTCTCGGACCCTTTGGCTTTCTCGCCAGTTTTCTCTTCAGGTTTTTGTGGTTGTTCTGGAGCCGGCGGATCAGAAGCGCACGCCGCCGAGTCTTTAGGGGTAGTTTCTGCAGACATTACGTTCGTTCAGTGCAAGAGTGCCAAACCCTTTTTTTTATTTATAGAGACTTAGACGAATCTAAATATAAAACAGATGACGTCTTCTATTGTTAGAAAGGTATTTTTAAGTTTACCGGAATTTGATACCAAAATCAGCAAAAGCGTGAACTCCCCAAAACGAAAGTTTGCCGCTAGTGGGTTTTGCACCGATATTTGCATTGTGCTTGCGATAAAATGATATTACAACGTACAACAACACTTATACGCACTTATCTCGCTACATCGTCAAATACAGCGTGCTTAAAGCTCTTCCGGACATGATTGCTAAGTTGTAAGGTTTCTCATTCCCAATAATCAGTATGAGCCCTTGACGGTACAGAGTTGCTTGCTGCGTCACGTGCGTCTTACATCATATATCATGCATTGTACGTCTATAAGGCTGGGCACGAGAAATTAGCAACAGAAAACATCATGGCAGCTTCACTACGTATATTGCTCTTATTTATAGAACAACGACGTTATTACATACAAATGTCAATGTAACGAGTTTATACGCTTTGAATACTTAAAACAAAATTTTCGCCATGCGCACATGCATGTAAGCTTGTACCATTTTTATTCACATTGGTGTTTGTTAAACAAAATCAAGGTTCTTCTTCAGCGTAGGAACATATCTTTTCAAAATGGGGTATGTAGTTGACAACTGGTGCAGTTGTATTCTCTTAATTGCATTAGTGAACTTGACCCAATATTAGGTAACAGCGTGCAGGGATACTAAAGCTTGTGTTTGACTTTCAGCCGGGAACAACAACATATAGAGCAGGGCTAACTCAACTATAGACTGTTGAGATACAATGGATCGACACATAGCGTTGTAATTCCAGAATGTCCAGCTATTTAGGAGAGTGGAGCTACCAATTCAATATGTTCAACTAAATTCCTTTGTAGAGGCTTATACCAGCTGCCTTGACAGTCTTTTATACAAATACGCAGATATCCGCGATGTGTGACATGGCGTAAAAAATCCTTCAAATGCACTTTGTACACTACAGTTACCTTGCATGGTCTACAGGCAGTTGTGACTGGCTCTGTGCCGCAAAGCCCTGTAACTCCACAAGGCGTAAACAGCCCATCAGACATCACGAGTGACTCCTCATGCATGCGTTTGACCTGTTGATGTATTATTTAATTGGCAATGATGTGCTATCTTTCTCGTCCTGTCTCATTTTCCTCTCGTGTGATATATATATATACCAAAACGTTGCAAGGTCTGACTTGAATGTTCCTCCATTATCATGAGGTAATAATGCGAAACGAAGCTATTCATTAATGATATGCTGTTCAGGTAGGCCAAATCAGTATACGATGATTTATTTTGGCGTAAATTAGTATATTAAAGGCTATTAGCTGTACACCCCACAGATGACAATAAATGGTGTCCACGGGGGGTGTTTGTAAACATGAGGTTGCCGTTGTCCAGGGGAGTTTTGGAAATATGTCCCAGGGGGTGGTGGTATATATACGCAAATAGATGCTTGTCCAGGGTAGTCTGCCCCTGGGGGGTGTAGGCCGTGTAGACAAAACGGACGCCTATTCAGGGGTGATTTTACATATTGTCCCGGGGGGTTACGTTCGCAATTTCATCTGCATTTTTTAAAAATAATGGAATAGCCTATTGGCGTATACCTATACCGTATAGTTGTACTTATTAAATAGTTTTACTTATTAGCCATGCGTTACGGAAATAATAGTAATATTACACGGAATTCAACCATGCATTATAACGAAATGTTTCGATGGATATTTCTAACGTTATTGAGCGTTCTGTGGCTGCGTTCGTTGCCTACGAGGTGCGCCATAACTGACGAGCAAACTGTTGACACGGCCGAGGCCGTAGTGGAAGAAGACCACGACGGCGAAGAGTCGATTCAGATCGTTCCCTTCATTCCTACGCGGGAATGGCAGGTGGTGGACGACGGTCAGTCCATACCCCCGGGGTTGCACGTGAGGATAAACCTCGCCACGGGGTTGAAAGAAGCCAAACTGCTGGACCCAGAAGAAGGAGGAGAAGCAGATCACGTGCTATCTGTAGCTCGTTCAGACAAAGACATCCTTCCCGTTGGTATGGCAACACCTCACCAGGCGTTCAAACCTACTGGAGACCAGAGGAGACTCCATCATTATGGTACCAGTGATAGAAGAGGTGTCATTAATAAGAAGACAAAACCCTTTACACAGCAGGAACTGGCTGAAGCCTTGCAGGAGCAGGATAGACATGGTGGTGTTCAAGGCATAACATACAGCTCACCTGTGAGGGAGAGTGATGGTGGGTGTGAGGGAGAGTGATGGTGGTTGTGATGTGAGTGATGAGTGGTTGTGGGTGTGAGGTTGAAAGCAAGCAGCGAGCTGCCATTTTCACCTTCCCTTCCTCTCCTTAACCCTCACCACTCTCCCCTTAACCCTCACCACACCTCTCCTTAACCCTCACCACCCTTCCCTTAACCCTCACCACCCTCTCCTTAACCCTCACCACACCTCCCTATAACCCTCACCACACCTCCCCTTAACCCTCACAACACTTCCCTTAACCCCACCTACACCCTCCCCTTAAACCCGCATATTTACATAGAGGGGTCACACCTTTCTCTTGCAGGCAGACCACACCCACCACCACACCCCCAAGACATCACCATAAAGCTGACAGATACAGAGGTGATGGTGGAGCTGCTGGGGGTGCTGGGGGATGTGGGGACACCATTACCTGAGACCCTCCAGGCTTTGGAGGAGTTGGAGTACCACGTGCATCAGGTGGACAACGCGAGAGATTTGAACAGTGTGGGTGGACTGGTAACCCTCCTAAGCCTCCTCAATGCCTCCAGTGATGAAGTGAGGGGAATGGCTGCCCAGGTCATTGGGTCAGCCGTGCAGAGGTGAGATAGAGGAATGGCTTCCCAGCTCATAGGGTCAGTTGTATGGAATTAGGACCTTCTTAATTGTCTTGAGGACATCTATACCCTCTGTCCCATCCTCACTTCTCCTTCTCCCTCACCTCCCACCTTCACCTCCGCACCCTCCCCTCCCCTCCCTCACCTCTGCACCCTCCCCTCCCTCACCTCCACACCCTCCCACCCTCACTCCACACCCTCCCTCCCTCACCTCCACACCCTCCCCTCCCTCACCTCCACACCCTCCCACCCTCACTCCACACCCTCCCTCCCTCACCTCCACACCCTCCCCTCCCTCACCTCATGTCTCCCTCTCCCTCACCTTCCCACTAGTGGCAGTGTTGCCGGGGGGGGGGGGGGGGGGGGGAATTGCTCTCCCTTCTGTAGCCCTAAAAACAGGGGTGCCAAAATAGCGGCCAAAGTTAGCGATGTATTAGTATTAATTTAGCGATTTAAGTCAAAAAACAAGATATTTATGAAAAAAAGTGATAAAATTTTTTAAAAAAGACATTTTTAATGTGGGGGGGGGGGGGGGGGGGCAAAGAAATCTGTATGGACCTCATCGTCCAATACTGTAGAGCTTGAAGAGAGAATTAGGAATCTGCTTTTAAAATAAGAATCGGACCTAAGAGAAAAAATGATACGAGGGATTTAAACCCTCGCTAAAAACCTTGAGCATGTTTTAACCCGGTAATTAAACTATCGCTGGAATGGCCGGGTTAAAACATTAATACATCACTCTAGGTTTTAGCGAGGGTCTACAGATTGTACTTGGGTGCTAATGAGTTACTTTCACTGCGAGGAATCGATCGGTGTGACTCCCACATGAATCTGAAGTGAAACAAATAAGATACTAAAATGGGATAAAATGTAAGGGGCATAGGGTGGTACCCCCTACGCCCTCTTTTTATATCCCTCGTATCTTTTTTTTTTTCTATTAAGTCTGATTTTTATTTTAAAAGGAGATTCATAATCCTCTTACCAAGCTCTACAGTATTGGACGATGGGGTCAATACAGATTTCTTTGCCCCCCCCCCCCCCCCGATTGAAAAATATAAATTTTATGCCCCCCCCCCCCCCCCCCTACGGCGGGTGCAGCACAACGCCATTGGCCCTCTCTCACCTCACCTCTCCCTCCCCTCACTTCCTTCCCTTCTCCTCACCTCCCTCTCCCTTCCTCACCGCCCAGGCAACATTTGCACTACTGTTTCAAACAGTATTACCTCCAATCTTTGCTATTTCAATCTCCCCTATTACCATAGCAACCCTCCTGTCCAGGCTGATGTGCTGGAGTTTGGAGGTCTTGATCTCTTGTGGGCTCTGGTCAATAGTGACAATGACAGTGAGACAGTAAAGAAGAGGGCACTATTTGGAGTAGGGTCTCTTCTCAGGAGGAACTTGAAGGCACAGCAAATGTTTGTGGTTAAGCATAAAGGCTTTGAGGTGCTTGCAGCAAAGTACATGACAAGTTCCCCTCAATTCCAGTTAAGAGCTGTTACCTTGGTCACAGACTTGGTATCAGAAGAGGTAAGACCAGCGAAATATTTGCTTGTGCGTTTATGGCATATTGATGGGGTCCATTAACAGCAGGAGAGAGCTACAGAAACAGGACTACCTTCAAGGTGAGGCCATTCGCGGGTCCCTAACCCTTGGTTTAACCCCGTACCACTCATTCTTGGTTTAACCCTATAGCTTGGCCCAGTCATTATCCTTGCTGGGATGGTGTGACCATGTGGCCTCACTCGTCTACTGGAACAATGTTATGGGAATTGAGAAAGGTCTCCAAGCCATGGTGCAGATGGAACCGGCATGTGACTTTGCTGTGCATCTACACCAGCTTCAGTCTTTGGAGGACAAGTTTGGAGCAATGAATGATGAGTTTGGAGGAGACATACTGGAGAACTGCAAGAAGCTTGTTGGAGCCTTTAGGGATGGTGTGGGCGGGAAGAAGGAAGAGCTCTGAGCAATCATGGGATATCAGTGGGAGGAGCTCTGAGCAATCATGGGATATCAGTGATGGTGTCTTGAATGAATGTTTTATAGTAACCACACCCCTCCTGTATTATAGTAATCACATCCCTCCTGTATTATAGTAACCACACCCCAGCACAATAACCTTGTTAAATCATTTTATGAGCAGTTTGACATTTCTGGCGTTCGGACCCTCACAATGCAAATCTGTAAACATCTCTGGCAAGACCATAAATATATGCATCGAACGTTGAAACATTTTGAACTGTGTGGCTCATGTCCAATTCCTCTCCCAAATAGGTTGGGAATAATGTGATTAAAAAAGAAATAAACTAATTGATTACAAGTTCCACGTTTATCTCTCCCTGTGTGTGTGTGTGTGTGTGTGTGTGTGTGTGTGTGTGTGTGTGTGTGTGTGTGTGTGTGTGTGTGTGTGTGTGTGCTGGTGTACATTTTTTTGATTTACTAAGAATTTCCCCGTCATGTGCTTCATATCTTTGCACCAAATTTTTTTCTGCCATTGGTTTATAGCCTTTGAATTTGCAGCTGGCATAAGAAAAAAATTACATGTACGGTACATCATATATCTGTAATAGTGATTCTATTATTTGTAATTGCATATTAGGAAATAATACCAGTCCATCATCAATTGCTTGAATATTTCTCACAGTCAAATAATACGCACATGGTGATGCTATAAAAATTACGTCTGTAATAATTAGAATGTTTGGCTATCTGAAACTTTGTATGGTAATAGTAAAATTATTATTTTTTAATATTGTGCTGTATTTTTTAAAAACTCTTTTTGGCTGTCGGCTCTCCCCTCCCGAGTGATAGAAAATGGCTCGTGTTTAAACACCCGTATATCTTCGCTCCCTTGCTATCTTTTTTCATAATCATGTACGGGGTACCATTTTATTTCCTGTCATACTGAACAAATTAGCGGAGACATTCGTGGTTTTTTAAGGAGTTGGCACGTTTAAACATGAGCTTGTTGGGGCGGATGGTGGGCGGGGCTTGTTTAGTGGTATTACAGAAAAACTGACAGTGTCGCACACCTATGTATACAAAGATGTATAACATGCATCCTGCGTGTATGGTGCCGTCTGAATGGGATAATAGGTTACAAAAATAATGAACATACACCCTTAACAAAACTGAGGGTGATTTTAAATGGTTCAGACTGCTGCGAGTATAGCCCCATCATCAAAGCCCAGGCCACTTCTCCACTTTACTCTAGAACCCCTTAGGCTGCTCTGGTGATGGCAACGGAAGCCTTGCTCTGGTGTAGCCAAGGATCTGCATATGTTACTTTTCCGTAAGTACGCGCTGCTCAGTAGTAAGTGTGGTTACGCTGGCATTCAGTTGTCGGTTTAGCCGTAGTGCATGCACTGATGAATTGGCTGTACCATGCACATGCATGCATGCAGCGTATACTTTTCAGTGCTGGTACAGTAGGCGCTTGCTCCAGCGGTAATTATCACATTCACAGCAACGGAAAAATAATTATACACGTATTCACCTTGGTGCGGATTACGAAGCGCTATGTATACTCAGCAAAGCCGCGTATAAACAGTGAATTCATTTAGAGAGGAGCGTATAGTCAACCACAGGCGGGTTTGCTAAGTACGCCAACAGTTTCTTCTGTACCAGGTGAAATAATTATTTTTCCGCTGCTGCGAATGTGATAATTACCGCTGCAAGCGGCTACTGTATTGTCTCTTTTGTGTTAATTCTTTTGCTGATGGTTTATGTGTACATGTGTAATCTGTATACATATAGCATATCCCGCGCCTTGCATTTTGCGTGCATGCAGACAAGACTGCATGCAGTTAGGTATATATAAATATATGCACCGGCCCACTGCATGTAAAAAAAAAAAAAAAAAAAAAAATGCGTTGAGGCGGGCCGGAGGGGGGGGGGGGGGGGGGGCATTAATTGCAGCCGGTATACATATCATAGCAGACTTTGTTCCCCCCCCGGGCATAGCAGACTTTGTTCCCCCCCCCCCCCCGGGGGGGGGGGGGGGGGGAACAAAGTCTGCTATGATATGTATACCGGCTGCAATTAATGCCCAATGCATATGCAAGGTGTGCTATGTACTGCTAAACCATCAGCAAAAAAAAAAAAAAAAAAGAGACACTGAATACCCGCGGTGAAGACATACGCTGCATGGTAGTGTAGCCAAACTGACAGAAATGCTATAGCGTAACCGCACTTACTAGCAGCGTACTTACGGAAAAGCAGCATGCATCCAGCACATGCCAAAAATAAAATCTATATACACATGCACGCTACACTTTAGTGGGGACCGCTGGAATGCAATGCGGCTAAAATCTTCGGTATAAAAGACCCTCCGGGCGGTGAATACAGGCCACATGCAAAAAAATAGCGATGTCTCTCATTGTTAATCCCCACTTGCCGTACGGGCCGGAGCGCAAAGCTTGGGAGGAATCTGTCAGCAACTACGCCAAGAATGAGCCAATAAGTAAATAACAAATACTAAACTTACAGCAAATACACACACATACAGCCATTATACATATCACATAACTTATGAGAATTTTTAACCAATAAATGGTTCAATGCATGATTGAGTAAAGAGCGGCCCCATCCTCAAAGCCCAGGCCACTTCTCCACTTTACTCTGGAACCCCTTAGGCATAAGCTGGCTGCTCTGATGATGGCAAATGAAAGCCTTGCTCTGATGTAGCCACATGTTTGTGCATAAGACTTTTTCCATTTGCTTGCAACACATGTGGCCATTCTCTTCAGGAAGTGCTCTGCTTCCCGGTGAAGGAGTCCATCAACTGAAGTCACAAAGGGTGTAAAAGTACCTCTCCGATCTTCAACTGCTTGCCTGTAAATTCTCTTTTTTTCCTGAGCACCCGATTCAAGAACTGATTCTGGCGAGCGATTGCTGTATGATGGGGCATCTGTATCAATGACCTTGAAGTCAAAGAGCGCCTCTGCCTGAGGTTGCCAAACACCACGCACCCCCAAATCCAGCCTCAACCCTGAGTCATCCACTTGTGTTTCTGCCTCTCTAACGATTGGCTCTCTGACAACCTGTGTCCACACCTGTGCTGCAATATCTCCAACGCAATCTCTGATCTCATTATGTCTCTGGATAACTAGGCCACCAACCTTACAGTCAAGAGCATGTTGCAATGTTAATGAGGCTCCACAACCATCACACTTTGAAGGAAGGTCTGTCGGGTCACGCATATAGCGAACGGCTAACCCATCTCTAAATTGAGCTGGAGACAGGTCAAAGTGACAAGTAGCGATTGGAAGGACAGATAACCATGCCGATGTTTTGCCGGAGATAGCTCTTTTAATGGCTCTTTTTCGCTTTGATGTGAACTGCATTAAAATACTGTCAAGTGCAGATTGGTAAGTCTGTTCCTTGGTGGTAACATGGTGTTTTCTAGCATCCCAAAGAGTATCTAAATGTTGTACTGGATCAAAGACATCAACTCCTTTCACTGCTTCAACAAACACTTTAGTTCCTTGTCTAGATGTCTGGTAAGCTAAAGTTGCTGTATTAGTGGGGTCAAAAATCCCTAGTCCTAGTCCTACGCCAAGAATCCAAAATACAAAGAAGGCACGGATTCCCCGGAAAAGAAATATCTGATAAAGCCTCCCTCCAACGACCCTCTGCTTGCGTATCCAAGAATTACCAACGAAGCCAATCATGTATCATTCAACGCATCATATCAGGTTCCGTCAAATGGTCTACCTAAACCCCAGGTTAAGGACGCAATTGAAAAAGCCTTAGACAGGAACAAGGAGTTTCAAAAACACTTCATTGGCTATCAATCTAACTCTCCCATGGACTACAGGGAACTGCTAACGGATTTCCTTACCGTGGGCACCAACAACATCGGAGACCCCTACAGGGAAAGCAACTTTCAGACGAACACGCGATGGATCGAACGAAACGTTCTAGACTACTACGCTTCTCTGTGGAACATCGACTGGCCTCAAGCTGCGTTTGTACCCCCCAAGGAAGGAATAACACACGACAAGGAAGGAGACAGCTACTGGGGCTACAGTCTGACGATGGGCGCCACGGAGGGCACTATGTACGGACTGTGGACCGCACGTGACTACGTGTCCGGCAAGGAACTCATCATCGACGGCTCAGAACCCGGATGCTTTATGGTACAGGCCAAACTGGAGGAAGAGGCCAAGCAACGCAACGTTGAAGTACCGATTGCGTTCTATTCAGAGGACGCTCACTACTCGCTCACCAAAACGGTCGCACTCGAACAAATATTAACCTTCTACGAAGCGGCTAAAACACTGTATCCAGGTGAGCCTTGCCCACTTGGAGGAGACTGGCCGTATGAAGTTCCGTCAAAGGATGGGGCGTTCGGGCCTGGCACAGTCGATATTGAAAAACTGACGAAACTTGTGAAGTTCTTCGTGGATAGGGGTCACCCAGCCATTGTGATCCTCAACTACGGGTCCACGTTCAAGGGAGCCTATGATGACGTTGAACTGGTGGAAAAGTCACTCACGGATTACTTGTTGACCACGGAGGGTGGGCTGCACAACACATTCAGTGACAGCTGCGATGAGTCTAAAAAATTCAAACGACTCAAGGTATGGATCCACGTGGACGGTGCCCTGGGGGCATCCTTCATGCCCTTCCTAGAGATGGCTTATAAACATGGCAGGATACGCCTCAATCAACTGACGGCCGATAGGGAAGGTAAAAAAGCGTTGGATTCGACATCCTGTCTTCGATTTCAGGCTGCCCTTAGTTAGCTCCATAGCCATGAGCGGCCACAAATGGATGGGCGCGCCCTGGCCGTGCGGCGTCTTCATAACGCGGAGCAAATTGGTCCTCAAGCCTCCGTCCAACCACGATTACGTCGGGTCCCCAGACACCACCTTCGCGGGCTCGCGTAGCGGGTTTTCGCCTCTCCTACTGTGGAACTACATCAGTACCCATCCGTACGACGGCGAGGTGGAGAGCGTGCTGGAGTGCCTGAAACGAGTGGATTACATCTACGATGAGATGAAAAAACTGGAGAAGTTATACGGAAACTTGTTAGTGGGTAAGACACCTCTGGCTCTAACTATACGCTTCAAAAAACCTAACGAACGAATTGTGAAGAAGTATTCACTAAGCACAGCGACCTTGGAGCAGCGTGATGCTAGTGGTGTTGTAACGGAGAGCCGCGATTACGCCCACCTGTTTGTAATGCAGGCCATCACAAAAGAAGTGCTTGATGAATTCTTGCGCGATCTGAAAAACGATCCTGATCCTTTTGACTTAGTACAGCCGAAGGATTACAAAAAGCCAGCGGCACAAAAAGTGAAAAAACTTACTTCGCGATCGAAGGTACTGTCGCATTTCCCACTTTCCGGTCGATCCTACTACTAGTTGTGTAAAGAGATTGAACTTGGACTGCTCATATGGACTCGCCCCGCTAATTCCCCTTGCATCGCAGTAGGCAAACATAATTTTTCCCGCCACGTCCCTTTTTGATAATGTAAACTTATAACTATATGCGTGCCACATAATTTTTTTTGCGGACAAGGGGTCGTATATATATGTTATATGGGGTCGTGGCAGCGAAAAGGGACCTAGCGCATATTATAAAGTTGACGCTTGCAATTAATTAAAATGCAAAATTCAGGCCACTGTAAGGGGGCGCCTCCAACTATTTTGGAAAAGATAACGTCATCTTGACGTTAGAGGGGGGGGGGGGGGGGGGGGGAGGGGGAGGGAGAGGGGTCAGGCTCGTGACGTTTTCAGATGTACTGAACAAAAAAATGGCGTCCAGACTCCCATGCACAACCTTCGATATCAATGTCATTATGACGGGTACCATTTTATTTCACTGAACAAATTAGCGGAGACATTCGTGGTTAAGGAGTTAGCACGTTTAAACATGAGCTTGTTGGGGCGGATGGTGGGCGGGGCTTGTTTAGTGGTATTACAGAAAAACAGTGTCGCATACCTATGTATACAAAGATGTATAACATGCATCCTGCGTGTATGGTGCCGTCTGAATGGGATAATAGGTTGCAAAAATAATGAACATACACCCTTAACAAAACTGAGGGTGAAATAAATAATATAGATTAATAAATTTTAATGGTTCAGAGTCAGACTGCTCCAATGCATGATCGAGTATAGAGGGGCCCATCATCAAAGCCCAGGCCACTTCTCCACTTTACTCTAGAACCTCTTAGGCTGCTCTGGTGATGGCAACGGAAGCCTTGCTCTGGTGTAGCCAAGGATCTGCATGTGTTACTTTTCCGTAAGTACGCGCTGCTCAGTAGTAAGTGTGGTTACGCTGGCATTCAGTTGTCGGTTTAGCCGTAGTGCATGCACTGATGAATTGGCTGTACCATGCACATGCATGCATGCAGCGTATACTTTTCAGTGCTGGTACAGTAGGTGCTTGCTCCAGCGGTAATTATCACATTCGCAGCAGCGATCGCGATCGAAGGTACTGTCGCATTTCCCACTTTCCGGTCGATCCTACTACTAGTTTGGTAAAGAGATTGAACTTGGACTGCTCATATGGACTCACCCCGCTAATTCCCCGTGCATCGCAGTAGGCAAACAATTTTTCTCGCCACATCCCTTTTTGATAATGTAAACTTATAACTATATGCGTGCCACATAATTTTTTTTTTGCGGACAAGGGGTCGTATATATATGTTATATGGGGTCGTGGCAGCGAAAAGGGACCTAGCGCATATTATAAAGTTGACGCTTGCAATTAAAATGTACGCCCGTGATTAAAATTCAGGCCACTATAAGGGGGCGTCTCCAAATTATTTGGAAAAGATAACGTCATCTTGACGTTGGGGGGGGGGGGGGGGGGGGGGGGGGGGGGCGGAGGGGTCAGGGTCAGGGTCAGGCTCGTGACGTTTTCAGATGTACTGAACAAAAAATTGGCGTCCGGACTCCCACAACCTTCGATATCAATGTCATTATGACGTTATGTGAGAGGGGGGGGGGGGGGGGGGGGGGGGGGGGTAATAATGAAACGTCACAATGACGTTATCTTTTCCAAAATAGTTTGGAGACGCCCCCTAACTCCATGATAGACAGACTAATTTCCAGTGCGTAAGAAAGAAGTTGTAGAGGACATAGGTCACCTCTTAGCATTATGAAATCTTGAGCTAGGTCCCTTTTCGCTGCCATGGTCCCATACAATGATAGTATACTACTATATAATAATTATGCATGTCTTCGCAAGGAAAACATATCATCAATGCCGATCCAAAGTCAGCCAGCCAAGAGGTTGGCTGGCTTTGCCAGTTGGACAGAACTATATCGGGGATGGAAGTGGAAGAGGAATATTGTGTCCGGGCCACATGATTTAAAATTATGCACTCCTTAATAAGCAAAGTTAAAATAAGACCATTATGGCATAAAACCAATTAAGAGTAAAAACACAGCCATAGAATGTATATAGTAGCACACACATCATGCTTCAAACTGAAAACATTCAAAAAAAGTTATACTTGTCGTACTTTTTTCTGTGACAATTAAATTCTCTACATAGCCATAGAAACGTGAGTTGTTCTGATTATTTGTATGGTTTCATCATATATTATCTCTGGTTTCATAAGCAGCAAAACCATGTTATGTCATGCATTAAATAATCAACACCTGTATGCACGTGTGCGACCTTAGCGGTTGAGTTCGAAAAGGCAAGAGACATTGGTTCAGTTACGGTAAGCGATAGCGTACACACATTCCAACATGGCTCAGGCATGCATTGAGCCGCATCAAATTGACATTATGCCTCCTGTGGTTTTAGTTGGGCTTTCAGACTTTCGCATGACGGTTACCATGGAACTTAGCGCCTCTATTGGAGACAAACGTAAGAAGAAGAAAGGCAATAAGACCGATTTTGCATCATGTATCACTGCCAAATCTTACTGGTACAGGAATGATTGCTGAACGGATCTGTTCCAGACTGTTGCCGTTCTGTTCCAGATTGTTGCGACAACATTCATGCCATGAATGTTGTCGCAACAATCTGGAACAGATCTGTTCAGCAATCATTCCTGTACCAGGTTGTTAAGATTTGGACATGAGTGTCTGTCCAATCATAAATAATAATGTTATCTTTGACTTGGATCCTGAATTCCAACTTGAAGAACCAACCTCGCCAAGTATTCACTCTACACCCAAGCCACACCCATCACATGGGGGAAGGTGAGGTGCCAAGGGGGTGGACCCACTTCATAGAGAATGTCACGCCCATCCCATCACCATGTGGAGGTATGGGGCCAGCAGCCATCACCATGTGGAGGTATGGGGCCAGCAGCCATCACCATGTGGAGGTATGGGGCCAGCAGCCATCACCATGTGGAGGTATGGGGCCAGCAGCCATCATCATGTGGAGGTATGGGGCCAGCAGTCATCACCATGTGGAGGTATGGGGCCAGCAGCCATCATCATGTGGAGGTATGGGGTCAGCAGCCATCACCATGTGGAGGTATGGGGCCAGCAGTCATCACCATGTGGAGGTATGGGGTCAGCAGTCATCACCATGTGGAGGTATGGGGCCAGCAGCCATCATCACGTGGAGGTATGGGGCCAGCAGTCATCACCATGTGGAGGTATGGGGCCAGCAGCCATCATCACGTGGAGGTATGGGGCCAGCAGCCATCACCATGTGGAGGTATGGGGCCAGCAGCCATCATCATGTGGAGGTATGGGGCCAGCAGTCATCACCATGTGGAGGTATGGGGCCAGCAGCCATCACCGAGAGTAATGCTACTAGCCTCTATTAATGGGATGGGGGTGAGGGAGGTAGATTGTGTGTGAGTGCATGGGGCCATTCAGAGGTTTTTTCATTTTTTGGTGTGGCACAGAAAAGAATTATCACTTGCATGCGGAAAAGTATATATGTTGTGTTTGTGGTGTGTGTGTGTGTGTGTGTGGTGTGTGTATGTGTCCTTGCTGGTTGCTTTGTTGTTCCCTGCACCTAGGTGTGTGGCTCTGTCAAGGTGCACTCCATGGTTGAGTCATGAGGCTGTTTGCATTCTGTACTGCAAGCTCCATTGTGTAGTGTCTTCTACAATACATACAACACTGTGCAATTCCTTCAAAACACACACATGCACACACACACACATACACACACACAGATTCAGACGAAAAAGTGGCTGTAAAAGCTCAACATACTATGACACAACAGGAGAGAGGGAGCGAGGGGAAGGAGGGATGGGAAGGAAGGAGGGAGGGGAGGAGGGAGGGGAGGGAAGGAAGCTAATCAACACAGACTATGATGAAGAGAGAGCAAACTGGCAAAAGCTTTCATCATGCCAATGGATACATGGTTGGGGGAAGGGTTAAACCTAATCTATCCATCTCTGATTTCTAACATTCGCAACTAGGTGTTCACCCCATGATCACAGGGCACTGGCCACAGAGGAACCATTAGCTAGCCCCCCATATCACAATCACCCAATTAGTGCATACCCTTTTGCTGAGCATGATAGGTACTCTTGTGCCAGTGCAGTGGAGCGTACCCAAAAGTGAGACACTAACGGCAACACATTCAATAAGTGAGTTTAAACGGCAAAGAATGGTTCCTTCATTTTCTTTAAATCTGATCACAATGCATCTGTTGTTCTTTAAAAATTTGAAGCAAGTGGTAGGCAGTTAAGAGCAAGTTGGAGAGACCGTGGGGCATATGCATGAAGGATGCAGAGTGAGGAGAAGGCTGCAGTAGATCGTTACAAACTTGTGCAGTGTGTTGTGTGTACATGTGCGTGTGCGTGTGTGCCATTTCATAAGGATGTTATGTATGTAAGTGCAGATTTATATGTGTATGTCCACATGTATATGCACTCTGTTAGCCTCAGCTGCCATAGCTGTAATTATATAAACTGCACATGTTGCTGCATGAAGAAATGACCAGGACAATTTCAAGTTAATTGTTCATATATCACACTACACTGATAAAGGCACCAGACTGTCTAGCTAACATGGTATACACACCCACAATAATGGTCCCTACTTTGTAAATGTGTTTCACACCACTCACTTGCTGATATGGTGATGTAAGACATGGCCAATCATGTTCTGAAGTAACAAGCCAAATTGAAGGTGAGGGTAGAATAAGTGCCCTAGCAGGATGTCTTGTTCCCAGCTCATACAGTGTTGTTACCGTAGTTATGGGAACCATTTCGCAGCCAACATTGATCCATAAAGGGTGGGCAAATGATAAAAATTATAATGAACAGAGAAGCACCCTCCTCCAGATTCCCCTGGATTGGCCCCTGCTGATCTGGGTATTAAGCCATTACCATTAGGATGGGCTGAAGTGAATACTCCTTTGGAGACTCTCTTCTTGTGTTATTGCAACATGAATGTTCCATGATTAGGAAGTCTGTGTGCTGGTTAACCATCTTGACTGTAACACTGTATGGTTTATCTTCAACCAGAGAATATACAGTGATGATTTGATCGACTTTCATGTCTTGATGACGACCGTGAGCAAAAGACACAAGTTTGTTTTTATTTTGAAACAAGTGGCACAACCTCGAATGTCTTTACCGTCAACTTCCCAGTGAGTGTAGAATGTGAACTTCTTCAACATTTCCAAGTGTGCTTGCTCTACTGCCAAATGGCTCACACAAACATTCCCAGAAATTTGAATATTGAACAGGCTAGTTTATTGTGGTGCTTTATTAAATGTACACGCAATATCACACATGTACCTATCTTTCCCCCCATATAGCTGGTGTCCCTTGTTCCTCCAGGCCAACATGTGGATGGCTTATTTTGGGGAGTTGGTGAATGGAGAGCTCTGAACACTTCCTATCAGGCTGGAGGAGACACACCACAACTATTTTCTTTCAGTCAGTACAGTAATATCCCATGTCAAGAAAAATTTTGAGATTCAGTATGAACATTCAAATCAATGAGGCCAGTGATATTAAGGACGTTGTAGGAAGCCTACATGTAGGCTAACGATGTAGGCTAACAATACCAAATGCTGCCCTAAAATGGCAACCACTGTACTTGATGTAGTGGTTATAAACACGCGGCTAGTTTCACTACTTTCAGTTCATCCTTGAATTCGGTCGAGAAATCAAAAAATAAAACATCACCCATTACAATGGTTTATGACGTTGCAATGCGATCACGTGACTACACCAGTTCCTCCCCACGATCTTGTTTGACAAGTGTTCTGAATTATAACAGAGGTAAGAGATATACTATATCCAGAGATTATTACGGCTGACACGTACGTCCAGGTTAATTACCGATGGGTTGTACATGACACCGTTGCCTAGCTATTCATAACATCTGGTGCGAGGGGGTTTATTTGGCACACGTGGGTAAGTATGAACCCAAGAATCCTTCCCCAATGAAATAGAGATAATCATGATTTAGCGTATAACAGGTTTGAATGATGTAGGGGTGATGGTTTACAGTGGAGCAAAGCTTGGGGCATACTGTAGGCCGAGCAGTTACTAGTAGCTTTGGAGCACTTACTTCATACCTGAAATAGAAATGTAATCAGAACATTCATCTATTACTGTCTACCAATGTCAGTGATGTGTTCTGGTTGGGGGCGATCCCGACCTTCGTGTTTTGGCGCAAGGTCTGGTCACGACTGTTTGCGGTTGGACGCCAAAAAATGTATATGAAATATCAGCGCTGTAGCATTAATGATATCAGCAATGTTAGACAGCGCTGATATCATCATGTTTCATTTCTGACGGGTAATCACATGTATCAGCAATGAGTTTATCAGCGTTGATGCAACATGTTAGAATGCATCAGTAGTGATTACGGCGTTGTTACATGCGACACTTTTAATAATTCCAAATATTTATTTAAGGTAAATAAGAGGTACAAAGTACATCACATTAGTAGCAGCTGTTCAAATTCCAGATTCAACTCCTTAGCAGCACCTTTAAAAAGAGAAGCCTCTGGGTAGCTGGCACAAAATGGCTTACCTCTGGGTAGCTGGCGCAAAATGGCTTACCTCTGGGTAGCTGGCACAAAATGGCTTACCTCAGGGTAGCGGACACACAATGGCTTACCTCTGGGTAGCGGGCACAAAATGGCTTACCTCTGGGTAGCTGGCACAAAATGGCTTACCTCTGGGTAGCTGGCACAAAATGGCTTACCTCTGGGTAGTTGGCACAAAATGGCTTACCTCTGGGTAGCTGGCACAAAATGGCTTACCTCTGGGTAGCTGGCACAAAATGGTTTACCTCTGGGTATAATACAATACACGCATGCATTGCATATAGTGCATGCCATACGACAGCAATACAGCGCAATGCTCTCCTCATTGTTTCGACAAGGACAACAAAGAGCATACAACAAAAGGGCACTACCCTATTGGTGCGGGATTCGTGCCAAAGGTATATCAGCTCTACCGCACTATGTACCACTGGCTAAGTCAACTATGTGTACCGCATTGGGTCTATACTAGCTCTATTCATTACCCCTCATTTCTAATACTGCATACCTCAGCCTATCCTCCACATTGAGTGTATATGCCTCCGCATTTGGTATGTATAAACCTCTGCATTAGGTATGTATAAACCTACACATTAGGTATAACACCTCCAGTTTGGGTATTTACCTCTGCGTTACGAATCCAGGGGGTGGTGCCCTCCTCTTGCCCTTCAAGGATTTATACGCAACATCGGCACTATTAATAATAATTGCATGGACGTCTCAAGAAATGTTCATACTATACAAAGCTTCTGGGGCTGAGCCCCACTACCCCTTACCTGACGTGGGGTGCTAAACCTTTAGATCTTAATGCCATTGACCTAGTTAACATCATCTTCATCACATGCACTAGGCTTGTAGAAAGGTGACAGGATTCAGTCAGTCTCCTTCCGGCTTGCAGAACAAGGAGTCAAATCCATGTCCATGCATCATTGCACAGAATAACATATGCCTACTTATATGAGATGCAGTTGCAGTACTCACCTTATCAACATTGTGTCACAAGATGTGACACAATCAACAAAGATTGAACTTTCAGGACTATACCTATCGTTATGCTTGACACGGTATTAAAAACTCTTTAAAATCAGCGATATTTGACGAACTGTAGCGTCATCATTTCAGCCGGCCGCACTTAGTCTATACATCTAGGTAGTCTTAACCCTCCGCTACCTATTCACATTTAGCTTTTTCCTAGGAAAATTGGCAATGGTACACTGTTCGGTTCTCTGTGGAGGATATCCGATTGAGGTACTCAGCTTGTGAGCGCTACAGAGTTGTGGCACAAAATTATATGATGATGGATAGACAAATGGTATGTCTATACTGAAATGGCTGTTACATGTCGGTGCAACACGTACAGTCATTATGTAGCTCGAAAATACAAAGTGCTTGGTTAGGTTATGACACATGATGTCATCGTTTCAATATTTCAGGGTGTAGGTCTTAAATATTAATATTGTCCAACATTCATTGGGCTGTAAACAGCCATGGGGGTATTGTGATGTGTTGGAACATTGATTTGTTAATTAATTTGTACAGTGTGGTCAATTTGTGGTAACAGCCAACGTATATAATGCCATCCACACTCACTGTCATATGGGTACAAATCTTGGTATAGGCTTGATACCCAACCTTCCTCCAAAACGCGAAGGTCTGGCTACGTATTGGAAATGAGTCACGTGAGCGCACCGCAGACTGTCATTGGTGCTGGCACCACTACACCACAGGCTGTCATTGGTGCTGGCACCACTACATCACAGGCTGTCATTGGTGCTGGCACCACTACATCACAGACTGTCATTGGTGCTGGCACCACTACACCACAGGCTGTCATTGGTGCTGGCACCACTACATCACAGGCTGTCATTGGTGCTGGCACCACTCCACCACAGGCTGTCATTGGTGCTGGCACCACTACACCACAGGCTGTCATTGGTGCTGGCACCACTACACCACAGGCTATCATTGGTGCTGGCACCACTCCACCACAGGCTGTCATTGGTGCTGGCACCACTACACCACAGGCTGTCATTGGTGCTGGCACCACTCCACCACAGGCTGTCATTGGTGCTGGCACCACTACACCACAGGCTGTCATTGGTGCTGGCACCACTACACCACAGGCTGTCATTGGTGCTGGCACCACTCCACCACAGGCTGTCATTGGTGCTGGCACCACTACATCACAGGCTGTCATTGGTGCTGGCACCACTACATCACAGGCTGTCATTGGTGCTGGCACCACTACATCACAGGCTGTCATTGGTGCTGGCACCACTACACCACAGGCTGTCATTGGTGCTGGCACCACTACATCACAGGCTGTCATTGGTGCTGGCACCACTACACCACAGGCTGTCATTGGTGCTGGCACCACTCCACCACAGGCTGTCATTGGTGCTGGCACCACTACACCACAGGCTGTCATTGGTGCTGGCACCACTACACCACAGGCTGTCATTGGTGCTGGCACCACTACACCACAGGCTCTCATTGGTGCTGGCACCACTCCACCACAGGCTGTCATTGGTGCTGGCACCACTACACCACAGGCTGTCATTGGTGCTGGCACCACTACACCACAGGCTGTCATTGGTGCTGGCACCACTACACCACAGGCTGTCATTGGTGCTGGCACCACTACACCACAGGCTGTCATTGGTGCTGGCACCACTACACCACAGGCTGTCATTGGTGCTGCACCACTACATCACAGGCTGTCATTGGTGCTGGCACCACTACACCACAGGCTGTCATTGGTGCTGGCACCACTACATCACAGGCTGTCATTGGTGCTGGCACCACTACACCACAGGCTGTCATTGGTGCTGGCACCACTCCACCACAGGCTGTCATTGGTGCTGGCACCACTACATCACAGGCTGTCATTGGTGCTGGCACCACTACACCACAGGCTGTCATCGGTGCTGGTGCCACTACACCACAGGCTGTCATCGGTGCTGGCACCACTACACCACAGGCTGTCATCGGTGCTGGCACCACTACACCACAGGCTGTCATTGGTGCTGGCACCACTACACCACAGGCTCTCATTGGTGCTGGCACCACTACACCACAGACTGTCATTGGTGCTGGCACCACTACACCACAGGCTGTCATTGGTGCTGGCACCACTACACCACAGACTGTCATTGGTGCTGGCACCACTACATCACAGGCTGTCATTGGTGCTGGCACCACTACATCATAGGCTGTCATTGGTGCTGGCGCCACTACACCACAGGCTGTCATTGGTGCTGGCACCACTATACCAGTTGCTGTGGCAGCAAGCTGGCAGATGGAACTGGACACCTAACTGTTCCACTGCCTTTGAAGAAATTCAGAACTGATACTAACCCATTTTACCCAGGTGTGACCAGCAGATGCAGGGTGGTGAGACAAGACCCTCAACTGACACCGATTCACCCATGGGAGTTCCCAGAGGCCCCCCAGAGACCCATGGGAGTTCTCAGAGGGCCCCCAGAGACCCATGGGAGTTCCCAGAGAGCCCCCTAGAGACGTGTACATGTCAACTTTGCAGAGCCCATAGAAGGTAAACAGCTCCTAATAGCTTCTCAAAATGGCTGAGGTTGCTGTAATGGATGATGAGACAACGGGAAAGTTATTGGATGAATTGAGATCCAAGGTGAGGGTATTCCTTCTCAGATGGTCACAGACAATGGGCTGCTGTTTACATCCCAAACGTTGAACAGTTTGTGAGGGCTAACAACTGCAAACATACAAAGACCAGCCCCTACCACCCAGTGACCAATGGACCAGCCCCCTACCACCCAGCGACCAATGGACCAGCCCCTACCACCCAGTGACCAATGGACCAGCCCCTACCACCCAGCAACCAATGGACCAGCCCCCTACCACCCAGCGACCAATGGACCAGCCCCTACCACCCAGTGACCAATGGACCAGCCCCCTACCACCCAGCGACCAATGGACCAGCCCCCTACCACCCAGTGACCAATGGACCAGCCCCTACCACCCAGCAACCAATGGACCAGCCCCTACCACCCAGCAACCAATGGACCAGCCCCTACCACCCAGCGATCAATGGACCAGCCCCCTACCACCCAGCAACCAATGGACCAGCCCCCTACCACCAAGCAACCAATGGACCAGCCCCTACCACCCAGCGACCAATGGACTCGCTGAGCATTTTGTCCTATGAGCCTCGTGTAGGGAGGCCAAGTCCCTTCACCACTGGATAGCTAGCTTCCTCATTCACTACAGGAATGCCAGACATCTTCTACCGAAGTCTCTCCTGCCGAGTTGTTGAAGAGGGATCTGAGGAGTATCCTACACCAGATATGCTGGAAAGGGTATTCAAAAATTAAACAGCACAAGTGAACTCATGGTTGGCAGCAGTAGAGAGAGGCTTTGCAGTGGGGGGACCCAGTGATGGTCAGGGGACTAGAGACCTCAACTCCCCAAGTGACTACCTGCAGAAGTGGTATATGCCCAAGAAGGACCCAAGTCCTACCAAGTGACACTCCTCCAGAGAGGGGTACTGTGGAGGCGGCATTCAAATCAGATGGTGCATGGTCCAGACAGGGGAAAACTTGACCAACCAAATACAGGAGAATCAGATGAAGAAGACGTCTCAATGCAAATATCACCTGACACAGCATTACCGAGTCCAGCTCAGGAACACAGTCAGAAAGTTTGAAGACCCCAAAAGCAAAGCAGACACCAACCAGAGATCAACTGATAAGCACACACGGTGGTGTCTCAACACCAGTACCAACACTAGTACCAACAGAGCCAACCTATTTCACCAGCTGGTCTGAAACTACGCGTTACGAGCAACTGATTCGAAAACACTGATTAGTTAATTAGGTGTGATTGTGTGATCGGACATGTGACTTATGATATTGAGTGTGTGCTGTGCATGTCATCGAAGTTTTCATCGGGCTAGCTCGAGACTTTAAGCCTATACAAAGATTAGTACAGTGTGGTCAGTATGTGATAACAGCCCACGTATATGATGCCATCCACACTCACTGTCAGATGGGTACAAATCTTGGTATAGGCTTGATACCCGACCTTCATCCAAAACGGGAAGGTCAGGCTACATATTGGAAATGAGTCACGTGAGCACATACAGGCAGCATAGTTGGGCGTAGCCTGACTAGGTACTCCGCGTTACATCTTTTAACACCTACTGAGATCGTCCATATCATAAAGTAGTTATGGTTTTGCTGTCCCAATTCCTGCTCTGAAGCATTTAGCATGCATAGAAGAGCACGTGCAAACGTTTTAAAATGCGAATGGCTAATTAGAATATATTTATAGGCGAAGAGGAGGTGGCTATTAAATGTACTACATGTAGTACATTCGGACTCTAACAATAGATGCTTTAGTGGTGCAATTTAGGCTGGTGCTTTTAAAACGTGCCTCATTTTTTTCACCATGCAAATGGCGAATCTTAATTTGCCACAGTGTTCATGGGCGTACGCAGCCTTCAGGAAAGGGGGGGTCGAATTTTTTAAATAGGTGACCTTATTTACAATAATATATATTTTTGAGTGTTATTTCCATTTTGTACATTGATGCTTAAATTTGTATGATGCGATTCAGGATAGTGGCACTAAAAAGTAACCTAGCTAAGGGAGACGATTAACTACTACAACCATGCATAATCAATATTTTTGACCCTTTCCACTCCATCATGAAAACCAATCTAATACACCTGCATTGACTCTAATGACAATATTGGCACAGGGTAGTTACCTGATTAGAATTTGCTCGTGCATGCATTCATGAATAATGCAGACATTCAACATGCGGAATCAAATCAAGGTTCTGAAACATCGGATTAACCATCTATATCATAAAATGATAGCTGAATACAATTGATCTAAAAAACAGACGACATGATTGTTAGAACAATCATCAACTAAATTTAAAATGTAATACTATATTGTCCATTTCGAGTCATCTTGGGTACATATGTGCAAACATATTCTCAATTCACCTCTCCATATCGATGTTAGTTAAAATGTCTTTTACATCCTCCCATGTATTTCTCAGGAAAAGTATATGATCTATAGAAGGTACAAAATGATGCTGAAGACTTTTGGCCTAAAGTCATTGCTTGGAATACGTACATGTATGGTGGCTGTTGTTAAGAATAGTCCAACATCATTCTTGAACTCATCAATTTCTGTTGTTACATTCAATGGATAGTTATGATTGGAATAACTGGTGGTGTAGGTGGATGGGCAGATAAGTCGTAGACATACGCTTCACTGGACAATAATGACCCTGATGCATCTCTCTGATCGCTATGTGGACGGGAAACAAAACATGCTCAGTTTCCCTACCATCAGCAACAACGACCATATTGCAATGCAATTCAAAAACACTCCCGCTCAGGCTAGCGCTATCATCTCTTGTGCTTGCCGCTGTCTCATCTAACCTCCCAGCTACAACCGGACCAGTCAAACTATCATCTCCAACTGAAGAGGCCAAAGCTCTTCTGCTCAAACTAGAGGAAGTAAGTGCAGTCAACCCACATGTGGCCTTTTCCCTCCTACGTCAATGTGCGGGATTCTGCAGGCTGGCCCACCTTGCTCATGGCACGCCACCCTCCCAAGCCATATCAGCCCTTGAGGCCTTTGATCATGACATCCGAGCTACCTTCTCCAAGTGCACAGCACACTCCCATCTGCTTTGCTTTCTTGGTATACCTTGTAATGTCTTGACACATTGCCACCGCTTCTTTCCTATTCTTTCTTTCTCCTGCCCTTTTCCTGGCATAGTAATTGTGAACACTTGTGACGTGAGGCAAAGTTATTAAATTTACATTTTGCTGTCATCACCGGTACACGCAATCGTACTTAGCTTAATTTATGTAAAACACTAGTACGCGATTTGAAAAAAAACAAACAAATTCCAATGGTGGCGGTGACCTTGCTTAGGGGAGGGGGGGTCGTTCGAACCCATCGACCCCCCCTTGCGTATGCCCATGGTGTTGAATAGATCAGCACAGCACTAAGGTCCCAGCAACATTGTAGAGTATGCAGAAGCCTTTTGATGGTGAAAGAGACCATCACATAAGTGTAAAGAATTTTCTGAACGTACAGATGTGTAAGCATACACAAGCATATCCAGGAGTTTGCCCAACACCATAACCGTCTGCAATTAAATGGATTTTACCACCACATCGCACCCCCGATCATGATGTCCCACTGGACAGCACTAATAATCGAGCCATTCTGGACCATCTGCTTGGGTGTCCTGTTCCAACCTCTAGACTTTCCACTTCCATGTAGATACATGTAGGTAGTTATTTAAGGGGGAAGGGGAGGATAAATAAATGGTTGTGTTGATGGGCAGAGAAGGGCGGGAAGACCTGACTACGGCTTATGCAATAATCCACCAGTCATATCTCACCATACATACCACCAGTCATACCTCACCATACATACCACCAGTCATTTCTCACCGTACATACCACCAGTCATATCTCACCATACATACCACCAGTCATATCTCACCATACATACCACCAGTCATATCTCACCATACATACCACCAGTCATACCTCACCATGCATACCACCAGTCATATCTCACCATACATACCACCAGTCATATCTCACCATACATACCACCAGTCATATCTCACCATACATACCACCAGTCATATCTCACCATACATACCACCAGTCATATCTCACCATACATACCACCAGTCATATCTCACCATACATACCACCAGTCATACCTCACCATACATACCACCAGTCATATCTCACCGTACATACCACCAGTCATATCTCACCATACATACCACCAGTCATATCTCACCATACATACCACCAGTCATATCTCACCACACATACCACCAGTCATATCTCACCATACATACCACCAGTCATATCTCACCATACATACCACCAGTCATATCTCACCATACATACCACCAGTCATATCTCACCATACATACCACCAGTCATATCTCACCATACATACCACCAGTCATATCTCACCATACATACCACCAGTCATACCTCACCATACATACCACCAGTCATATCTCACCGTACATACCACCAGTCATATCTCACCATACATACCACCAGTCATATCTCACCATACATACCACCAGTCATATCTCACCATACATACCACCAGTCATATCTCACCATACATACCACCAGTCATATCTCACCATACATACCACCAGTCATATCTCACCATACATACCACCAGTCATACCTCACCATACATACCACCAGTCATATCTCACCGTACATACCACCAGTCATATCTCACCATACATACCACCAGTCATATCTCACCATACATACCACCAGTCATATCTCACCATACATACCACCAGTCATATCTCACCATACATACCACCAGTCATACCTCACCATACATACCACCAGTCATATCTCACCATACATACCACCAGTCATATCTCACCATACATACCACCAGTCATATCTCACCATACATACCACCAGTCATACCTCACCATACATACCACCAGTCATATCTCACCATACATAACCATAGATACTTTAGAGGGCATCAGGTGACTGGTGGTATGTATGGTGAGATATGACTGGTGGTATGTATGGTGAGATATGACTGGTGGTATGTATGGTGAGATATGACTGGTGGTATGTATGGTGAGATATGACTGGTGGTATGTATGGTGAGATATGACTGGTGGTATGTATGGTGAGATATGACTGGTGGTATGTACGGTGAGATATGACTGGTGGTATGTATAACTTAAGCTCATATCCATTTCAGGCCCTACTCCATTGATACTGTAGTAAGAGAGGACATGGCAGAACATCAGAGTACAGAGGTACCCAAGAGATTCTTCAACTTTAGCTCACCTTCCCTCCACACTACAGCCACCACCATCATCACCACCATCCCCACCACCACCACTGTATGTGGCTGCTAAGGATGGTAACCTGGATGAAGTCAAACGTCTACTGACCTTACCTGGTGTTGATATCAACGAGTGTGAGGATGAAGTAAGTCAATGCACAGGTTAAATATATCTACCATTGCGAGGATTGTCTCTTTGCATTGTTTCAAAGTAACTAACATGTATGTATGTAACATCCTGAGCATCCATATTTAATGTATGGTTCAGAACCAAGGGCATCAAAGGTTAATACTACAACACAAAGAACTGTACAGCAGTCCTAATGTTAAAGTCCTCCTTTTGTTGGCACTGTACCATTTCTGCAAGCCCTTAACCTCTGCACTCTGCTGCCATTGCTCTAAACTGAAACTGAGAAAGGATCAGCTAGGACTTCCTTAATGGCACCCTAAGTCTAATGATTAAATGATGCCAACTGTCTTAATGAAACATAATGATTTTTGTCTGCTCAGCCACTGTACCTGTGCCGTTCTATGTACCAGAGCTGAGCATACTTGTTACTGTTGGTTAGATGATCCCATTTCCAATCTATTTATCTATATCTGTATCTAGTCATGTGAACTATAGGCAAAAAGGATCACCACTGAACTATAGGGAAAAAGGATCACCACTGAACTATAGGCAAAAGGGATCACCACTGAACTATAGGCAAAAGGGATCACCACTGAACTATAGGCAAAAGGGATCACCACTGAACTATAGGCAAAAGGGATCACCACTGAACTATAGGGAAAAAGGATCACCACTGAACTATAGGCAAAAGGGATCACCACTGAACTAGGATCACCACTGAACTATGGGCAAAAGGGGTCAACACTGAACTATAGGCAAAAGGGATCACCACTGAACTATGGGTAAAAGGGATCACCACTGAACTATAGGCAAAAGGGATCACCACTGAACTATAGGCAAAAGGGATCACCACTGAACTATAGGCAAAAGGAATCACCACTGAACTATAGGCAAAGGGATCACCACTAAACTATGGGCAAAAGGGATCACCACTGAGCTATAGGCAAAATGGATCACCACTGCAACATGGATCACCACTGCAGGAATAGCAGTCTACATAAATCATTCTGAAACCACCCAGTTGCAGATGTGACCAATGAGTGTATTCAGTGATGCTTTAAATTCGTCAAGCTTTGTTGTGACGAGGTTGTGCAACCATACAAGGATCAGTTTTGTAAAAATTCTGTGACTGACAAGTCTGAGGGACCTAACCAAATAGAGGCCCCCACACAGGGAGCTAACAGACTCTGACACTCTACAGAGAACAGCCATTTAAGAATGGAGACCCTGTGGCTGTCTGTGTTCAGTGCAGGAAAAACAGGATCTGTATTGGAAGTGGACATGAAAAAGCCACCAATTAGTGTGGGATCACATAATGGCACATGTACAGTCACTTCCATCAATGCACCAAGTCAGCAGTTATCCTGAAGACACCCAAGCCAGGAGTACCCAGAATGAACCATTTGTGTGCTGAGATGCCACAAGATGTGCACACACCTACATGTACATGTAGAAACAATCATATGATTGTAAAGATTGGTTGCATGTTCCAGAGCTATTATTTTTGTGTGTATTTTTTCCCCCAGAGTACGTGCTACACATGTACTGAATCCAGAGTACCTAGGAATTAGTACACATGGTGCCTTTACATTTAACCACATACATGTACATCACTTGCATGTATATATGCACATCTAGCTTTGTGAACTGTGACTGCTGTCCTATCAGAATGTAAGACACTTGGTGTATAACAATATATGTTTCTTTCTCTCTGTAGTATGGAAACTTTCCTCTTCATGTTGCTTGTGTCAAAGGCCATATGAAGATTGTGGAGCTTCTATTGGACAAAGGAGCTGATCTAAGCAGGAGAAATAAGGTACCTTGTAGTATGCTTGCATTGATGCAGCATGATTATTGGCAACATATGAAGGGAGATGACCTTGGTTAAATGAAATGATTGGACCATATGCTACATTCATTCTGCTTAAGTTTTAGCATGAAATGCCCACAATAAGTTTCCCCCCTAAATATTATAATAATTATGTTGTAGCCCACAAAGGTTTGACTGAACAGTACACTATTGCTTGTAAGACCCCTCCCACCGGCCCCATTTAAAAGAAATGGCTCGTGTTTAAACGATTGTATCTCATAGTGGTGTAAGCTATTTCAAAATAAAATGGTGCTCCTGCATGAATCGTAACTAACTCATCAGACATCAGCAACGTACCTTTGTTTAGGATTAGAGCAGTCACAAGTTTAAACTATGGACAATGGATAACTGTACATTACTTATGTAAATGGATTGGATGTATATTTGTGCTGCATTTGAAATGTGTCTGGTAATTACATACTCCAAAACAATACTGGCTAGGAATGTTGACTTTAATTAAATAACAATACCTTTATAAGCTTAGTGGCATGTATGTATTACTTAGCTGTTAGTAGTAGTTTAACGTTATTGTTATTAAAGTAGTCCAATATCTTGAGAAGGGATGTAACTGTACTTTGATTATGCCACCTTCCCTTTCATAAGTAGCTAGCTTAGTAATGTGCAGTTATGTGAACCAATGTACATGTACACTTAAATATGTACTTCTCTTTGTAGTTTGAAGACTCTCCTCTCCATTTTGCTTGTGTGACCGGCTGTACGGAAGTTGTGAGTTTACTTGTGGACAGACGAGCGGACGTAAACTGGACAAATAAGGTACCTTTTGGTTGCAAGATTAGGTAGGTAGTATGATGTCATTGTAGGTTGAAAGGTAAAAGAGGTTGTTTGATATTTTCCAACCCCCTCCCCCACCCCCAATGAATAAACTTTGATCCATTGGTGTTCTGATTACTATAACTAATCAAGAACATACAGCCTTGTACAGAGATACAGTGGAAAGCGGCAGCTTCGGGATTACCCCTCGGAGCCTTCCTTCGCTTCAAAGGTGCCCACACATGATTTGCCTCCTTACTTGCTCGCCGCTTTTTTTTGCTGGTTGATGTTTGGTTCTTAGAAGATCCAATTGAAACCGTTCCCGTCTTCAGCCATAAAATCGAAACTGAAATTGTTTCAATTGTAATGAGATTCATTCGAAAATGGCGTGTTTTCTAGGCTTCAACGTTTGCAAGCAGAATTTTGACGGTAAAATTAACTGTTACGTTGTAAACATAGGTGTCTATGGTGCAATAACCATCCCTCGGTATACAAATCGATGTACTGTCGCATATAACGCCCACTGTGCATAACGGCATGCTAAACGCTTTTCGACCAAAACAAACGTGTCTCCCATGAAAAAACACAAAGTATTTCCCGGGTTTGAAATATGACTCGGCCAAACGTTGGGCAGGTTTGTTTTTCTCTTATATACCAAATTTTGTGTTGATCTGCTGCCTCAGAGCTGAGAAATATGCTACAAATCCGGACTGGGACACTTAAAAACAAAAACAAACAGACGTGTTAGTCACGTGACACTTACTTATTTCCGGTACTTGTTTACAAATGTTTAAACGTTCAACAACACTGTGTTGTCAGATTTTCAATACTGCATACAGTTAATGTTAAAAAATCAAGTTAACATTAAAATACACCCAAAAATTTTTAACGACAAGTATCACGGTTTCCACTGTAGTGATGGAAATATACACTGCAATTTATAATAGATCATCATTGAGACGTTGATATGTGGCCTTTAAGGTACTGTTTGGTAGAAACAATGTTTAATGGAAATCTACCAAAGGCCCATGGAGGTGTCATACTGCCTCAATAGGCCCAATCAACTGCACTGCTTATCACATGCATTCAGGCCAGTCTCAGACCTGCCCATGGCACCCCTGGGGCATGCATATAAGCCCATCACACACAACACACATCAGGGTTTTTATCTCTTAGTGATCACCCTTGCACCACACTCCCTGTGCCTTGTGAATTTGAATGTCCCTCATGCTTGCTTATTGGCCATTCCTCACATCACTGCCTGACCTCCTTTTACGGCATGCAGTCAACATGGTGCATGTACTGGGCTAGCTGCTAGTGCACTTGCTAAGTACCACGTCTATTAAGTACTACTTATGCTTTGTGCTTACCAACACTAGAGACTGCCATGGTATTCCTGCAGACTTGTAAAAGTGAGTGCTATAACATATACAGTAAGACTTTCTGGAGATGAGAACATCTTGGAGTACCCATGTTGATCAGTGATAATTATAATTGGCCTCGTTTCTTCTCCCTATAATAATGTTTATGGCAGAATAGATATTAAGAGCTGTATGCTTGCATCATGACTGAAACTGAAGTGATACAAAAATAAATGAACCAGGCTGGAAAACATTTGCACTAAATGCCTATTCTGGTTCTCTAAATGTAGAAGTCATACAGCTAGACGAGAGTCCTGCTTTTATGACCACAATCGAGGGACTATGGTATGTACCTACCATAGGCGGCCCCAGCGCTTACCGAAGGGAGGGGCCAACCCCACGAGTGGCGCCAAAGGGGGAGGGGCATTATCGATTTTGCAATCTTAGTCATTTGTTAATCGCTATTTGTACGCTCAGATAAGTGTTAGTAGCTATTTTACACATAGTTACATGTGTGTATGCATATTTGTGTATTAGATAAACAGTGAGTACTGATGTATTATTAGGTGTCCAGACTATACAACTGCTACTGATGATCCAATTTTTCTCCTTCAGTTTGGACACACCCCACTTCATTTGGCATGTCTTCTAAAGCAAGCTGATACAGTGCACGAGCTAATAAAGTTAGGAGTATGTGTGAATGCACAGTCGAATGAGGTACAGTGTATGTGACCAGTATATGTTAGAATGACACTCCCCCTGCATATTTTGGAATGCACATTCATCACTTACAATGTCCACATAATTAACTGGTAGTGTCCAGGGAAGTATACCTACAAGTAATTCATTATGAATCAGATCTGATAATGAATGAGAGTAACGTAACTGATGTATTAAAGCTGAGAAGACATCACGGCAGGATGATATGACTTGTAAACTTCAATGTTATAACGAAGATATCAATTCGACCTCTTCATGTTGCTTAAGTTATGGTGTGGGATTTATTGATCCTGTCCTTGGAATGTCATTATAACTGGGGTAACTGTGTGCTGCTCATCTTCAGATGCAGTTTCTTACTTGTACCGTTGATGAAGTTAATAACTTTAATGGTTTACAAAATATACTCATATGAATAATTAAATTTTCCATCAACTTGGCAGGCTATTAACTTTTCCATTATATGTCTGGTAGTGACTTGGGTGGCATCAAATTTAAGCTCTAAGTACATAGAATCTATACATATTAATAATTTTGTTGGTGGTGAAAGAGTTGCATCATGGTTATAACACAGATTTCAATAAAGATAATTGCCGGATCGATAAACAGCTTTTTATTTTTATATGGCTGAAGGAGCATTAATAGTGTTCTTTTTCTGAAATGAAATCTCTGTTTATAGACAAGCTCAAGGCACCACATCGGGTTTTACGAGTTATCGCCATCTTAAATGTAATGCAGATTATTTTTGCCCTAATCGGAAATAAGTGTTTGTTTCTATGAAAAGGAAAAATGCAATATACCTATATTAGCACACACAGTAAAATATGACATCATGCTGCTAATATAGGTCTATTTCCTTTTCAATCAGAAGCCTTGTTCCCTTGCTTTAATGAAACAGACCTATATTAGCAGCATGTTGTCATATTTTACTGTGTGTGCTAATATAGGTCTATTTCATTTTTCCTTTTCAATCAGAAGCCTTGTTCCCTTGCTTTTTATATCACCATCTCCTTTGATTCCTAACCTTCTCGTTTAGAGAATATTTTTTTAACCCGATGTAGTTTTGCCTTTTATTTTATGCATGTGTTAACATATAGGCCCAGATAGCATGCAAGAACTTCAACTTGTGTGAGAATCACATGCATGCATGTCATGCGTACATTTGCTCTTCGTGCACTCAATGCTTTAGCAAGTAATGCATCTGCACTAATCTTACTCACTGCCGCATGTGCAGATCTAGTAATAGACCCTTCCCTTTAACGGCATAAGGAATGCAATTATTCTTAAACGCGTCACTTCCGGAGTTCTTCCTGTGTAGAATCATGACGGGAGACGTATGTGTCGTGTGTAAAATGACTCGTAAGTTGGACAAGAGTGTATCTATGCACTGTATTCCAGTCGAAAAAAGTATGAGGGCACGTTGGATTCGATCGCTTCGCCTTGTAGAGAAGGATATTAAAGCTTACCATCGTGTGTGCAGCCGTCACTTTCCTTTGGATGGACAAAGCGATCCCCTTGATCTGTATCCAGTTGGATTAAGTGCGGATGTAAATGTCATTCCTGAAGGGAACAGTGGTCAGGATTCACTTGGGGTTCGAAGCCCATCTGAAATGGAAGTTCCTGTACATGCAGTTACATGTAGTGTGGCCACTAGTACTGTGGCGGCGACCTAGATACACTCTTGTCCAACTTACGAGTCATTTTACACACGACACATACGTCTCCCGTCATGATTCTACACAGGAAGAACTCCGGAAGTGACGCGTTTAAGAATAATTGCATTCCTTACGCCGTTAAAGGGAAGGGTCTATTACCTTTTGAGCTAGCCATGGATGGGTCTTTCAAAAGGCATCACTTAAATGCTCAGTATTCCTAAGAATAGCTTTTTCAAGAACACCATTATACTCCATTAGTGCATGAGATTTCGGTTCATACAAGGAGTAGCTATATGGGAGAAGGAGATGGATGCAGTCATTAATTTTCACCTACAGTTGTTTTAATCAACCCTCAGTTAAAAGGTAAAGCATTGGCAATGACAGTGGCAAGCAAAGCCACATAATACATCAGACAAAGATTACATGTACCCTAAGTAAAGTGATCTCACGCTATTATCAGATGAACTATGCACCACAATACATTATTACGAAATCGCAGCAACTTTGACTAACAGTGTGCACACATTTCAAACAGCACTAAAAGTGGAGAGAGCCGCAATATCTACCGCTGTAACTGTTACAGAAAATATTCCTTCCATTTTAGTGATACACTATGCATGCTCTATATAATTTATGGATCCAACATTCACGCACCTTTGGGTGGTCGCTTTGATGGTTCTTTCAGTAGTGCGCTTGACACCTTGTCATGTCTTGTATTGCTCTCGTTTAGCATATCTGGCAGCATCAGGGGTCTTTCCAGTAGTGACTCCTTTTAGATGCCCAAACGATATCAGAATAGTCCTTGTACTTTGCTCTTTTAGAAGCACGGTTTTCATCAATGTCATTCTGATATCACCGTAGACCCTCATGGATTCCACATCAGCATTGTAGCTCTCGTGAACAGAGAGACCTACTTTTTCTCAGGATTAGCGAACAGAGGCCTTCTTTTTCTCGGATTAACCTTGTAGCTGTTGCAAACAAAGGCCTTCTTTTACGATTAGCCATGTGGCTTTAGCAAACAGAGCTAGCTAGGCCTTCTTTTCTTTATACTCTTGCAATGACTTTATTTCTAACACTTCGTCTTTAGTTTGGAGGTATTCCGTTCGTCATTGCGATCTTCTTCTGTTTACGTGAAGGCATTCTTTTTAAACTTCTCTATAGCCCAAGTGTAAACTGAGATTGCATGGGAAAACCAACAAATTTGATAATGACTGGTTATTTTATACTGGCTGTGTCATGAACACGTTAGCTGGTGTAATGTGCTATTTGTAGATCAACATCATATGAGGAACTACTCACTTTAGTTAATTGCCCGATCGGTTAGGCGTCAAACAGATACCTGAAGATAAGCAGACACATCCTGAAGCTATTGGTACACTTGGTGTACTTTACAAACGTTACTTGTTCCTGTCGTGTGTTATGCTATCCCAAAGGAAGAAGACGACTGAGGAGTAATTTTAGGTTGTCGTCGTCGTCTTTTTCCTTCGGGATAGTATAACTCACGACAGGAACGTTTGTAAAGGACGCCAAGTGTACCAATTACATCAGCTATCACAATGTTCATGACGCACCGGTATAAAATAACCATTGATATCAAATTCAATGGTTTTACTATGCAATCTCAAGGACAATTCTGGTTCCATTTGAGCATCTAAAAGTTGAAATATCCAGATGCTGCCAGATCTGCCAAACGAGTGCATGTCAAGCATGGTACCAAAACGACCAACAAAACGACCACCCAAAGGTACGTTACGGCAGTTGGATCGATAAATTATGAGCATGCATGGTATATCGCTAAAATGGAAGGAATAGTTTCTGCAATAGTTACAGCGGTAGATACTGCGTCTCTCTCTCCGCTTTATAGTTATATGCGCTGTTGATATGTGTGTATAACGCCAAAGTTGCTTACGTCAATTTGGTAATGTATTGCGGTGCATGGTTTATCTGATAATAGCGTGATCAGTTTACTCACATGGAATGGAAACGGTTCCGTAATCTACATGTACCGGAAAACCATCCGCGTTGTGCCTCTCATGGATTCTGAATTGGATGTCTGCGATGAGTTTGCTGTTGACTTGGACGAATGTGACCTGGATGCTGATCCCAGTGGACGGGTTTCAGGGGTGTAGCTCAAAGTTTTCAGATCTGTAGAACGGGTCATTCCATGGGCTGTCAGGAAGTAATTGGACAGCATCCCTCAGATTTGTGTGCAATTTATCATATTTGCTTGACCTAATATGGATGTTACTTTAACGCATTAATTTTTAAAATCGCACCAGTGGTTTACGAATTAACACCATCATGAATAATTAATTGTTTTCCACTTTGAAGACTCATAACGTGTATGGCTATTGTTGGCATCAAATTGAAGCTCTTTTAGTGTACAATCCGACTATAATATGTTTCTGTGGGAGAGGCGAAAGGGTTAACGAATAAATATTTATACAGCACCGTTTTCAATATTTAGGTCACTTGCAGGGTGATACTCAAGAATTTTGTTTTTGTGTATGAAAACTGTTCACTGTTCTTACATTAAAAAAAAAAAGTCTGAGTATCGGCTAGTTCTGGGAACTGCAGAAGGTTAAAGGGCAAGACGCCATTTTTAATTTCTTCATGGTTGATTTTATCACTGATGAGAAGCAAGTGTTGTTTAGATACGTCTCAAGGGTATTACATAATACTGTCCTCAACTATCACAACAGTAAGAAAGGGTGTTGGTAATTGAAAAAACGATTTTTAGTACCGGGGATCCCACCCGCGGGTGGGATCCCCGATCCCCGGTATGCCGTCATCAGGCGTATAAACAGGTTGAGGGACCAGAGCCGGTTGAATAGGTCTCACCGCCAGTTCATTTAAACCTCGTTGTTCCCTTTTACTACCAATCAAAAGAAGTGTTGAGCTTTAACCACTTATGACAGTAATAACGAGCACGCTTACCTAAGCAACGATCCCATTAGAAGGCTTAGCAGTTTCCAATAAATGCGCAATTCGATGTACTAAAAATCATTTTTTCAATTACCAACACCCTTTCTTACTGTTGTGATAGTTGAGGACAGCATTATGTAATACACTTGAGACGTATTTAAACAACACTTGCTTCTCATTAGTGATAAAATGAACCATGAAGAAATTTAAAATGGCGTCTTGCCCTTTAACCTTCTGCAGTTCCCAGAACTAGCCGATACTCAGACTTTTATTTATTTTTTAAATGTAAGAACAGTGAACAGTTTTCATACACAAAAACAAAATTCTTGAGTATCACCCTGCAAGTGACCTAAATATTGAAAACCGTGCTGTATAAACATTTATTCGTTAACCCTTTCGCCTCTCCCACCGAAATATATTATAGTAGGATTGTACACTAAGAGAGCTTCAATTTGATGCCAACAATAGCCATACATGTTCTGTGAGTAGAGTGTTATGAGTCTTCAAAGTGGAAAACAGTTAATTATTCATGACGGTGTTAATTCGTAAACCACTTGTGCGATTTTAAAAATAAATGCGTTAAAGTAACATCCATATTAGGACAAGCAAATATGATAAATTGCACACAAATCTGAGGGGTGCTGTCGAATTACTTCCTGACAGCCCATGGAATGACCCTTCATGTAATGACCAATGATCAGGATAGCATTTAAAAATCTTGAGGAATATAACTGATGTTTAAAGCTTAATGGTTTGTCATGTAAAATTAAATATTTTAACAAAGCTCTGATTCATTGCATTCTAATTATTCTGCATGTTGAATAATTTCCATAAGGGTCTTATTTTATCTTTGCTTAAGTGATGGTTGAAGAAATTCTTGATGTGTTTATCCTCTATCTTTTTTTGATAATGGCTTTATTTTCACTCATGGACATATTCATTGGCTTGCTTGGAATTTATGACTGTAGATGGTAAGTCCTGCACTCTGGGTCACATTTGACATTAATTTGTGCTTGTGAATTTAAGGTGTGAATGTTTTTGTATGCTAAGAGTCACCTGTAATGAGATAGTTTTTTTGATCAACAATGTAATTTCCTTTCGATTTGTAATGAGCAATGATCTGGATAGCATTTAATAATCTTGAGGAATTTAACTGATGTTTAAAGCTTAATGTTATGTCATGTACAATTAAATATTTTAACAAAGCTACTGATTCATTGCATTAAAACGATTCTGCGTGTTGAATAGTTTCCATAATGGTCTTATTTTTACTTTGCTTACGTGATGGTTGGGAGATTGGAAGAAATTCTTGATGTGTTTATCCTCTATCATTTCTTGATAATGGCTTGATTTTCACTCATGGACATATTCATTGGCTTGCTTGGAATTTGTGACTGTAGGAGGTAAGTCCTGCACTTTGTGTCGCATTTGACATTCATTTGTGCATGTGTATTAGAGGTATGAATGTTTTTGTATGCTCAGAGTCACCTGTAAAGAGATAGTTTTTTAAAGTCAACAATGTAATTTCCTTTTGATTTGTAATGAGCAATGATCTGGATAGCATTTAATAATCTTGAGGAATATAACTGATGTTTAAAGCTTAATGGTATGTCATGTACAATTAAATATTTTAAAAAAGCTACTGATTCATTGCATTGTAACTATTCTGCATGTTGATTAATTTCCATAATGGTCTTATTTTATCTTTGCTTAAGTGATGGTTGTGGGATTGGACTGATTGGGACTGATGTTTAAAGCTTAATGGTTTGTCATGCAAAATTAAATATTTTAACAAAGCTACTGATTCATTGCATTCTAACTATTCTACATGTTGAATAAGTTCCATAATGGTCTTATTTTATCTTTGCTTAAGTGATGGTTGTGGGATTGGAAGAAATTCTTGATGTGTTCATCCTCTATCTTTTTTTGATTATGGCTTTATTTTCACTCATGGACATATTCATTGGCTTGCTTGGAATTTGTGACTGTAGAAGGTAAGTCCTGCACATTGGGTCACATTTGACATTAATTTGTGCTTGTGAATTTAAGGTGTGAATGTTTTTGTATGCTAAGAGTCACCTGTAATGACATAGTTTTTTTGATCAACAATGTAATTTCCTTTCGATTTGTAATGAGCAATGATCTGGATAGCATTTAATAATCTTGAGGAATTTAACTGATGTTTAAAGCTTAATGTTATGTCATGTACAATTAAATATTTTAACAAAACTACTGATTCATTGCATTAAAACTATTCTGCGTGTTGAATAATTTCCATAACGGTCTTATTTTTACTTTGCTTACGTGATGGTTGGGGAATTGGAAGAAATTCTTGATGTGTTTATCATCTATCATTTCTTGATAATGGCTTGATTTTCACTCATGGACATATTCATTGGCTTGCTTGGAATTTGTGACTGTAGGAGGTAAGTCCTGCACTTTGTGTCACATTTGACATTCATTTGTGCATGTGAATTAGAGGTGTGAATATTTTTGTATGCTCAGAGTCACCTGTAATGAGATAGTTTTTTAAATCAACAATGTATAATTCCTTAATGGTCTGTCATGTAAAATTAAATATTTTAACAAAGCTCCTGATTCATTGCATTCTAATTATTCTGCATGTTGAATAATTTCCATAAGGGTCTTATTTTATCTTTGCTTAAGTGATGGTTGGGGGATTGGAAGAAATTCTTGATGTGTTTATCCTCTATCATTTCTTGATAATGGCTTTATTTTCACACATGGACATATTCATTGGCTTGCTTGGAATTTGTGACTGTAGATGGTAAGTCCTGCACTTTGGGTCACATTTGACATTAATTTGTGCTTGTGAATTTAAGGTGTGAATGTTTTTGTATGCTAAGAGTCACCTGTAATGAGATAGTTTTTTTAATCAACAATGTAATTTCCTTTCGATTTGTAATGAGCAATGATCTGGATAGCATTTAATAATCTTGAGGAGTTTAACTGATGTTTAAAGCTTAATGGTATGTCATGTACAATTAAATATTTTAACAAAGCTACTGATTCATTGCATTAAAACTATTCTGCATGTTGAATAATTTCCATAATGGTCTTATTTTTACTTTGCTTACGTGATGGTTGGGGGATTGGAAGAAATTCTTGATCTGTTTATCCTCTATCATTTCTTGATAATGGCTTGATTTTCACTCATGGACATATTCATTGGCTTGCTTGGAATTTGTGACTGTAGGAGGTAAGTCCTGCACTTTGTGTCACATTTGACATTCATTTGTGCATGTGAATTAGAGGTGTGAATATTTTTGTATGCTCAGAGTCACCTGTAATGAGATAGTTTTTTAAATCAACAATGCATAATTCCTTAATGGTCTGTCATGTAAAATTAAATATTTTAACAAAGCTACTGATTCATTGCATTCTAATTATTCTGCATGTTGAATAATTTCCATAAGGGTCTTATTTTATCTTTGCTTAAGTGATGGTTGTGGGATTGGAAGAAATTCTTGATGTGTTTATCCTCTATCATTTCTTGATAATGGCTTTATTTTCACTCATGGACATATTCATTGGCTTGCTTGGATTTTGTGACTGTAGATGGTAAGTCCTGCACTTTGGGTCACATTTGACATTAATTTGTGCTTGTGAATTTAAGGTGTGAAAGTTTTTGTATGCTAAGAGTCACCTGTCATGAGATAGTTTTTTTAATCAACAATGTAATTTCCTTTCGATTTGTAATGAGCAATGATCTGGATAGCATTTAATAATCTTGAGGAGTTTAACTGATGTTTAAAGCTTAATGGTATGTCATGTACATTTAAATATTTTAACAAAGCTACTGATTCATTGCATTAAAACTATTCTGCATGTTGAATAATTTCCATAATGGTCTTATTTTTACTTTGCTTACTTGATGGTTGGGGGATTGGAAGAAATTCTTGATGTGTTTATCCTCTATCATTTCTTGATAATGGCTTGATTTTCACTCATGGACATATTCATTGGCTTGCTTGGAATTTGTGACTGTAGTGGGTAAGTCCTCCACTTTGTGTCGCATTTGACATTCATTTGTGCATGTGTATTAGAGGTATGAATGTTTTTGTATGCTCAGAGTCACCTGTAATGAGATAGTTTTTTAAAATCAACAATGTAATTTCCTTTTGATTTGTAATGAGCAATGATCTGGATAGCATTTAATAATCTTGAGGAATATAACTGATGTTTAAAGCTTAATTGTTATAATTATTTAAAAATAATAATATTACACAAAACACATAATACATAATGTAAAATCATAATAATAAGTATAGAATACATAATACATTTAGACATATGGGGCAGAAACAATAATAATATTACACATTAAATAAAAATGATAATGACAAGAACTATTTAAGCATGACGTTCAGGCACAATTAAATATTTTTAAAAAGCTACTGATTCATTGCATTGTAACTATTCTGCATGTTGATTAATTTCCATAATGGTCTTATTTCATCTTTGCTTAAGTGATGGTTGTGGGATTGGACTGATTGGGACTGATGTTTAAAGCTTAATGGTTTGTCATGCAAAATTAAATATTTTAACAAAGCTACTGATTCATTGCATTCTAACTATTCTACATGTTGAATAAGTTCCATAATGGTCTTATTTTATCTTTGCTTAAGTGTTGGTTGGGGGATTGGAAGAAATTCTTGATGTGTTTATCCTCTATCATTTCTTGATAATGGCTTGATTTTCACTCATGGACATATTCATTGGCTTGCTTGGAATTTGTGACTGTAGTTGGTAAGTCCTGCACTTTGTGTCACATTTGACATTCATTTGTGCATGTGAATTAGAGGTGTGAATATTTTTGTATGCTCAGAGTCACCTGTAATGAGATAGTTTTTTAAATCAACAATGTATAATTCCTTAAAATGGTCTGTCATGTAAATTTAAATATTTTAACAAAGCTACTGATTCATTGCATTCTAATTATTCTGCATGTTGAATAATTTCCATAAGGGTCTTATTTTATCTTTGCTTAAGTGATGGTTGTGGGATTGGAAGAAATTCTTGATGTGTTTATCCTCTATCATTTCTTGATAATGGCTTGATTTTCACTCATGGACATATTCATTGGCTTGCTTGGAATTTGTGACTGTAGATGGTAAGTCCTGCACTTTCGGTCACATTTGACATTAATTTGTGCTTGTGAATTTAAGGTGTGAAAGTTTTTGTATGCTAAGAGTCACCTGTCATGAGATAGTTTTTTTAATCAACAATGTAATTTCCTTTCGATTTGTAATGAGCATAGATCTGGATAGCATTTAATAATCTTGAGGAGTTTAACTGATGTTTAAAGCTTAATGGTATGTCATGTACAATTAAATATTTTAACAAAGCTACTGATTCATTGCATTAAAACTATTCTGCATGTTGAATAATTTCCATAATGGTCTTATTTTTACTTTGCTTACGTGATGGTTGGGAGATTGGAAGAAATTCTTGATGTGTTTATCCTCTATCATTTCTTGATAATGGCTTGATTTTTACTCATGGACATATTCATTGGCTTGCTTGGAATTTGTGACTGTAGTTGGTAAGTCCTCCACTTTGTGTCGCATTTGACATTCATTTGTGCATGTGTATTAGAGGTATGAATGTTTTTGTATGCTCAGAGTCACCTGTAATGAGATAGTTTTTTAAATCAACAATGTATAATTCCTTAATGGTCTGTCATGTAAAATTAAATATTTTAACAAAGCTCCTGATTCATTGCATTCTAATTATTCTACATGTTGAATAATTTCCATAAGGGTCTTATTTTATCTTTGCTTAAGTGATGGTTGTGGGATTGGAAGAAATTCTTGATGTGTTTATCCTCTATAATTTCTTGATAATGGCTTTATTTTCACTCATGGACATATTCATTGGCTTGCTTGGAATTTGTGACTGTAGATGGTAAGTCCTGCACTTTGGGTCACATTTGACATTAATTTGTGCTTGTGAATTTAAGGTGTGAATGTTTTTGTATGCTAAGAGTCACCTGTAATGAGATAGTTTTTTTAATCAACAATGTAATTTCCTTTCGATTTGTAATGAGCAATGATCTGGATAGCATTTTATAATCTTGAGGAACATAACTGATGTTTAAAGCTTAATGGTATGTCATGCAATATTAAATATTTTAACAAAGCTACTGATTCATTGCATTCTAACTATTCTGCATGTTGAATAATTTCCATAATGGTCTTATTTTATCTTTGCTTAAGTGATGGTTGTGGGATTGGACTGATTGGGACTGATGTTTAAAGCTTAATGGTTTGTCATGCAATTTTAAATATTTTAACAAAGCTACTGATTCATTGCATTCTAACTATTCTGCATGTTGAATAATTTCCATAATGGTCTTATTTTATCTTTGCTTAAGTGATGGTTGGGGAATAGGAAGAAATTCTTGATGTGTTTACCCTCTATCTTTTTTGATAATGGCTTGATTTTCACTCATGGACATATTCATTGGCTTGCTTGGAATTTGTGACTGTAGTCAGTAAGTCCTGCACTTTGTGTCACATTTGACATTCATTTGATAATGGCTTGATTTTCACTGATGGATATATTCATTGCCTTGCTTGGAATTTGTGACTGTAGGAGGTAAGTCCTGCACTTTGTGTCACATTTGACATTCATTTGTGCATGTGAATTAGATGTGTGAATGTTTATGTATGCTCAGAGTCACCTATAATGAGATAGTTTTTTAATCAATATTGTATTTACCTTTCGATTTGTAATGAGCAATGATCTGGATAGCATTTAAAAATCTTGAGGAATATAACTGATGTTTAAAGCTGAATGGTATGTCGTGTTAAATTAAGTATTTTGACAATGCTACTGATTCATTGCATTCTAACTATTCTGCATGTTGAATAATTTCCATCATGGTCTCATTTTAACTTTGCTTAAGTGATGCTTGTAGGATTGGAAGAAATTCTTGACATGTTTATCTTCTATCTTCTTTTGATAATGGCTTGATTTTCACTCATGGACATATTCATTGGTTTCCTTGGAATTTGTGACTGTAGTTGGTAAGTCCTGCACTTTGTGTCACATTTGACATTCATTTGTGCATGTGAATTAGAGGTATGAATGTTTTTGTGTTCTCAGTGTCACCTGTAATGAGTTAGTTTTTTTAATCAACAATGTAATTTCTCTTTGATTTGTAATGAGCAATGATCTGGATAGCATTTAGTAATCTTGAGGAATATAACTGATGTTTAAAGCTTAATGGTATGTCATGTACAATTAAATATTTTAACAAAGCTACTGATTCATTGCATTCTAACTATTCTGCATGTTGAATAATTTCCATAATGGTCTTATTTTATCTTTGCTTAAGTGATGGTTGTGGGATTTGAAGAAATTCTTGATGTGTTTATCCTCTCATTTCTTGATAATGGCTTGATTTTCACTCATGGACATATTCATTGGCTTGCTTGGATTTTGTGACTGTAGCCGGTAAGTCCTGCACTTTGTGTCACATTTGACATTCATTTGTGCATGTGAATTAGAGGTGTGAATATTTTTGTGTTCTCAGAGTCACCTGTAATGAGATAGTTTTTTTATCATCAATGTACTTTCCTATTGATTTGTAATGAGCAATGATCTGGATAGCATTTAATAATCTTGAGGAATATAACTGATGTTTAAAGCTTAATGGTATGTCATGTACAATTAAATATTTTAACAAAGCTACTGATTCATTGCATTCTAACTATTCTGCATGTTGAATAATTTCCATAATGGTCTTAATTTATCTTTGCTTAAGTGATGGTTGTGGGATTGGAAGAAATTCTTGATGTGTTTATCCTCTATCATTTCTTGATAATGGCTTGATTTTCACTCATGGACATATTCATTGGCTTGCTTGGAATTTGTGACTGTAGTGGGTAAGTCCTGCACTTTGTGTCACATTTGGCATTCATTTGTGCATGTGAATTAGAGGTGTGAATGTTTTTGTATGCTCAGAGTCACCTGTGATGAGATAGTTTTTAATCAACAATGTAATTTCCTTTCGATTTGTAATGAGCATTGATCTGGATAGAATTTAATAATTTAACTGATGTTTAAAGCTTAATGGTATGTCATGTAAAGTTAAATATTTTAACAAAGCTACTGATTCATTGCATTCTAACTATTCTGCATGTTGAATAATATCCATAATGGTCATATTTTATCTTTGCTTAAGTGATGGTTGGGGGATTGGAAGAAATTCTTGATGTGTTTTTCGTCTATCTTTTTTGATAATGGCTTGATTTTCACTCATGGACATTGCTTGGAATTTGTGACTGTAGTGGGTAAGTCCTGCACTTTGTATCACATTTGACATTCAATTTGTGCATGTGAATTAGAGGTGTGAATGTTTTTGTATGCTCAGAGTCACCTGTGATGAGATAGTTTTTTTAATCAACAATGTAATTTCCTTTCGATTTGTAATGAGCAATTGTCTGGATAGCATTTAATAATCTTGAGGAATATGACTGATGTTTATAGTTTAATGGTATGTCATGCAAAATTAAATATTTTATCAAAGCTACTGATTCATTGCATTCTAACTATTTTGCATGCTGAATAATTTCCATAATGGTCTTATTTTATCTTTGCTTAAGTGATGGTTGTGGGATTGAAAGAAATTCTTGATATGTTTATCCTCTATCATTTCTTGATAATGGCTTGATTTTCATTTATGGACATATTCATTGGCTTGCTTGGAATTTGTGACTGTAGAAGGTAAGTCCTGCAGTTTGTGTCACATTTGACATTCATTTGTGGATGTGAATTAGAGGTATGAATGTTTTTGTATGCTCAGAGTCACCTGTAATGAGATAGTTTTTTAAATCAACAATGTAATTTCCTTTCTATTTGTAATGAGCAATGATCTGGATAATAGCATTTAATAATCTTGATGAATATGACTGATGTTTATTGCTTAATGGTATGTAATGCAAAATTAAATATTTTAACAAAGCTACTGATTCATTGCATTCTAACCATTCTGCATGTTGAATAATTTCCATAATGGTCTTTTTTTATCTTTGCTTAAGTGATGGTTGTGGGATTGTAAGAAATTCTTGATATGTTTATCCTCTATCTTTTTTTGATAATGGCTTGATTTTCACTCATGCACATATTCATTGGCTTGCTTGGAATTTGTGACTGTAGAGGGTAAGTCCTGCACTTTGTGTCACATTTGACATTCATTTGTGCATGTGAATTAGATGTGTGAATGTTTTTGTATGCTCAGAGTCACCTGTGATGAGATAGTTTTTTTTAATCAACAATGTATTTTCCTTTCGATTTGTAATGAGCAATGATCTGGATAGCATTTAATAATCTTGAGGAATATAACTGATGTTTAAAGCTTAATTGTATGTCATGTTAAATTAAGTATTTTAACAAAGCTACTGATTCATTGCATTCTAACTATTCTGCATGTTGAATAATTTCCATAATGGTCTTATTTTATCTTTGCTTAAGTGATGGTTGTGGGATTGGAAGAAATTCTTGATGTGTTTATCCTCTATCATTTCTTGATAATGGCTTGATTTTCTCTCATGGACATATTCATTGGCTTGCTTGGAATTTGTGACTGTAGTTGGTAAGTCCTGCACTTTGTGTCACATTTGACATTCATTTGTCCATGTGAATTAGAGTTGTGAATGTTTTTGTATGCTCATAGTCACCTGTAATGAGATAGTTTTTTAAATCAACAATGTAATTTCCTTTCGATTTGTACTAAGCAATTATCTGGATAGCATTTAATAATCTTGAGGAATATGACTGATGTTTATTGCTTAATGGTATGTCATGCAAAATTAAATATTTTAACAAAGCTACTGATTCATTGCATTCTAACTATTCTGCATGTTGAATAATTTCCATAATGGTCTTTTTTTATCTTTGCTTAAGTGATGGTTGTGGGATTGTAAGAAATTCTTGATATGTTTATCCTCTATCTTTTTTTGATAATGGCTTGATTTTCACTCATGCACATATTCATTGGCTTGCTTGGAATTTGTGACTGTAGGAGGTAAGTCCTGCACTTTGTGTCACATTTGACATTCATTTCTGCATGTGAATTAGATGTGTGAATGTTTTTGTATGCTCAGAGTCACCTGTGATGAGATAGTTTTTTTTAATCAACAATGTATTTTCCTTTCGATTTGTAATGAGCAATGATCTGGATAGCATTTAATAATCTTGAGGAATATAACTGATGTTTAAAGCTTAATTGTATGTCATGTTAAATTAAGTATTTTAACAAAGCTACTGATTCATTGCATTCTAACTATTCTGCATGTTGAATAATTTCCATAATGGTCTTATTTTATCTTTGCTTATGTGATGGTTGTGGGATTGGAAGAAATTCTTGATGTGTTTATCCTCTATCATTTCTTGATAATGGCTTGATTTTATCCTCTATCATTTCTTGATAATGGCTTGATTTTCACTCATGGACATATTCATTGGCTTGCTTGGAATTTGTGACTGTAGGAGGTAAGTCCTGCACTTTGTGTCACATTTGACATTCATTTCTGCATGTGAATTAGAGGTGTGAATGTTTTTGTATGCTCATAGTCACCTGTAATGAGATAGTTTTTTAAATCAACAATGTAATTTCCTTTCGATTTGTAATAAGCAATTATCTGGATAGCATTTAATAATCTTGAGGAGTATGACTGATGTTTATTGCTTAATGGTATGTCATGCAAAATTAAATATTTTAACAAAGCTACTGATTCATTGCATTCTAACTATTCTGCATGTTGAATAATTTCCATAATGGTCTTTTTTAATCTTTGCTGAAGTGATGGTTGTGGGATTGGAAGAATTTCTAAATGTGTTTATCCTCTATCCTTTTTTGATAATGGCTTGATTTTCACTCATGGACATATTCATTGGCTTGCTTGGAATTTGTGACTGTAGTCAGTAAGTCCTGCACTTCTGTCACATTTGACATTCATTTGTGCATGTGAATTAGAGGTGTGAGTGTTTTTGTATGCTCAAAGTCACCTGTGATGAGATAGTTTTTTAAATCAACAATGTAATTTCCTTTCGATTTGTAATGAGCAATGATCTGGATAGCATTTAATAATCTTGAGGAATATGACTGATGTTTAAAGCTTAATGGTATGTCATGTAAAGTTAAATATTTTAACAAAGCTACTGATTCATTGCATTCTAACTATTCTGCATGTTGAATAATTTCCATATTTAATCTTTGCTTACGTGATGGTTGGGGATTGGATGAATTTCTTGATGTGTTTACCGTCTATCTTTTTTGATAATGGCTTGATTTTCACTCATGGACATATTCATTGGCTTGCTTGGAATTTGTGACTGTAGAAGGTAAGTCCTGCACTTTGTGTCGCATGTGACATTCATTTGTGCATGTGAATTAGAGGTATGAATGTTTTTGTATGCTCAGAGTCACCTGTAATGAGATAGTTTATTTAATCAACAATGTAATTTCCTTTCGATTTGTAATGAGCAATGATCTGGATAGCATTTTATAATCTTGAGGAATATGACTGATGTTTATAGTTTAATGGTATGTCATGCAAAATTAAATATTTTAACAAAGCTACTGATTCATTGCATTCTAACTATTTTGCATGCTGAATAATTTCCATAATGGTCTTATTTTATCTTTGCTTAAGTGATGTTTGTGGGATTGGAAGAAATTCTTGATGTGTTTATCCTCTTTCATTTCTTGATATTGGCTTGATTTTCACTCATGGACATATTCATTGGCTTGCTTGGAATTTGTGACTGTAGTTGGTAAGTCCTGCACTTTGTGTCGCATTTGACATTCATTTGTGCATGTGAATTAGAGGTGTGAATGTTTTTGTATGCTCAGAGTCACCTGTAATGAGATAGTTTTTTTAATCAACAATGTAATTTCCTTTCGATTTGTAATGAGCAATGATCTGGATAGCATTTAATAATCTTGAGGAATATGACTGATGTTTATTGCTTAATGGTATGTCATGCAATATTAAATATTTTAACAAAGCTACTGATTCATTGCATTCTAACTATTCTGCATGTTGAATAATTTCCATAATGGTCTTATTTTATCTTTGCTTAAGTGATGGTTGTGGGATTGGAAGAATTTCTAAATTTGTTTATCCTCTATCCTTTTTTGATAATGGCTTGATTTTCACTCATGGACATATTCATTGGCTTGCTTGGAATTTGTGACTGTAGGATGTAAGTCCTGCACTTTGTGTCACATTTGACATTCATTTGTGCATGTGAATAAGAGGTGTGAATGTTTTTGTATGCTCAGAGTCACCTGTAATGAGATAGTTTTTTAAAATAAACAATGTATTTTCCTTTCTATTTGTAATGAGCAATGATCTGGATAGCATTTAATAATCTTGAGTAATGTAATTGATGTTTAACGCTGAATGGTATGTCGTGTTGAATTAAGTATTTTAACAAAGCTACTGATTCATTGCATTCTAACTATTCTGCATGTTGAATAATTTGCATCTTAACTTTGCTTAACTGATGGTTGGGGGATTTGAAGAAATTTTTGATGTGTTTATCCTCTATCATTTCTTGATAATGGCTTGATTTTCACTCATGGACATATTCATTGGCTTGCTTGGAATTTGTGACTGTAGTCAGTAAGTCCTGCACTTCTGTCACATTTGACATTCATTTGTGCATGTGAATTAGAGGTGTGAGTGTTTTTGTATGCTCAAAGTCACCTGTGATGAGATAGTTTTTAAAATCAACAAATGTAATTTCCTTTTCAATTTGTAATGAGCAATGATCTGGATAGCATTTCATAATCTTGAGGAATTTAAGTGATGTTTAAAGCTTAATGGTATGTCTTGCAAAATTAAATATTTTAACAAAGCTACTGATTCATTGCATTGTAACTATTCTGCATGTTGAATAATTTCCATAATGGTCTTATTCTTTGCTTAAATGATGTTTGTGGGATTGGAAGAAATTCTTGATGTGTTTATCCTCTATCATTTCTTGATATTGGCTTGATTTTCACTCATGGACATATTCATTGGCTTGCTTGGAATTTGTGACTGTAGTGGGTAAGTCCTGCACTTTGTGTCACATTTGACATTCATTTGTGCATGTGAATAAGAGGTGTGAATGTTTTTGTATGCTCATAGTCACCTGTAATGAGATAGTTTTTTAAAATATACAATGTATTTTCCTTTCTATTTGTAATGAGCAATGATCTGGATAGCATTTAATAATCTTGAGGAATGTAATTGATGTTTAACGCTGAATGGTATGTCGTGTTGAATTAAGTATTTTAACAAAGCTACTGATTCATAGCATTTTAACTATTCTGCATGTTGAGTAATTTCCATAATGGTCTTATTTTATCTTTGCTTAAGTGATGTTTGTGGGATTGGAAGAAATTCTTGATGTGTTTATCCTCTATCCTTTTTTGATAATGGCTTGATTTTCACTCATGGACATATTCATTGGCTTGCTTGGAATTTGTGACTGTAGATGGTAAGTCCTGCACTTTGGGTCACATTTGACATTCATTTGTGGATGTGAGTAAGAGGTGTGAATGTTTTTGTATGCTCAGAGTCACCTGTAATGAGATAGTTTTTTTAATCAACAATGTATTTTCCTTTCAATTTGTAATGAGCAATGATATGGATAGCATTTAATAATCTTGAGGAATATAACTGATGTTTAAAGCTTAATGGTATGTCATGTTAAATTAAGTATTTCAACAAAGCTACTGATTCATTGCATTCTAACTATTCTGCATGTTGAATAATGTCCATAATGGTCTTTTTTTATCTTTGCTTAAGTGATGGTTGGGGGATTGGAAGAAATTCTTGATGTGTTTATCCTCTATCATTTCTTGATAATGGCTTGATTTTCACTCATGGACATATTCATTGGCTTGCTTGGAATTTGTGACTGTAGATTGTAAGTCCTGCACTTTGTGTCACATTTGACATTCATTTGTGCATGTGAATTAGAGGTGTGAATGTTTTTGTATGCTCAGAGTCACTTGTAATGAGATAGTTTTTAAAATCAACAATGTAATTTCCTTTTCAATTTGTAATGAGCAATGATCTGGATTGCATTTAGTAATTTTGAGGAATATAACTGATGTTTAAAGCTGAATGGTATGTCGTGTTAAATTTAGTATTTTAACAAAGCTACTGATTCATTGCATTCTAACTATTCTGCATGTTGAATAATTTCCATCATGGTCATATTTTATCTTTGCTTAAGTGATGGTTGTGGGATTGGAAGAAATTCTTGATGTGTTTTTTCTTGATATTGGCTTGATTTTCACTCATGGACATATTCATTGGCTTGCTTGGAATTTGTGACTGTAGAAGGTAAGTTCTGCAATTTGTGTCACATTTGACATTCATTTGTGCATGTGAATTAGAGGTGTGAATGTTTTTGTATGCTCAGAGTCACCTGTAATGAGATAGTTTTTTTGATCAACACTGTAATTTCCTTTCGATTTGTAATGAGCAATGATCTGGATAGCATTTAATAATCTTGAGGAATATAACTGATGTTTTAAAGCTCAATGTTTTGTCATGTAAAATTAAATATTTTATCAAAGGCTACTGATTCATTATCATTATTAATAAACGCAACACAGCACACCATTTATTACATAAACATAATCAACAAAACAAACAGAACAAAAGAATGAAATGAAAGTTTTAATCCAATTTTGGCAATTCTGCCGGTAGCCCAGCACCATCATCCATTCCAACACCACTTCTCCACTTGATGCGAGAACCACGCAAGCAAAGATTTGTTGCTCGAAGTATTGCAAAACTCAGCTTTGCACGCAGCCATCCTGTAGTTTGCCCCAGTGGTTTCTCCCATTTAATGCTAATGCTTAGGGTTAACCTTTTTAGTAAGAAATTCGCCTCTCTACCCAGCATTCAATTACTGATTCATTGCATTGTAACTATTCTGCATGTTGAATTATTTCCATAATGGTCTTATTTTTACTTTGCTTAAGTGATGGTTGGGGGATTGGAAGAAATTCTTGATGTGTTTATCCTCTATCATTTCTTGATAATGGCTTGATTTTCACTCATGGACATATTCATTGGCTTGCTTGGAATTTGTGACTCTAGTTGGTAAGTCCTGCACTTTGTGTCACATTTGACATTCATTTGTGCATGTGAATAAGAGGTGTGAATATTTTTGTATGCTCAGAGTCACCTGTAATGAGATAGTTTTTTTAATCAACAATGTGTTTTCCTTTCGATTTGTAATGAGCAATGATCTGGATAGCATTTAATAATCTTGAGGATTATAACTGATGTTTAAAGCTTAATGGTATGTCATGTAAAATTAAATATTTTAACAAAGCTACTGATTCATTGCTCTTCTGTATGTTGAATAATTTCCATGATGGTCTTATTTTAACTTAATTTGCTTAAGTGATGGTTGGGGGATTGGAAGAAATTCTTGATGTGTTTACCCTCTATCTTTTTTGATAATGGCTTGATTTTCACTCATGGACATATTCATTGGCTTGCTTGGAATTTGTGACTGTAGTTCGTAAGTCCTGCACTTTGTGTCACATTTGACATTGATTTGTGCATGTGAATTAGAGGTGTGAATGTTTTTGTATGCTCAGAGTCACCTGTAATGAGTTTTAATCAACAATGTAATTTCCTTTCGATTTGTAATAAGAATGATCTGGATAGCATTAAATAATAGCAACATAACTGATGTTTTTGATGGTATGTCATGTAAAATTTAATATTTTAACAAAGCTACTGATTCATTCCATTGTAACTATTCTGCATGTTGAATATTTTCCATAGTGGTCTTATTTTAACTTTGCTTACGTGATGGTTGGGGGATTGGAAGAAATTCTTGATGTGTTTATCCTCTATCATTTCTTGATAATGGCTTGATTTTCACTTATGGACATATTCATTGGCTTGCTTGGAATTTGTGACTGTAGTCAGTAAGTCCTGCACTTTGTGTCACATTTGACATTCATTTGTGCATGTGAACTAGGTATTTGAATTTTTTGGTATGCTCAGTCACCAGTAATGAGATAGTTTTTTTAATCAACAATGTAATTTCCTTTCGATTTATAATAAGCAATGATCTGAATAGCATTTAATAAGAGCAATATAACTGATGTTTTAAAGCTTATTGGTATGTCATGTAAAATTAAATATTTTAACAAAGCTACTGATTCATTGCATTGTAACTATTCTGCATGTTGAATAATTTCCATAATGGTCTTATTCTTTGCTTAAATGATGGTTGTGGGATTGGAAGAAATTCTTGATGTGTTTATCCTCTATCATTTCTTTATAATGGCTTGATTTTCACTCATGGACATATTCATTGGCTTGCTTGGATTTTGTGACTGTAGATGGTAAGTCCTGCACTTTGTGTCACATTTGACATTCATTTGTGCATGTGAACTAGAGTTGTGATTTTTTTTGTATGCTCAGAGTCACTTTTAATGAGATGGTTTTTTTAATCAACAATGTGGTTTCCTTTTTTCTCGATTTGTATTAAGCAATGATCTGGATGGCAATCAATCAGAGCATTATACCTGATGTTTTAAAGCTTAATGGTTTGTCATGTGAAATTAAATATTTTAACAAAGCTACTGATTCATTGCATTGTATCTTATCTGCATGTTGAATAGTTTCTATATTAGTCTTATTGTAGCTTTGAGTGTGTGGTGCATTTAGCACATTAAGAAAATTTGTGCAAAGGTTTCACACCTTGTACGTCATGATGGATTTTTACTGGCTTGTTGTATCATGATTCTAATAGTGTATTTCTTTCTATAGACATCAATTGCAGATGTGTGCATGGCAATTATATCAATTAATAAATGACGAATGTTGTTGTGTAATAGTCGTAGTGTTATGTTCATGGTGCTGTCTGTTTTTGGCTTTTCCTTTAATATACTTGCTTCGATTGAGGTACAAAGGAGCCAGAATCTAGCTAATTGTGATCCATTTCTCTGGGGGAAAAGGCATGGTTACATTTCTTGAATCTGAGGCTCTTTTTTTCTCTGTCGTCACCCTCCAATTGGATTCTGAAATGCAGAAGAATACAAACATTCTCTTCGATATGGTTTTCAATATGGTTTTGTATATATAGGATTGCAAGGCAATAATGATGTTGAAAGGATGGAAACAAGCATAAATGAATGTTATCCTTAGGAGTCACCTAAGCAAACAATATTATACTATTGAAGAGGGCTCATTGAACCTCCCAGGCCATATGCCTACTATAATGACAAGCAGCCATACCTACTGCTTCTGATAGCAATGAAGCTGACTGTTCCATACCAAGCTTCAAAGTACTTGTGGTTTAACGAAAACCTTGAACTAAAGCTGACAGCTTTGACACAAGAACAGTAGGCATATCCATGTCCTGCATTAGAGACTTCCATGAACATTGCATTATTATACAGTAAAGTTTTGAACTTGAATATAGTTTATAAAATTCTCTTTGATGGGATGGTTTATTGTAAGGATGAAGAGACGACTTAAATGACCTAGATTAGCATGTTAACAAGAAAAAGGGTACTGGATATGAGAGATAGGCACGAGCATCATTGTTCTCTTTGATCATGACCCCATACCACAAGTTCCAATTCCTAAAGTAAAGTAAACAAAAAGGTGGTGGCGGTTACTGCCTGAAAGGTGGGGCAATTGTATCAGAGGCCAAATGCAAATGCATTGCTTATACTTTGATCATGATCCCACCTAATACCAATAGGGCATGACAGAAGTTGGGTCACGCCCAACTACCCTTGATTATATCACAAGCAGACTTACTATATAACTGATATCCTGCTTGCTGGCATGGAAAATCATTGCACAGAGGCTTTGCCATTTTAATTTTGCTGTATGTTTGTACATGCCATTGTGTGATCATATTGTGTCGTGATTGCATTAGTGCGTGATCACACATCAACATTGAAGCCAATGAAGTAGCTGCTAATTGCAGTACTTTGCACACACACATAACCACGAGTGATACAGTAAAGGATGAGGACTCATACGAGACGCAATATCCTTCCTTAACTGTGGATTTATAATACATTCCGAATGCACGTTTAAATACCCTTAACCCCCCAATAGTTATTACCGTATAATCAATCTCATATAAACGCCGCGGCATTTATTCGGAACATAATTAATTTTTCAAGTGCTCGTGGTTTAAGTGTGTTCTCTTCAACTATATTTCAACTAAAATAGCATCTGATTGGTGCATATAGTTGAAGAGAACACACTTAAACCACGAGCACTTGAAAAAATTATTTTTGTTCCGAATAAACGCCGCAGCGTTTATATGAGATTATACGGTATGTGGTTTTGGAGAACATGGATCATTCTCTTTGTTCTCCTGGTGTCCCGCCACGAGTTCCTATCTTTGGAGTCACATAATGATATATATTATTATTTAATTATGTAAGGTTCGCAGACTCTTACAGACACGTAGAAGCCATCTGGCTGGAGGTTTTGTGTATTGTATTGTCTGAAGAATGATTTGATCATTTTCTCTACATGCATCATTTATCTGATTTCAAATGTCTGCATTAATATGTATTTACCAGTGTTAATAATTGTGGTCATATTAACTCTACTGTAGATGCGAGCTACACCTTTGCACTTTGCTTGTGCTCGAGGAGATTACAGAAGTGTGCAACATCTGCTGGCTGCCCCAGGCATCAATGTCCATCTTCGAAATGCGCAGGGTCAACCTGCTGTGGAGCTTGCTAAAGATTACCGCACTTTGGCACTGCTCAAGAAGTATATGAAAACCTGTGATGACTTTCCTATCCATACTGTCAGTAAAATAGTTCTGTGTGGAAATAGTGGTGCCGGGAAAAGTACATTAACTCAGGTAGGAAGTAGACTTACTCAGGTAGCCAGGGATGCACATTGCAATTATTAGCAGTGGTTAGTTTTGTACATTCATCATTGGATATATCCCATAGATCATTTTAGAGTCAACAGCAGTAAGACTTGAGCAGAAAATTTTGGTAAGTGTGTAAATGCTTGTATAGGGTGTTTATGAAACACTAACCCTAACCCTAACTGGGCTGAAACACAACCCTTATTGTTGAGGTTTGTGTTCTGCAGGCACAGATAGTTTAACCACCCACCATTTTTTTTATTCACGGCAATGTTAACACACACACACACACACACACACACATGTACATGTACTATTTCCTAAATAAGACACTATGCTATGTACCCCTCCTTATGTTGCTACCTTACGTTGCTATGCATCCCTCCCTTATATTGCTATGCACCCCTCCCTTATGTTGCTATGCACCACCCCCTTATGTTGCTATACACCCTCCTTATGTTGCTATGCACCACCCCCTTATGTTGCTATGCACCCTCCCTTATGTTGCTATGCACCACCCCCTTATGTTGCTATGCACCCTTCCTTATGTTGCTATGCACCACCCCTTATGTTGCTATGCACCACCCCCTTATGTTGCTATGCACCCTCCCTTATGTTGCTATGCACCACCCCTTATGTTGCTATGCACCACCCCCTTATGTTGCTATGCACCACTCCCCATCATCCTTCTCCTCCCATACCTATTGCAAACCTAATACACCTACGCACCTACCTTGTCATCTGCATATTCATCTTTGTCAGCTTTTTTGTCCTCATTACCATCCTCACCTCCCCACCCTTACCCTCTTCTGCCTTTCCGTCCTTCCCTACTCCCCATCCTTGGGTTTAGCCTCAGCCATGTACACATACATGACCAGCACTTGATGGGAATGTGTGTGTGTGTGTGTGTGTGTGTGTGTGTGTGTAGTTAAGGGTATGTTGCTATGTACCCCTTCCTTATGTTGCTATGTACCCCTTCCTTATGTTGCTATGTACCCTCCCTCATGAGGAAGGGGTACATAGCATAGTGTCTTATGGTGGAAATAGTGTGTATACATGTGTGTGTGCATGTGTAGCTGCAAATAGGTGTACCATGAAAAAATGAAACTATCTATGCCTGCAGAATGCAAATTCCAACAATAAGCAAGAATTGTTTTCTGCCTAGTTGTTTAAATCGACCACGCCTCTCCCATAATACACTCATGGCTCTGATGTATTGTTATAGCTTTGTATGCCTATAAAATGGCCACACAATGAGTGGCACATAAAGAGTTTGACCGAATCGACAGGCACACGATTTCTACATAATGTTGTGTGTGCATATTGGTACTTGTAGTATGTACCATGCTGCATATGGTGATGGTAGCTGCACATTTCAATCGCTTAACAAACCCTGTTCGCTATGGAAGTGAAAACTGACATCTTGTAATAAGTGTTCTTGCATAGTTAAGGGTGTGGCATGGGGAGTTCATATGCTCTGAGTAACAGGAAGCTGGTCATCACAGGGAAATGTGCTATTACTTTGCACAGCTGTATCTCCCTAATGAATCAAGTAAAAGTTAACGAACAGGACAAATCAATGGGTACAGGGTCCCTCTCAATAGGTACAGGGTCCCTCTCAATAGGTACAGGATCCCTCTACGTGTAAACCTAATTTGAAGTGGATTGAATTTTCCTGCCAAAAGATATTGAACCGCAAAAGGTATTGGATGGCATGAAGCTAATGCAAGACCCCACAATCATAAAGAAATGATTTTGAAAACAAGAAGTCAACCATTCTGAATTTTTATAACACCAAACAAAAAACACCAAATATTGTAATAGTGTAAAATGATAAGAAAAACAAAAACAATCACCTAGTCAGTAAGTAGTTGTGTAGATAAACTAGGTAGTTAATGTACATTGCTTTGGTAGCTGTATACGGCTGATAAGGTAAGACCCTCCAGAGGCCCGAAAGTATCCAGCATTAAGGTAATGATACTTATACATGCAATTCAATACACACACATTTGCAGGAGATTGAAGAGCAGTTGCGAAATGTGAAGCCGATGACAGCTGGGATCCTTTCATATTACGTACCGCGCAGTGATGGCAGCATTATGTTGTATGATTTAGCCGGTCATCATGAATACTATTCCAGTCACTCATCATGTCTTGAAGCTATCTCACAGAGCACTCCATCCACCTTCCTTCTGCTGACCGACATAAGTAAGGAGCCCATTGACAGTGTGAAGACAGAATTGAACTATTGGTCTGCGATAATTGGAAATGTGAGTCACAAATGTCCACAGCCATCTGAGGTCATAGTAGTTGGCACACATAGTGATCAGGTGGGCCAGGCTAAACTGGATCATCGGTTACGTCAGCTTACCCTGTCGGCTAAGGAAGCTGTGGAGAAGACTAAGCATCATTATGCAGGATTTAGTGGCCTCAATGTCACAGATTATAAGGGTGCTGCTATGAAAGCCTTCATGTCTCTACTTCTTGAAACGATAGAAGTTGTGCGGAAGCGATGTCCAGCCATCTCTCTCAGCTGTCATGTGCTGTATGCCTTGCTGAAGGAAATAGTACCTACTGATCAAGATGGAATTACCCTGTCACACATGCTCCAACTTCTAGGCACCATAGACGATCATGGCCTGAGTACAGACGAATCAGACATCACCTCATATCTAGCAACACTATCAGATAAAGGTCTGATTGCCTTTTTTCCCAATGCAGACCACACTGATCACTGGATTGTGGTTAATCAAGATGCACTGCTTAAAACAGTCAACGGTACTATATTTGCTCCTGCCTCATTTGAAGAACATCGCCGTACCCTGGCAAGCAATACAGGAGTTGTTCCAATATCAGAACTAAAGAAGCACTTCCCTAAGCACGACATTGGTATGATAGTACCATTTTTGCTCCGCTGTGAACTCTGCCAGCCAGTAGTTGATGTAACAGATGCGTCTAAAACACTGTCTGATTGTGTTTTCTTCCCATCTCTTGTCCATGCTGACAGACCAATGGAAGTAATAATACCATCAGATAGCTTTGTGTGGCAGCTGCACACAGCGAGTGGAAGTGAGTTCTTCACCACTCGCTGTCTTCATGCCTCCATTCACCGCCTAGCAAACCAGTTCACTCTGCCAAGTAAAGAATTTATACATGACAAGGAATTGCACCGCTTTAGCCGCAGATGCAAAGTGTGGCGCAATGGAATTTCATGGAAGAATGAGCTTGCCATCAGCTTTGTTGTAGAAATGGATAAATCTCTCCGGTGCATCACTTTATCAGTCTCCGCAGATAACAATAAGAAAAATCCACAATATCCAATCCTACATAAGTGTGTCCTTGATGCAATTAAAAAATGTTGTGAAGATTTCTGCCCATCAGTTGCCAAGAATATGAACGAGTACATCAGATGTCCTCCCCTGCCATGCCTTCAGAACTCCACAGCTGATGTAGAACTTCCTCTGCTTAGAAATGTCATTTCATCTGGCTCCAGTCCAGTCCTTGTTGACGTTACAGGGGATAAGGTGGTGGACTTAGCAGAGTGGCTACAAGTGGAGCCTCAGCTACCACTTCTCATTGGTGTGAATAAAATACAAGGTTTGTGTGAATGTGTTACATGCATGTATTTTTATTGTTGAGCCCAATATGTTATCTGATTTTTTACAAAGCTAGGCATCACCTGTTCGCCTTTCATTTGAGTACATTTAACTACATTATAAATACTTTGTAGGAGCACCATCGTCCATAGAACCAACACTGCAAGACCTCATGAATACAGTGGCCTCCACAACTGCTGCCAAGTGGAGGCTCATTGGCATACAGCTTGCAGTGCCCCCATGTGTACTTGATGATATTCAGAAACAAGTTGCAGGAATGCCAGACAATAATATGCATGCCTTTGAACTGATGCTAAACAAATGGAAATCTCTTCATCCCCATCAGTACTCCTGGGCCACCATTATCAGTGCTCTTGAGGCTCCATCTGTTGCTGAAAAGAAGTTGGCTGCTGAACTGAGAAAGAACTCCCTTTTGTAGCTTTATGCATGGTCTTGTGTGGTTTTCATTCAAATCTGACACTGAGTACGTTTTGTAGCTTTGTAATTGTGAGTGCCATTATGTACTTAGGTTTGGTAGGTGAAACTTATGTAGACTTTATTGTGTACTTTTATTTTGTGGTAATTGCTGCTATTAGAATTCATTACCCTGGGTGAGATAATTGTTGAGGGAGTGGTCTGTAATGTACCTTAATAAATGGGCTGGCTACTAAATCAGAGAAGAGTAACTAAATGTGGAGAGGTTTACCTCATTTATGACTGACCCCACACCATTGATTGAAAGTCATAATGGTTGCTATGGTACTATATTGGGAGTAAAGTAACTAGGTGTTTAGTGCAGACACAATATGGGACAGTGATGTAATCAGATGATGTAACCTGTGCACAGGTGATGGCTCCCAGTGTGGATACAGCACTCATGGTGTCTTTATCCTTGCTGGAAAGCATTTGAACTACCAACGGTTACTGCCTTTGACACGCTCATCCTGGCAAAGTATTAGTCTCAGAGGTATAGTCTCTTCTCAGGCTTAGAACTCCCATGTTGCCCCTCTAGACCTCCCAAGTTGCCTCTCTAGACCTTCAAAGTTGCCCCTCTAGACCTCCCACGTTGCCCCTCTAGACCTCCCACATTGCCCCTCTAGACCTCCCAAGTTGCCCCTCTAGACCTCCCAAGTTGCCCCTCTAGACCTCCCAAGTTGCCCCTCTAGACCTCCCACGTTGCCCCTCTAGACCTCCCAAGTTGCCCCTCTAGACCTCCCAAGTTGCCCCTCTAGACCACCCACATTGCCTCTCTAGACCTCCCAAGTTGCCCCTCTAGACCTCCAAGTTGCCCCACTAGACCTCCCAAGTTGCCCCACTAGACCTCCAAGTTGCCCCACTAGACCTCCCACGTTGCCTCTCTAGACCTCCCAAGTTGCCCCTCTAGACCTCCCAAGTTGCCCCACTAGACCTCCCAAGTTGCCCCACTAGACCTCCCAAGTTGCCCCTCTAGACCTCCAAGTTGCCCCACTAGACCTCCCAAGTTGCCCCACTAGACCTCCAAGTTGCCCCACTAGACCTCCCAAGTTGCCCCACTAGACCTCCCAAGTTGCCTCTCTAGACCTCCCAAGTTGCCCCTCTAGACCTCCAAGTTGCCCCACTAGACCTCCCGTTGCCTCTCTAGACCTCCCAAGTTGCCCCTCTAGACCTCCCAAGTTGCCCCTCTAGACCTCCCAAGTTGCCCCTCTAGACCTCCCAAGTTGCCCCTCTAGACCTCCCAAGTTGCCCCTCTAGACCTCCCAAGTTGCCCCTCTAGACCTCCCAAGTTGCCTCTCTAGACCTCCCAAGTTGCCCCTCTAGACCTCCCAAGTTGCCTCTCTAGACCTCCCAAGTTGCCCCACTAGACCTCCAAGTTGCCCCTCTAGACCTCCCAAGTTGCCCCTCTAGACCTCCCAAGTTGCCCCTCTAGACCTCCCAAGTTGCCCCTCTAGACCTCCCAAGTTGCCCCTCTAGACCTCCCAAGTTGCCCCTCTAGACCTCCCAAGTTGCCCCTCTAGACCTCCCACGTTGCCCCTCTAGACCTCCAAGTTGCCCCTCTAGACCTCCCAAGTTGCTTCTCTAGACCTCCCAAGTTGCCCCTCTAGACCTCCAAGTTGCCCTCTAGACCTCCCAAGTTGCCTCTCTAGACCTCCCAAGTTGCCCCTCTAGACCTCCCAAGTTGCCTCTCTAGACCTCCCAAGTTGCCCCTCTAGACCTCCCAAGTTGCCCCTCTAGACCTCCCAAGTTGCTTCTCTAGACCTCCAAGTTGCCCCACTAGACCTCCCAAGTTGCCTCTCTAGACCTCCCAAGTTGCCTCTCTAGACCTCCCAAGTTGCCCCTCTAGACCTCCCAAGTTGCCCCTCTAGACCTCCCAAGTTGCCCCTCTAGACCTCCCAAGTTGCCCCTCTAGACCTCCCAAGTTGCCCCTCTAGACCTCCCAAGTTGCCCCTCTAGACCTCCCACGTTGCCCCTCTAGACCTCCAAGTTGCCCCTCTAGACCTCCCAAGTTGCCCCTCTAGACCTCCCAAGTTGATCCTCTAGACCTCCCAAGTTGCCCCTTAAGACCTCCCAAGTTGCCCCTCAAGACCTCCCAAGTTGCCCTCTAGACCTCCCAAGTTGCCCCTCTAGACCTCCCAAGTTGCTTCTCTAGACCTCCCAAGTTGCCCCTCTAGACCTCCAAGTTGCCCTCTAGACCTCCCAAGTTGCCTCTCTAGACCTCCCAAGTTGCCCCTTTAGACCTCCCAAGTTGCCTCTCTAGACCTCCCAAGTTGCCCCTCTAGACCTCCCAAGTTGCCCCTCTAGACCTCCCAAGTTGCTTCTCTAGACCTCCAAGTTGCCCCACTAGACCTCCCAAGTTGCCTCTCTAGACCTCCCAAGTTGCATCTCTAGACCTCCCAAGTTGCCCCTCTAGACCTCCCAAGTTGCCCCTCTAGACCTCCCAAGTTGCCCCACTAGACCTCCCAAGTTGCCCCTCTAGACCTCCCACGTTGCCTCTCTAGACCTCCCAAGTTGCCTCTCTAGACCTCCCAAGTTGCCTCTCTAGACCTCCCAAGTTGCCCCTCTAGACCTCCCAAGTTGCCCCTCTAGACCTCCCAAGTTGCCTCTCTAGACCTCCCAAGTTGCCTCTCTAGACCTCCCAAGTTGCCTCTCTAGACCTCCCAAGTTGCCTCTCTAGACCTCCCAAGTTGCCTCTCTAGACCTCCCAATTCTCTTGCACAAGTATATTGAGCTATAACATATCAGAACTGATTCGTGGTTAAAATATGTCAGATCTTTGTGGCACTTCCCTTGTGACTCCTACAAACACAGGCTCTTGGTCTGGAAACTTGTAAGGGAGTATTAAGATAGTGTCATACATGTACAACCGACGGCTCCAATTGAGTTCTAAAATAAATATTAACAAGGAGAAAGTTGGTGGTGTATAGGTAGTTCTGCTCGTCCTGGTGTAACCCTACTTAGTCCTAGGCTGGATTACTTTGTATTGCTGTGATTCCCTGCAGTATTAGTCTTGCCCAGGCTCTGTTACGTCACAGCATGGATGGATTAAGTATTTACATCACCACAGGGTGATGTAATCGGGCTGAAAGTAGGATGAGCATATAACTATATGAGGGTGCACAGAATTGCAGTGTATTTTTAAATAGCCAACGGAACATGTAGGGGGCATATCCTAACTGCTTTGGAAAAGATTACGTTGAGGGGGGGGGGGGGGGGCGTTTGGAGGGGGACTACTGGTACAGCCTCTGTTGGTTTGACTTCAGCTTTATGAATACTGATATTAGTGACAGATAAAACCAGAACACGTATTGGTCACGTGCCCAGACCTACACATGGCCTGGGCACGAGGAAACACACAACAAAGAATGGCAAACATTCTCAGGTGGCTGCAAGCTCAGACAGCAGGGTCATCTGTTCAAGACGGGACAGCTGGACACTCCCACGTACATCCTGTGCAACTGAACGTACCTGAGGAAGGAATGTAGCCCCGCCCATCAGCACCATATAAGGATGGGCATATCACACCACCAAGGATGGGCACACAACACCCACCAGCACCATATAAGGATGGGCACACAACACCCACCAGCACCGTATAAGGATGGGCACACAACACCCACCAGCACCATACAAGGATGGGCACGCCACACACTCACTGTTTGAGTGAAGAACACAGTTTCCTTAGGTTTCTCTGTGTACCTATCATACTGGTCCAGCCCATCCTGAAGCTTTAATGTCAGGGTGTCATAGTTACCTCGCACAACAGCAAGGACCTGGGGGTGTGGCATGATGTGTCACACCCACACCACACACAAGCACTCCGCACACCTGCTCAGGTGTAATCGAAGTGACCTCATGCTCCGATGACCACTGGTCTATCTTAGGGACAAAATGTGCCGATATGGCTCTGACGTTGACTATGTTTGTGAGGAGTCTGTCTGTCACCTCCTTGAGAGTACCACTATTGTACTTCACCCCTGGAGGGGAGGGGAAGAGAGGGAGAAGGGAGGGGAGGGTAGGGTAGAGAAGATGTATTCTGCAATACAGGAATCAAATGCTCCCCCCTCCCCCCTCCCCCCCCCCCCCCCCCCCTAGACAATATATCCCAGTACACATCTCTTCTTCTTTCTCCCCTCCCATCATCCCCCTCCTCCTCCCCTCCCCCTCCCCTCCTCTTTCCCTCCCTCCACCTCCCCTCCCCCTCCCCCTCCCCTCCTACTCACCCATAATGTAGACGTCATCATGTACTTTCCTCATTCTTATCAGCTCATAGTACAGGTCATCATACATAGCTGGACTGGGCAGGAAGGTGTCTCCATAGGTGATGAACAGGTTGAAGATCCGCGAAATCTAAAACAACAAGGACGGAGAGGAGAGGGGATGGGGAGGAGGAATGGGAGGGGCTAACAGACATTGGTTCTCAAAGGGCAAAAACAGACCTCTATACACAGTGTTAAGGTGGCAACATTTGGAGGAAGAACCTGTTCATTTGATACAAAGAACTTCAATATGTTCATGAGAGCTGGGGGGGGTGAGGGGAGGGGAGGGAAGGGGTGAGGAGAGGGGTGAGGGGAGGGGAAGGAAGGTGAGGGGTGAGGGATGAGGAGATGGGAGGGGAGGGGGAGAGGGAGGGGAGGGGTGAGGGGTGAGGGGAGGGGGTGAGGGTGAGGGGAGGGGAAATACGAGGGAAGAGAAGGCATCAACTCACCATTCCAGACATCCTTCCAATGGTAGACCAGTCTAGTTCTGCATCTCTTCTGGTAACACAACAGTCTGTGAATGATGCCCACCGATTTGCTGTTAGGGGGAGTGGTTAGTGGAAGGGGCAGGTGAGGGTCAAGTGGGAGGGGCGATGAGGTTTAAGTGGGAGGGGCGATGAGGATTAAGTGGTTATCTAACCTGTAGAGCTCACAGGGAAAGTTCTTTGTGAGGTGACTGATCAAAAACTCAACCATTAAATCTATGGTGAAATTGAAGGGGTGGGGTAAAATGGAAGTAAAGGAGGAGGGGAGGGGGAGGAGGGAGAAGGGGGAGGTGGAGAGGAGGGGAGTAGGGGGGAAGGGGAGGACTCACCTAATACAGCACAGGCTAATGGCCTACCCTGGGGTACCTTGTCCTTCCTCACATGTCTGTGAAGCATGCTCTATGTGAGAGGGAGGAAGGGAGGAGTTTAGTAAGGGAGACGGTTGAGGTATGTGGCCTGGGGAGGAGAGCTCACAGCTTTGTGGAGAGCTACTTCAAACGAGATGTTGGAATCGTGGATGAATGTGCAGGCATGTTGGTCCTGCAAGGGAGGGGCGGGGCATAGATCAGCGGGGGCGGGGTATAGATCAGCGAGGGGCGGGGCATAGATCAGCGAGGGGGAGGTCCCCCAATAATGATGACCTACCTCAACAATACAGGTTAGGATGATGAGACATAACTTTGCATGGGCCAGTGAACTGCCATCTGCATAAGAGGGGTACACAGTTGAGCTCACATGGGCTCACATGAGCTCACATGACAGCACATGGGCTCACATGACCGCACATGGGCTCACAATGATACATACATGTAGATATGCTCAGAAGTTACAAAAAGGTTCAACCAAAGGTTATTTCAATCCAGGTAAATGAATCCAATACAAAATGTTGTAAACCATTAATAATTGCACCATACCATTAATAACTTCACCATGCCAGTACCATGTGATATTAATATTAAAACCACCCATTGCCAACAGCAATACCCTTGATGTTCTGGAGGAGCAGTGATGACAGAGTGAGAAATGTTCCCATCAGGTTACTAGGCTGCTTGGTGGTGACTGATACTGGGCTTTCTGGAACTATGGTGGGAGAACAGGAAGGGGAGGAGGAGATGGAGGAGAGGGGAGGGGCAAGGAGGAGAGGGGAGGGGAGGGGAGGAGAGGGAGTATAGGGAAGGAGGGAGGAGGGAGGAGGGGAGGAGAGGAGACGAGGGAGGAGGAGAGGGAGGAGGGGAGGAGGGAGGAGAGGTAAGGAGGAGAAGAGCGGAGGGGAGGGGAGGAGAGGGGGAGGGGAGGGGAGGAGAGGAGAGAGCTGAGATGAAAAGATATCAATACCTTGCAAAGTCCTGTCAACAGCAGGTGAGGGGGAAGTGGGCGTGGCTGGTTGAGATGGCAACCGCGTCTGGTCACACCCCCAGAGGAGTGAAGGAAGGAAAGCATGTGATTGTAAGGATTAGGTAGTGAAGTGAGTGTGTACGTAAGTGCCCTACACACCCCAACTGTACACACCCACACACACCCCACCTGTACACAGGCATACACACCCCACCTTACACATGCACACACACCCCACCTGTACACACCCCACCTGTACACACCCCACCTGTACACTTACATGAGTGAGAACAGTGACGAAGTTCCTGTTCAGATGTATGGCCTCGTAGAGAGCCAACAGAACACCTTCACTAATCCTGGGAAGTATAAACATATCTACCTCTTAACCCTTCCCCCTCCCTCTTAACCCCTCCCCCTCCATCTTAACCACTCCCCCTACCTCTTAACCACCCCCCCTCCATCTTAACCACTCCCCCTACCTCTTAACCACTCCCCTTCCTCTTAACCACTTCCCTTTCCCTACCTCATTGGAGACTGGCGTGCTTCAGAAGGAAGAAGAATGTTGCTGACCTACACACACACACACACAAATCATACTGCAATGATAAAATACTTTTAACCCCTAGGACACAACACTGCCAACATACAATATTTGTCAGCTGACCAAAGAAGCCAACAGCCGGCTGTTCCTCTGATAGCAGGTACTGTCTGGGGAGGAGAGGCCATAGGGACTTTCCCTTAGACCCACATAGGGGACACCCACCTTACATACTCTGATAGGACACTTGATATCACACAGCCAAGGCCCTGGAGGGGGAGGAGGGAGGAGGAGGAGGAGGGGAGGAGGGAGGAGAATAAAGCAGAGGGCCTTAAAGGGAGGGGTGATCCCTCCTTCCCAGCCATTCTTACATTAACAGCTATTTCATCATCCAACACAGACAGTTTGATCACATAAGGGTTGGCCGTCTCATACTTCCGATAGTTGAGCAACAGAGTGAGTGCAACTGTTGCATCGTAACCATGACGATCCCGCGAAACGGGTGAGGAGAGTACCTGTATGTGAAGTAGCCATGGCGATGATGTTCTAGCAACAGGTGAGGCCTCATCAGGCAGGATGCATAGTCCCCAATCCCAATTTTCTAAACGAACCTTCATTGCATACAATACAATGCAATAGATCATGTCCCCCCCTCCCCAACATAATGTACATGTAAGTGACCCTCCTCTCCAGCCCCTCACTTGGACAATAGCCTCGAAGACGCTGTTAAGCATGAGGTACTCCAGCAGGACGTTACTGCTGATGTTGTCCACAGCTGTGAGCATTACCAGGAGTAGCTTCAGGGAGAGGTTCTTTATGCTTACTGCAGGGTGGGAGGGGCAGCACAGACATGGGTGGGGCTGGCTACCAGGGAACATAACGTATACAGCCAACACATGTACCAGGGTAGTCTAACACATGTACCAGGGTAGTCTAACACATGTACCAGGGTAGTCTAACACATGTACCAGGGTAGTCTAACACATGTACCAGGGTAGTCTAAGACATGTACCAGGGTAGTCTAACACATGTACCAGGGTAGTCTAACACATGTACCAGGGTAGTCTAACACATGTACCAGGGTAGTCTAACACATGTACCAGGGTAGTCTAACACATGTACCAGGGTAGTCTAACACATGTACCAGGGTAGTCTAACACATGTACCAGGGTAGTCTAACACATGTACCAGGGTAGTCTAACACATGTACCAGGGTAGTCTAACACATGTACCAGGGTAGTCTAAGACATGTACCAGGGTGGGTCATTCTATGGCAGATCACCCGGTCAATAACACCACACAGTCTCATATTTGGATGAAATTGGGTATATATGTTTACCACGACTGGGAAAGTAACTACATCAATTATCCCCTTATAATCTTTATCGGATTTCAAGATTTGGTATGATAATTGTTTTATTTATTTCTTTACCCTAAATCTTTGACTGCTAATATCTCTGTAATGATTAGTCACATAATTTAATGCAAGGTATATTTGAGAAGTTGAAGCATCAAACAATCTGAACACATACTTGAAATAATAATTTGGGAGGTTAATTAACCAGAACATGAATTTCTATTTTTGGGGCGCATCCCTGTAAAAAGGGACAAAAACTCGCAGTGTAAGAGATAAATACATCACAAGGTTGTATCATCATAGAGTTATTTAAAATCAAAATAGGAGTGGCTAATTATTTGGTTATTGAGTATTTCAAATGACAAAGGTTATTGACATAGAGCACTCCATGGCAGCAATGAAATGCTGTGGTTGTAATGTAAACACAATAAAGGGTGAAGCCTTACATGAGACCATGAATTAGGTTCATGCTTTGGTTTGTCCCTACACTGAATGGATGCAATGAAGTGAGGTTACAACCCTATTCGTGAACCTGACCTGTTGCTGCACCTTTTAAAATACAGCTATTTAAGGGGGGGGATTCTTGTGTGAGTGTTCTTTCTGATATGAAGTGATCATTATACACAGCTTATATCCTGAGTAGTTATATTGTGATTAGTTAGTTGGTGGCAGTAGTCTACATTGCTTTTTGAATGGTGCATCGTAAGCCACACTCTCAAGGGTACTCAAGAAGTATCATAGATATGTTCCACTCTCCACAACTACTTTGGCAGTGCATGAAGTTTCCTCAGGACCAAGGGCCAGAGTAGTCAGCATTGTGGAGGCGTTGCAAATTGACATCTCTGATGTAGTCAAAGGCAACTATGTAGCATGTATGTACGATAAAAAAGTGTGGTATGGTACAGTCAATGATATCTCCGAAGAGTTTGGAGATTTACTAATCAGGTTCATGCACCCCAGCGGTGGTATGAACAAATTTGTTTTCCCTGAAAGTGATGATACATGCTGGATTGAGGAAAGTGACATTCTTTGCACCATTGACCCACCTAGCTTGACCAGTTCCAGAGGATACACTATTTCACATGGATAATTGACAAAGGCTCAAACAGCTTGTACCTTTTTTATGTAGACCTGACATTTGCCTTTATGTTAAGACCTTTATGTTAACTGATTATTTTTGGCTGGGAAATCAAATTTGAAACATTACCCATTTGTTTTGATAATGCACCATATAAAGGATGAAGCCATATGTAGCATCTCACCAAGGTGCATACAAAACGAAATGCTTGTACTTTAAACATTTATAGTTTTTTGTAAATAAGATTAGCCAGTCCAATTTATAACATTTTATACTCTATGATGATAGGGCTTTACTGGAAAAATAAAACATTTTAATAAAAGCTTGTCCCTTCATAGCCATGAGCTGCCAAACTTTGTGTTATAATTTAATGGTTAATAAACTTCATGAAATAATTAAAATAACTCAATAGTATAATTTGCCATGGTTTTGGCTTCTCAATGATACCTTGCACTGTACTCTGTGACAAATGGCTCAAGGGATATGAATTTTAAAGATGAAAGGGTAAAAAAAGAATGGAATAATTAATAATCAAGATTCTCCAGATTTGATAAAGACACAGATGTGATAATTGGTGACCGTACTTTCCCTAATATACTAAATAGGTGTGCAAACTATAATTCAAATCTGAGGGGGTGTGGTGGAAAAATAGCATGTCCATCGGGTGATCTGCCATAGAATGACCCGGGTAGTCTAACACATGTACCAGGGTAGTCTAACACATGTACCAGGGTAGTCTAACACAACATGTACCAGGGTAGTCTAACACATGTACCAGGGTAGTCTAACACATGTACCAGGGTAGTCTAACACATGTACCATGGTTGCCTAGGTAACATATAATGTACCAGGGTAGTCCTGTGTTAAGAACTTGTTCACGCTCTCGACAAGGTTCTGTGTGTGCGGACAGGATGATAACACCAAAGGTAACAGGATAACACCAAAGGTAACATGATGATAACACCAAAGGTAACAGGATGATTCTCACCCTCATCTGACATTCAGCTGCATCAAAGCCCACAATGATGTCAATGGCATCAAACCCTTGGTCAGCCATTCCCTTCTGGAAGATAGCTTTGAACAGTGCACACAGTGTCTAGGAAAGGATAGGGATCTGGTTCAGGCCACACCCACAACAGCCACACCCACCTGCAGAGCATTGATATCCCTAATGACATTATCATCTACTTGTACACAGTGCACACAGTGAACGAAGAGAAGGTTAAGTGGTTTCTGCTCACAACATGTGTGTGTGTGTGGTCAAATATCGGTGTGTTGGAGAGGTTCAGTGAGAAAGGAGGAGAGAGGAGGAGAGAGGAACATATTAAGACCGCTCACATTTGAAGGTCATGTGCTCATGCATGGACATGTGTGTGTGCAGGGAAGGGAGGAGGGAGTGAGGGAGGAGGGAGTGAGCCTTATAGGTGCACACATCCTATGTCAACAACAGGAAGCGGCAGTGTACCTTGATACCAACAAGTTTTTCATGAGAGAGGGAGTTTATATGTTGCGCGAGATACTCCACGTTGGCCTGTACCAAAAAAAAATTTACAAAAATAAAAGTATACGCGCTCAGATTATATGGTTACTACATACCCCCACCATAATGCTACACCCAGCTGGCACGCCGATGATGGCCGCCCGTGACCATATGCCCCCTGGCGAGCTATCACATTGGCCCAGTGTTTAAACGAATGGGCTGCATTTGCGCGCGTGTGACCTATCAGCGTTAAAAACACGAAGCTTACCCTGAGGAGAAAAAACTCCTCCCAGAAATGCGGTTTCTTGGTTGCTTCGTCGTTCTGTTTCAATAGCCATCCGAGGTCATTAATTGGAATGCAAAGCTCTTCTCACGTATTATACTTGCCTCGAACAGCTGTTCGTAATATGTTACTAGTTTCTCCTTCAGTTGTCTTTTGTTCTCTATGCCAGCCATCATCGAGGTTGCGTAACAAGTGAACCGCGAAACGTAGTTTACTAGCACACTAGAGGCGTGACTATATAGTATGCAGAAATAATAATTTAAAAATATTAGTGCTTTCGCTTTCCGGGTGGCGGTTTCTGAAGATTAAATGCTCCCATCTGCCCGACAGCAGCTCCTCCTAGCGGGTTGTTGAGGTTCAATGTCATTCCACCACCTCCTCCTCCTCCTGCTATAAAGTCAGTCATAACAATGCAACACTTTGAATGCACTGTGAGTACCTCCAATTCCCCCAAGGGATGGCTGGGTTCCTCCAAAACCTCCCAGCATATTCTGTCCAGGGTTGACAGGGAAATTTGTCAAACTGCTGAGCTGAAAACTTCCAGGGTTTCCACCAATTCTGTCTTGTGTGGAGTCTATGGGAGCAATGCAAGATAAGGTGAAGACAAATGCCATGTGCAGCCATCCTCTCCAGGTACGCTGATCACCTACAAAGCATCTACAGTCTTTATCAACACACACACACACACACACACACTCACACACACACTCACACATGCGTCTTTGTAGCTTACTCTGTAACTTGGATGCCACAGTTGGATGCCACAGTATAACAAACACCAGCACTGTACACACACATGGTGCCTATACACAGACCACACCCACAGACCACACCCACCTTGTGAGGTTGCCGCTGCAAGTGCAGCAGTGGCCTGACCCATAACTGAGGAGAAGGGAGGTGGACCCTTCTTCACCTGCTGGGAGCTTTCTGCACAACCAAGGAGACAGATAAGAGGAGAAAGAGGGCACAAGGGAGGGAGGGTACAAGGGAGGGGGGGCACAAGGGATGGGGGGGGCACAAGGGAGGGAGGGGGGGGGCACAAGGGAGGGGGCACAAGGGAGGGAGGGCACAAGGGAGGGAGGGGGGGGGCACAAGGGAGGGAGAGGCACAAGGGAGGGGGGGGGGCACAAGGGAGGGAGCACAAGGGAGGGGGGGGGCACAAGGGAGGCATCCATATTGTACCTAGCTTGGCACGCTTCCTTCTCTCTTCAAAGACATCAGTAGTGTCTTGTAGGAACACATACCTGTACGTCAGATACTGTTCACGAAGCAACTGGGTGTATATAAAATGCAGCAAAGAATGTGAGTGTGTGTGTGCAAGTGTGTGTGTGTGAGAGTGAGAGTGTGTATGTGTGTGTGATCAATGAGGTAAATCATGTGATATTTTCCTTTCACCTGCACATGTTCATGCAGGGTCTGTAACTGGGCGGCCAACACAAGGAAAGGTTTGTACTGCAGTTGAAGAATGCTGATCAAGTCTATGGAAGGAGAGAATGGATTTCACATCATCTGGCCAGGTGTGTTGGAATGCCTGACTTTGTGGTGAGGGGCTGCCCCCAACAGTTAGATGGCTTTGTAACTCATCAATTTGGCTGCTGAACAGTTGAACCTTCTCTTCAAATGTGGCAACCATCCTTCTGAAGTACCTGTGATCACCACATTAGGTCATTCAAGACCTTTAAATAGACCCTCCTTCCCTCCCTCATAGACCCCTCCTCCCTCCCTCTCTCATAGACCCCTCCTCCCTCCCTCCCTCATAGACCCCTCCTCCCTCCCTCTCTCATAGACCCCTCCTCCCTCTCGTACTCGTCAGGAGCACTGTTGCCATACTGAAGGCTGGAGGGCATGTCTCTTGTACGCTGAGCCACTTCTGAGTTCTTTAGTTCCTGGGACAAAAATTAGAGAGCTCAAAAATACACTGGTCTGGGAACCCATCAGTACACTGGTCTGGGAACTCATCAAGTACTACACTGGTCTGGGAACCCATCAGTACACTGGTCTGGGAACTCATCAGTACACTGGTCTGGGAACTCATCAAGTACTACACTGGTCTGGGAACCCATCAGTACACTGGTCTGGGAACCCATCAGTACACTGGTCTGGGAACCCGTCAATAGGTTCATACCTCGCTGGTTTGCTGCTTAAGGAAGCCTATCATTTGAGCCTCATCTTGTATCTTAGCCGACACAGCTGCTAGGTTCTAGCCAGTGGTACAGGGTAGAGGGTGGAGTGTGTGTGGTAGGATAAAGGGAGTGTGGAGTGGGGTATGTGTGGAGTGTCATGGAAAGGAGTACATTTTTGTATCTGACTCAAACTTGTGACTATCACTGCACATCACATGACTATCACTGCACATCACATGACTACCACTGCACATCACATGACTATCACTGCACATCACATGACTATCACTGCACATCACATGACTATCACTGCACATCACATGACTATCACTGCACATCACATGACTATCACTGCACATCACATGACTATCACACTATCACTGCACATCACATGACTATCACTGCACATCACATGACTATCACTGCACATCACATGACTATCACTGCACATCACATGACTATCACTGCACATCACATGACTATCACTGCACATCACATGACTATCACTGCACATCACATGACTATCACTGCACATCACATGACTATCACTGTACATCACATGACTACCACTGCACATCACATGACTATCACTGCACATCACATGACTATCACACTATCACTGCACATCACATGACTATCACTGCACATCACATGACTATCACTGCACATCACATGACTATCACTGTACATCACATGACTACCACTGCACATCACATGACTACCACTACACATCACATGACTATCACTGCACATCACATGACTATCACTGCACATCACATGACTATCACTGCACATCACATGACTATCACTGCACATCACATGACTATCACTGCACATCACAGGGCAACTCACCTGACAATGTGTGTCTATCTCTTGTCTGACCCTCTTTATGGTGCCGTCGTTATGGTGATTTATCTCATCACCCACATCTCTCTGCTGTTTCATGAACTTAGCAAAGTCACTGACCAGCTGCTGCAGTACATCAGCCAAAGCCTCATCGTAGACAGACTTGACACTGCACAAACACATACATCACACACATATACACACTACACACATACACATGCACACAATACACACATACATGCACACACTACACACACATAACATATGATGGATGGAGTACTTACATGTTTGTAGTGCTCGATGCTAGAGAAGTGGTAACACAATATTATACCTACACCCCACATCGATCAGCTTACCACCAGTCACAGATGATTGGTCAATTCCACCCAATCCCCTTGCTCCTGGCTGCGAGGTGGCTAAGGTCACAGCTATGTTGGCGGGTTCAGGCTGGCCAGAGGTTGCCCCAATGCTAGCAGTTGGCATGGTTACAGTGGTGGCTTGTGATCCCTGGGCTCCAGGCAGTCCAGAGAGCCCAGCAGCTGTGCTACTGCTGGGAAGGATGACTGTATTAGCAGTCACAGCAGAACTGGCTTGCCCTTGCCCTAATTGGAGCCCATGTCCCTGTTGGAGCCCCTGTCCTTGTTGAAGACCTTGTCCCAATTGGAGCCCTTGTCCCTGTTGAAGACCTTGTCCCTGCTGAAGACCTTGTCCCAATTGGAGCCCCTGTCCCTGTTGAAGACCTTGTCCCTGCTGAAGACCTTGTCCCAATTGGAGCCCCTGTCCCTGTTGAAGACCTTGTCCCTGCTGAAGACCTTGTCCCAATTGGAGCCCCTGTCCCTGTTGAAGACCTTGTCCCAATTGGAGCCCCTGTCCCTGTTGAAGACCTTGTCCCTGCTGAAGACCTTGTCCCAATTGGAGCCCCTGTCCCTGTTGAAGACCTTGTCCCTGCTGAAGACCTTGTCCCAATTGGAGCCCCTGTCCTTGTTGAAGACCTTGTCCCAATTGGAGCCCTTGTCCCTGTTGAAGACCTTGTCCCTGCTGAAGACCTTGTCCCAATTGGAGCCCCTGTCCCTGTTGAAGACCTTGTCCCTGCTGAAGACCTTGTCCCAATTGGAGCCCCTGTTGAAGACCTTGTCCCAATTGGAGCCCACCTGGTCCTAAGTACAAGGTTATGAAGTGATTTGCTACAAAAATATTCTTACTTGTGGTGCCTGTTGCCATGGTCACTCCACCAGCAGAGACAGAGGGCTGTGGTATATAAGCAGGGGGCTGTCCCAGGAGCGAGGCAGGGCCACCTGCTCAGAACGACAGACAGTTCATGTGTTTAATTTGGTTCTGCCACCATGGAATCCATAGTAACAGGAGGGAAAGCTAAACTCCTAGTTATCCAAGGACATGGGGGACCATGAAGGGTTCTTTATGTCACTAAGGACATGGGGGACCATGAAGGGTTCTTTATGTCACTAAGGACATGGGGGACCATGAAGGGTTCTTTATGTCACTAAGGACATGGGGGACCATGAAGGGTTCTTTATGTCACTAAGGACATGGGGGACCATGAAGGGTTCTTTATGTCAATAAGGACATGGGGGACCATGAAGGGTTCTTTATGTCACTAAGGACATGGGGGACCATGAAGGGTTCTTTATGTCAATAAGGACATGGGGGACTATGAAGGGTTCTTTATGTCACTAAGGACATGGGGGACCATGAAGGGTTCTTTATGTCACTAAGGACATGGTGGTTCCCTGCTACACTGATACAACAGTGGATACAATTGCAGGAAGTTTGCAACATCATACACATTTAATATTTCTGTTCCCTGGAATAATAATTCATAAACATTCAACAGCAGTTTATAATAACTCAATTATGTAACACTGATTTAAAAAAAAACAAACAAACAGAAAACAGAGCACACATGCATACCACATGGTGCTACGTGCACACCATTGGTGCCATATGAGCACCATCGGTGCCATACGCACACCACTGGTGCCATATGAGCACTAGTACTGGTAGGGGCAAGAAAGCAGGCCAGTCTTTTATGCCCCCCCCCAATGCAAACTAAAGTGGGCACGTGCACAAGACCAGTATAGGCCCCAACCAGCTGCTGGCCCAGAACTCGCACGCTTGTAAACACTGACATAATAAAACGTATCAATTCTTCTAAGACCTTAGTTACCTGAGCCATCACCGTCATCCATCTGCGTGCGATAATTGTGGAGTGCTTGTTAAAATAAGCAGCACTATTTAAAAAATTGTAGCGATATCCAAGGGGTTATTATGGGGCTGGTCCCAAGGAGTGGACTGGGGAAGAGGGCGGCCATGCCTTCGTTACCGCAACTCTAAGTTACCGTGTTTACACAGGACGGGGAGCCGGTAAAAAATTTAAACACGAGAGAAGCGAAAAGGACGGTTGCTCCTGTGCTGCCCTGCTGTACATGGGATTAACCCCCCTCACGCAACTGATACCGGTGTAATGGAAAGTCAGGTACTTTTTACTTAGCTGTGCTGTCAGTGCGTACAATTAGCACACGTGGGTAACCGCGGTATAAAATTAGAAGCCGTGGTTCTATTAGATCGAGTACTATGCAGCTGTTTTATGTATTAAGAGGGTTTTTGCGGATTTTTTTTTCCCTAGTGGACCATATATAGGTGTGCTATATACCTGCATTTTCTTTAGGAGTATATTCTGGAGCATTATTCTGTTACAATGGCGTACGCTTCCATTCATACCTCACTTCTTCCCTTCCGAAATGCTCTCAGTTGGTGCAGCTGGAGATCCTTTGTCAACAGTTGTACGAGGCCACAGACCCCAATGCCCGTGCGCAAGCCGAGAAGGCCTTAGTTGGCTTCACGGATTCAGCGGAGTCACTAACACAATGTCAATACGTGTTAGAGCGCTCGGAGGTAAGCTGTGAAGGGGGACGAGGAGGTACTCCAAACTCTCCATCCCAAAAAAAACCCCATGTAATTGTATTTTACAACGCGCCTTGTGTACAGTATAGGCGGTATGCAAACATCATTCATGTTTCTACCAAGATTACTGGCTCCCACTGTCTCTCTCCTCTCAGAGAGCCCTTATACCCACTGTCTCTCTCCTCTCATGGAGCCCTTATACCCACTGTCTCTCTCCTCTCACAGAGCCCTTATGCTCTTCTGTTGGCTACTACCACACTCACCAAGCTGGTTACCAGGGTTACACCTGAGCTGCCAATACAAGATCGTCTGCAGCTAAGTATGAATTCAGTGTGTGGAGGAAAAGGGTGGAGGTGTAGGGGTGATGGGACATGGGGGAGGGGATGGGACATGGGGGAGGTGATGGGACATGGGGGAGGTGATGGGACATGGGGGAGGGGATGGGACAGGGGGGAGGTGATGGGACATGGGGGAGGTGATGGGACATGGGGGAGGTGATGGGACATGAGGGAGGTGATGGGACATGAGGGAGGTGATGGGACATGGGGGAGGTGATGGGACATGGGGGAGGTGATGGGACATGGGGGAGGTGATGGGACATGGGGGAGGTGATGGGACATGGGGGAGGTGATGGGACATGAGGGAGGGGATGGGACATGGGGGAGGTGATGGGACATGGGGGAGGTGATGGGACATGAGGGAGGTGATGGGACATGGGGGAGGTGATGGGACATGGGGGAGGTGATGGGACATGGGGGAGGTGATGGGACATGGGGGAGGTGATGGGACATGGGGGAGGTGATGGGACATGGGGGAGGTGATGGGACATGGGGGAGGTGATGGGACATGGGGGAGGTGATGGACATGGGGGAGGTGATGGGACATGAGGGAGGTGATGGGACATGGGGGAGGTGATGGGACATGGGGGAGGTGATGGGACATGGGGGAGGTGATGGGACATGGGGGAGGTGATGGGACATGGGGGAGGTGATGGGACATGGGGGAGGTGATGGGACATGAGGGAGGTGATGGGACATGGGGGAGGTGATGGGACATGGGGGAGGTGATGGGACATGGGGGAGGTGATGGGACATGGGGGAGGTGATGGGACATGGGGGAGGTGATGGGACATGGGGGAGGTGATGGGACATGGGGGAGGTGATGGGACATGGGGGAGGTGATGGGACATGAGGGAGGTGATGGGACATGGGGAGGTGATGGGACATGGGGGAGGTGATGGGACATGGGGGAGGTGATGGGACATGGGGGAGGTGATGGTTGGCAGGGGAACAACATGAAATTAGATACATCTGCTTTGGATGAAGTATATGAAAGATGGGCAAGACACAATTGGCAAACTGAGGCTGGTAGTGATGTGTGTGCCGTATGTTCATTGATGGGTCATCCGACTTGCATGCTTTAAGGTCCATGTGGCACACAGTATTGTCCACTGTAGAATACTAAACATTTCGACAGCTTTTTTTTTTGATACAGTGAACACTTATCATTCCTAAAGATGGGCCCTTTGTGACATGATAAGGGGTTGCCCTAGGCAACGGGGGTATAAGAACATGGCATGTACCACTTACATTTCTCAAAGAACTTGTGGCCTAGGTAGCCCATATTTAAGACGGATATGATTAGGGAGATGTTTTAGAGCAATAGATACAAACTCGTATGCAAGCTGGGAAGGAAACCTTGTGTCTTGCTTTTGCACAATTGTAATCCTTTTCATGTCCGACCATTTTAACCCATGTGCCCTGTCGATTTTGGACACTTACTGGGAATTGCGCTTTCTGCAGGGAATTACGTGCTGCAGTATTTGGGCAGCCGGCTGCACATGCTTCCTTATGTAATCCAGGCCATGGTCCAGGTGGGTGTGGCAGGTGGGTGCACACGCCCACATAGTCTCTCCCTTCTCCTTACAGTTGGTTGCTAGGATCACCAAACATGGCTGGTTTGACATGGACAAGAAAGACTATGTGTTCAGAAATATCCTTGATGAAGTTGGAACATTTCTGAGGGTTAGTTGTGTGTCAGCACCAGGTCTTGGGGCCGAAGCCATATGTACATGTTTATTTTCTGCAATTATAACTTTTAATTAATAATCAGGGGGGAGGGGCATATCATTTTAGATTTCTTTCACCCACTCCACAGCTTTCCCAATATAATGTTCTGAGCTTTGTTGATTATATTGTTGCCATAGCTACGCTGTCCACTTTGCAGGGTGCAGTTGAGCACTGTGTGATAGGGGTGCAGATCCTCCATCAGCTGGTGATGGAGATGAACCAGACTGAGTCCCTTAGGTCCCTCACCAAACATCGGAAGATTGCCTCGTCTTTCAGAGATGAGACTCTCTTCAGTATCTTCACTCTGTCATGCACACTCCTCCAGCAGATCAATGTGCAGGATGAAACCCAGGTGAGGATGACCCTTTAATTAGCGAGTATGACCCTTTTATTTAGTGATGGTGACCTTTTTAATTAGTGGATGGCCTTTAATTAGTGGGGTTGACCCTTTAATTTGTGAGGATGACCCTTTAATTTCCCTTTAATTTGTGTCCCTTTAATTTGTGAGGATGACCTTTAATTTGTGATGTCTCTTTAATTTGTGAGGATGTTCCTTTAATTTGTGAGGATGACCCTTTAATTTGTGAGGATGTCCCTTTAATTTGTGTCCCTTTAATTTGTGAGGATGACCTTTAATTTGCTTGTGACCCAGCTTTTATAGTGTCACCATATTTCTATTGATGTAGTGTTTTGGTCATGTGGGGGAGAATCCATTTAGAGCCCACCTAAAATGGGAGTCAGTGGTGTGTGTGTGTGTGTGTGTGTGTGTCTGTGTGTGTGTGTGTGTGTGTCACCGCTGTGCATATATATTTACCAATTGGGGTAGTCATTCTATGTGTGTTACCAAGGTGATATAAACTCTCCCTCCCACACCACACCCTAATCATCTTCCCTGCCTCCCCACACCAACTCTAATCATCTGCCCTCCCTCCCTCCCCCACACCACACCTAATCATCTGCCCTCCCTCCCTCCCCACACCACACCCTAATCATCTGTCCTCCCTCCCCACAGCACACCCTGATCAACTGGCTTCTAAAGCTGACGTGTACGTGCCTCTCCTTTGACTTCATTGGTACCACCACTGATGAGTCAGCTGATGACCTAGCTACAGTCCAGATTCCCACCACTTGGCGGGCTCTGTTCCTGGACAACACCACCTTACAGCTGTTCTTTGACCTCTTTCATAACCTGCCAGCAGAGCTAGCCTCACAGGTGAGGGGCGGGGGGTTTGGCTGGCTGGTATTATTGTACCCCTCCTCCCCAGTCCATAGCGTGCCTGGTCCAAATGGCCAGCGTAAGACGGTCACTTTTCAATAACGTGGAGAGACAGACCTTCTTGTCCCAGTTGGTGAAGGGTGTGAGGACCATACTGGAGCTACCTCAGGTAGGGTATAGTAACCATGGTGATACAGTGACCATGGTGATAATGCCCTATGGTGGTATGGTAACCATGGTGATGATAATAATTACATGTGGTGATGGACAACATTACATCATATCCTCCTCCCCATCCAGGCCCTTGCTGACCCAGAGTGCTATCATGAGTTTTGTCGTCTTCTGATGCGACTGAAGTCAAACTATCAGCTGGTAGAACTAATGCGATTGGAGGACTACCCACAGCTGATAGAGCTAGTGGCTAAGTTCACTGTATCCAGCCTCCAGGTATGGGGGGTGGGAGGGGGAAGAGGGAGAGGAGAGATATGTTTGGGTGGGAGCAGTGTGTATCTTCTCATCATGTGATGGTTCCTACCGCAGTCATGGCAGTTCTCAGCTAACAGTATTCATTACCTGCTTGGCTTCTGGCAACGCTTGGTTGGCTCTGTGCCATACATCAGAACCTCAGAGCCACACCTCCTTGATACCTTTGTGCCTGAAGTAAGTAGGGGCGTGGTTTCAACTAAGAGTGTGTGGAGATGATGGACCCACGCGGAGGTGTTATAGGACTTCCCCCCCCCCCCCCCAATAGATCACAGAGGCATATGCAACGTCACGTCTGGAATCTGTGGAGACTGTTATCAGAGACAGCCTTGACAATCCACTGGATGACAAGGCATTGGTGTCCCAGCAGCTGGAACTGATGTCCACAATTGGAAGGTAAGAAAATGAGGGATTGTGAGAGTGGGAGGGTGAAGGAGTGGGAGGGAGGAAAAGTGCAGAGTGGTAGGGTGAAGGAGGGAAAGGAAACTGTTATGTTGCACTGCAGAAAGTTGTGTGTGGTGATCATATGTGTAGTGTTCCATATGTTTGCTTCCCTGTGTGTAGTGTTCCATATGTTTGCTTCCCTGTGTGTAGTGTTCCATATGTTTGCTTCTCTGTGTGTAGTGTTCCATATGTTTGCTTCCCTGTGTGTAGTGTTCCATATGTTTGCTTCCCTGTGTGTAGTGTTCCATATGTTTGCTTCCCTGTGTGTAGTGTTCCATATGTTTGCTTCTCTGTGTGTAGTGTTCCATATGTTTGCTTCCCTGTGTGTAGTGTTCCATATGTTTGCTTCTCTGTGTATAGTGTTCCATATGTTTGCTTCTCTGTGTGTAGTGTTCCATATGTTTGCTTCTCTGTGTGTAGTGTTCCATATGTTTGCTTCTCTGTGTGTAGTGTTCCATATGTTTGCTTCTCTGTGTGTAGTGTTCCATATGTTTGCTTCTCTGTGTGTAGTGTTCCATATGTTTGCTTCTCTGTGTGTAGTGTTCCATATGTTTGCTTCCCTGTGTGTAGTGTTCCATATGTTTGCTTCTCTGTGTGTAGTGTTCCATATGTTTGCTTCTCTGTGTGTAGTGTTCCATATGTTTGCTTCTCTGTGTGTAGTGTTCCATATGTTTGCTTCTCTGTGTGTAGTGTTCCATATGTTTGCTTCTCTGTGTGTAGTGTTCCATATGTTTGCTTCCCTGTGTGTAGTGTTCCATATGTTTGCTTCTCTGTGTGTAGTGTTCCATATGTTTGCTTCCCTGTGTGTAGTGTTCCATATGTTTGCTTCTCTGTGTGTAGTGTTCCATATGTTTGCTTCTCTGTGTGTAGTGTTCCATATGTTTGCTTCTCTGTGTGTAGTGTTCCATATGTTTGCTTCTCTGTGTGTAGTGTTCCATATGTTTGCTTCTCTGTGTGTAGTGTTCCATATGTTTGCTTCTCTGTGTGTAGTGTTCCATATGTTTGCTTCTCTGTGTGTAGTGTTCCATATGTTTGCTTCCCTGTGTGTAGTGTTCCATATGTTTGCTTCCCTGTGTGTAGTGTTCCATATGTTTGCTTCTCTGTGTGTAGTGTTCCATATGTTTGCTTCTCTGTGTGTAGTGTTCCATATGTTTGCTTCTCTGTGTGTAGTGTTCCATATGTTTGCTTCCCTGTGTGTGGTGTTCCATATGTTTGCTTCTCTGTGTGTAGTGTTCCATATGTTTGCTTCCCTGTGTGTAGTGTTCCATATGTTTGCTTCCCTGTGTGTAGTGTTCCATATGTTTGCTTCTCTGTGTGTAGTGTTCCATATGTTTGCTTCTCTGTGTGTAGTGTTCCATATGTTTGCTTCTCTGTGTGTAGTGTTCCATATGTTTGCTTCCCTGTGTGTAGTGTTCCATATGTTTGCTTCTCTGTGTGTAGTGTTCCATATGTTTGCTTCTCTGTGTGTAGTGTTCCATATGTTTGCTTCTCTGTGTGTAGTGTTCCATATGTTTGCTTCTCTGTGTGTAGTGTTCCATATGTTTGCTTCTCTGTGTGTAGATGTGAATACAACAAGACATGTCAACTATTGATAAATCTATTTGATCGAACGGCTGCATCTTATCAAGAGCTCCTCCAGAGGCCATCCCCAGCAGAGCAAGACCTTGCTATACGGGAAGGTTGGTCCAATGGGATGTGTGGGTGTGTTCTCCACTGGAGGGAGTATTAAGGCCGTGGTTGTACTAAGTCTGGAATGTGATGATGTAATGTGATGATGTGATGGATCTTGTGAATGGAATGTGATGTGATGTACTCCATAGGTCATGTGACCTTGCCCCCCCCCCCCCCCACCCACACATGTGGGTATTGTCAAGTAGTGTGTCATTGTGGGTGTGGCTACCAGTTGTATGGACACACCCATCTATCATGCAGGTCAGTTGGCTTGGTTGGTGTACCTCATAGCATGTGTGATTGGAGGGAGGGTCTCCCATACCTTGCCTGAGGACTATGACTGCATGGATGGGCAGCTGGTGTGCAGGTGAGTGTGGTGGCTCATTGGAGGGCTGGTATCGCTTGTTTAGTGCTGACACATCTCCCCCACCAGAGTGCTTCAGCTGATGACACTGACTGATGCTCAGCTACCACAGGTTGAATTAACTTCTTGCCTCTCCATTCCTTTATTTTAACCCCTTCATTTCCTTGTTTATTCCTTGTTCTAACCCATTAAGCTCCACTTATCCTCATCTGCATCCATCCATCTTCCCCTTCTCTCCTCTCCCCCTTCTGTCTCTCCCCTCCCCCTTATGTCACTGGTATGCTGAGTGATGTCCATAAGCCCCCCCCCCCCTCCCCCTCCCCCCTCCTACCACAGCATGGCAACCATTATTTGGACTTGGCCTACCTTCACTTCTTTGAGCAGTTCAGGATGGTGTTTGTTGGGGACGTTGTACAGAGGGCTTCACAGGTAAGACCACCTGTAGGCGTGTTACCATGTGATCATACCTCTTGAGCACGTGATGCAGTGACTATTCTTGTTGATGCACACCCATGTCATAGGTGTACCAGACACTATCAGAAAGGCTTGGCCTAACTGACGAGTCTATGGTCCTGAATAACGTCTTCATTACAAAGATGTTAGTGTTATGTGTTTCATTGTTTAGTTAACCATTCTCTCTGCTTTCTCTACACTCATACCTTTGTCCCCACTCTCTCCATCACCCACCCCCTCCATCACCCACCCCCTCCATCACCCACTCCTTCCATCAAAGTGTGACCAATCTCAAATACTGGACCAGCAGTCGGCATATTGTGAACAAAACTCTTCAGCTGCTCAATGACCTGGCCCTGGGGTAGGAAAGGGAGGGGGAGGAGGAAGATGTGGGAGGGGCTTTATGTATGGACACACCCCTGTAGCTATGGCAGCGTTCGTAAACTGGTGAAGCTGGAATCAGTGCAGTTCATTTTGGACCATCATACCGTATATGGTGCTGCTATTTTTAGTACATTATGTCATCAGTTGTTTCTCTTGCTAGCCGGAACATTTTGCATTCTTGGATGTATCCCATAGCAACCTGGACCTTCGCTGCAGGACCACCTTTTACACAGCCCTGGGCAGACTGTTGTTAGTGGACCTGGGAGAGAATGAGGAGAGGTTTGAGCGGTTTATTGCTCCTACTACTGGTAAGTGTTTGCCCCCCCCCCCCCCCCCCCCCCCCCCCCCCATCTTCACCACCTCATTTTGTTCCCGCCGCATTCCCACCACCACCACCACCCTACCATTGTGTTGTGCCAGCCTTCTTGCAGCAGGTAGAGACAATGTTTTCGTCAAGACAGATGGGACAGCTGGTAAATGAAGACCAGCTTAAGGTAAGTCAAAAACTCACATTAATGGTGGTACTATTATCATCCCTCTCCCTCACTCCCTCTCTCCCCTCCCTCACTCCCTTTCTCCCTCCCTCTCCCTCTCTCTCCCATCAGAGGATGCTTAGTGGCATATGTCGGGATATTCTTGGGGTCACTTTGGCCTGTAATAACAAAGCTAGCTACATGATGCTTTTTGATTGGGTGTATCCTGACCACACCCTCTGTACCTCCTGCATGCATTTATACCTGACCACTCCCCTGATATACCGTAGTGGGGTCACCACCACGATGTATCCCCCTATCCGTCCTTGACCACACCCCTAGTTACCCTAGGGTCACCACCATCATACTTCAGGCTTTGTCCATCTGGTATCATGACCCAGCTGTGACCACACCCATCCTCAAACTGATGGCTGAACTGGTTCTCAACCGTTCACAGGTAAGTGATGGTGGTGATGATATGGTGATGGTGGTGGTGATATGGTGATGGTGATATGGTGGTGATGTGGTGGTGGTGATAGTGATATGGTTGTGTCATTGGTGTATGCATTTTTGTAGCGTCTGCAGTTTGAAGTCACCTCTCCAAATGGAGTGCTTCTCTTCAGAGAAGCATCTAGGGCCATTGGTTGCTATGGCGAGCAGATTCTAACAGTCAGAAATATTCCGGAGCAACAGATCTACCAGCTGAAATATCCTCCAGTCAAGGAAGAAGGGAGGGAGAGGGGAGGAGGAGGAGGAGGGGCAACATAACCTGTGCTAGCATTGGTTTGGGTTTGGGTACATGTTATGTGTGGAGTGTTCTGTTATGTGTGGAGTGTTCTGTTATGTGTGGAGTGTTCTGTTATGTGTGGAGTGTTCTGTTATGTGTGGAGTGTTCTGTTATGTGTGGAGTGTTCTGTTATGTGTGGAGTGTTCTGTTATGTGTGGAGTGTTCTGTTATGTGTGGAGTGTTCTGTTATGTGTGAAGTGTTCTGTTATGTGTGGAGTGTTCTGTTATGTGTGGAGTGTTCTGTTATGTGTGGAGTGTTCTGTTATGTGTGGAGTGTTCTGTTATGTGTGGAGTGTTCTGTGATGTGTTGAGTGTTCTGTTATGTGTGGAGTGTTCTGTTATGTGTGGAGTGTTCTGTTATGTGTGGAGTGTTCTGTTATGTGTGGAGTGTTCTGTTATGTGTGGAGTGTTCTGTTATGTGTGGAGTGTTCTGTTATGTGTGGAGTGTTCTGTTATGTGTGGAGTGTTCTGTTATGTGTGGAGTGTTCTGTTATGTGTGGAGTGTTCTGTTATGTGTGGAGTGTTCTGTATCAGTCTGTGCTTGTGGTGGTATCCTTGACAACGCCAAGCTGAAGGGCGTGTCAGTGTGCTTCAACATGCTCAAAGCAGCGCTATGTGGTAACTATGTGAACTTTGGTGTCCTGCGTCTCTATGGTGACACTGCACTTGATGAAGCCCTCAACATGTTTGTCAAGTTACTCATCTCAATACCCCTCAAGAACCTCCTGGTGAGTCTGGGGAGGAGGACACTATTTCAGGCACTAACACACACGTACACACACACACACACACACGTGGATACAGGATTTCCCCAAAGTCAGTCAGGCATACTATGGCCTGCTCGAGATCCTTACACAGGATCACATGGACTTCATCAGTTCCTTGGAACCAGAGGTACTGCTCATTGTCCCTCGTGCCCAGACCCTTCATACCAAACACTTCCGCACACAGGTGTTCATTTACATTCTCTCATCAATCTCTGAAGGACTATCTGCTTTGGGTAAGTGGGAGGGGGGGTTAGTCCAGCTGTCTGCTTTGGGTAAGTGGGAGGGGGGGGGGGGGGGGGGGGGTTAGTCCAGCTATCTGCTTTGGGTAAGAATGTGGGTGTTAGTCCAGCTATCTGCTTTGGGTAAGTGTGTGGGTGTTAGTCCAGCAGCTAAGTCAAGCCTGTTTGTTCTCCTCCCCAGACCCAATGGTGTGCACTGGCTGTTGCAGTACCCTGGACCACATTCTGTCGTTCCTCTTCAAGAAGCTCAGCAAGCTGAACGGAGCCCCCATGTCACCCTCACACTCCACCCCCTTCCTGAGGATACTGGAGCTCCACCCAGAGATCTTACAGCAGATGCTGTCGTCAATAATGAATACAATTATCTTTGAAAACTGTCGGAACCAGTGGTCTATGTCGAGACCTTTGCTTGGTCTAATCCTGCTTAATGAAGACGTAAGATGAGGGGCGGGGCCTCAGTGGTGGGGAGGTCACCTTGTAATGCCATACCCCCAGGGCTAAATTATTCAATTCTATACTTTATCTCTATATAATCCCTCAGGTTACACGCGATTGGGTTGGGGAGGAGACACATTTTAAAGACATGTAGGACATGTGGGACATGTGGGACATGTGGGACATGTAGGACATGTAGGACATGTGGGACATGTGGGACATGTAGGACATGTAGGACATGTAGGACATGTGGGACATGTAGGACATGTAGGACATGTAGGACATGTAGGACATGTGGGACATGTAGGACATGTGGGACATGTACATGTGGGACATGTGGGACATGTACATGTGGGACATGTGGGACATGTAGGACATGTGGAACATGTGGGACATGTAGGACATGTAGGACATGTAGGACATGTGGGACATGTGGGACATGTAGGACATGTGGGACATGTGGGACATGTAGGACATGTAGGACATGTAGGACATGTAGGACATGTAGGACATGTGGGACATGTAGGACATGTGGGACATGTACATGTGGGACATGTGGGACATGTACATGTGGGACATGTGGGACATGTGGGATATGTAGGACATGTGGAACATGTGGGACATGTAGGACATGTAGGACATGTAGGACATGTGGGACATGTGGGACATGTAGGACATGTAGGACATGTGGGACATGTGGGACATGTGGGACATGTGGGACATGTAGGACATGTGGGACATGTAGGACATGTGGGACATGTAGGACATGTGGGACATGTAGGACATGTAGGACATGTGGGACATGTAGGACATGTGGGACATGTAGGACATGTGGAACATGTAGGACATGTAGGACATGTAGGACATGTGGAACATGTAGGACATGTGGGACATGTAGGACATGTAGGACATGTAGGACATGTGGAACATGTAGGACATGTAGGACATGTAGGACATGTGGAACATGTAGGACATGTGGGACATGTAGGACATGTGGGACATGTAGGACATGTAGGACATGTGGGACATGTAGGACATGTAGGACATGTGGGACATGTAGGACATGTGGGACATGTAGGACATGTAGGACATGTGGGACATGTAGGACATGTAGGACATGTAGGACATGTAGGACATGTGGGACAGACAGTTTTCATGAAAATTTCATTCCATGTGTATAAAGTTATAAAAACATTGGCTATTTGAATCGCTATAACTTCCAAATGATTAAAGCCACCAACTTCCTATTGCAACACATCACCTCACACCATGTCTCTGTGGTACATTCACATCTTCTAGGTCCTCTGGGGCATTATCCCGAGAGGTTTGAAACTTAAATATCTTTCTGCAGGAGTGTCCAAATCACTTCAAATAGGTGTACATGTTGAAGAACGCTGCACTGTTCCTGCTCAATGATTTAGGTGTGAGAGCAAGGTGCCTAAATCAGGAGTGCACTGGAAAGTGTGCACTGAATTATACACAGCTACATCTTTGCAATGGGTGTAGTAACAGCCACGTCTTTGCAATGGGTGTAGTAACAGCTACATCTTTGCAATGGGTGTAGTAACAGCCACGTCTTTGCAATGGGTGTAGTAACAGCTACATCTTTGCAATGGGTGTAGTAACAGCCACGTCTTTGCAATGGGTGTAGTAATAGCCACGTCTTTGCAATGGGTGTAGTAACAGCCACGTCTTTGCAATGGGTGTAGTAAACAGCCACGTCTTTGCAATGGGTGTAGTAACAGCCACGTCTTTGCAATGGGTGTAGTAACAGCCACGTCTTTGCAATGGGTGTAGTAACAGCCACATCTTTGCAATGGGTGTAGTAACAGCCACGTCTTTGCAATGGGTGTAGTACACAATTAACTAATAGGACAAATCAGTAGAATTTGGACACTCTAGCAGAAGGCCTTTGTACTGTATGGAGTAGGCTGAAGGACAGAAATATATTGTGCCGTGGAGAAATAATGAGGTATGATTGTTGCAATAAAAAGTCGGTAACCATAATCGTTCGGAAGTTATAGCGATTCAAATGGAGAGCATAGTAAATAAATTTTGTGGAAACCGTTCTCTATGCATTGCTGTGTTCCATATACTCTGCTGTGTTCCATATACACTGCTGTGTAACACAAAAGGCACTGTTTGTGAGGTACCCAAAGATACATGTGCACATTTAATCTTTCATCTATATGAAACGATCCTGAATTCAGGATCGGTAAAATCTGAATTCAGGATAATGAGTTCTTCCGTTTATAACAACCATTGCAGTGAAAATTAAAATCATTAAAACATAGAAGCTGTTTGTTTCACCAATGGTGCACACATTATATAGCATGGAATAATTTTAATCATCTAGAAAGCTGCCCAAACTTCAAGGATGCATAAGCACGTTTTATTGCTCTAGCTTACATAAATTAAATGATTAGCAATGTATCATATAACATATCAATTTTATTCCTTATTGGTGGTAGCACCTCCAGACTCTTGGTAGAAGTTGTATTTTTATCAAACTTGTACACGAAATGCGTTTTTATTTTAATTTTGCAGAGACTAACCATCATACCACCTGCTTTGACTTGCATCGCTTAGTCCGCCTTGAGTTAATTCGATGCTCGTACCTCCTGTGTCCCATATTCTTGAATTTGCTTATGTGACTCTCCTTACAGATCTTTGTAACAGTTTCTATCTTGAAACTATGCTTCCTGCTCCTTCCTCAACTTTATACCTGACTTTGAGGTAACCACGGCATTATTTGCGAACAAAAAAGGAAAGTAAGCCTAAACATTGTTTTTTCAAAAAGAAATAAAAATTTGAACGACTAAAATGGATAGCGCTGTTTAGATGAAAGCCTACAGAAGCTAAATAGCAAAAAAAAATCATCAATACAGTTCGAATTGATGTCTATGAGCGGCATAAAGTCATCCTTAATTCAGGATTTCCATCCTGAATTATGAATTAAGGATGAAAATAGATTAATGGTTAAGAAGTAATACTCACACCAGGGAGGTGATTTGCCTTGGCATATCGAGTGCATTATAACCCACCCTAAGTTCTCATCATCCGACTTAGGTGATGTCCGTCAGCTATGGCACATAATGTCTGCCAGCTATGGCACATAATGTCTTCCAGCTATGGCACATAATGTCCGTCAGCTATGGCACATAATGTTTGCCAGCTATGGCACATAATGTCTGCCAGCTATGGCACATAATGTCCGTCAGCTATGGCACATAATGTCTGCCAGCTATGGCACATAATCTCCGCCAGGTATGGCACATAATGTCCACCAGCTATAGGATGTGCCCATCTCATTGTTATAGCATTCATTATCATCCCAGAAAAATGCTGGCAGTCACCACCACCACCTGGGTAATATTGATGGCGGATGATCAGTATTAACTTGCATATTTGACCACACAAATGGCAACATGTTAATTCATTTGTGTCTTTGCTGTTGGCTTCTTCCAGTACTTCCAGAAGCTTAGGGATCGTGTGATAGAAATGCAGCCACCCGAAAGGCTGAGTGTGATGGCTGCCTGCTTTGACAACCTCATGGAAGGCATTGAAAGGAATTTGCAACCTAGAAACAGAGACAAGTGAGGGAACTGGTCTTAATGTCATGTGATCTCTGTGACATGCATGTGATCAAAGGTGTGATTAGCATGTGATGTGACAGACCATTACCAACCACAATTGCATGCGCAGGTGTTTTACAGGAGACCCATTTTACCTGTACATTTTCTTATTACTTAGTTTTACAAAGAACTTATCGGTGTTTCGTCGCGATGTGAACTGTTCAGTGAAGGATGAACTGTCACCACACCCACCATCCTTAGCTACCACCAATGACATGATGGTCTGAAGGGGGCGTTGCCACACAGTACAGGATCAGAACAATACACCTCAGTTGATTACAGGTCTAAGGTCGTTGTCATGGTCACAGATATACCATGGGTGAGGGCATTTTTATAGCGCTAAAATATACAATTAAAAATTACTGCGAAGCATGGAATGTGGTATTAGTGCTGATGTGTGCTTGTGCGCCGTGCACGTGCGCAGGCAACGGGAGGAGTGACCTTGCGTGGTGCGTAAACTTACAGCGCCGAGAGTGAATTCAATTATCACCGAGGGTTAATTCAATTATCACCGGTTCGCAATTCATAAATGTAGTATCCATACAAGTGGGGTAGTTGTTGTTAATTAAATGTGCTTTGATTTTTAACTTAAGCGGACGCGTTTTCAAGTTATTAAATTCCCATGTAGTCTCGCCTCGAACCGGAGCTGCGGATGGACATTGTGCACATATAATTTTAAATAAAAGCATAATTAGCTGCAATAAATTAAGCAATGGACATCTTGCTGGATAGATTAATGGCCTCAACATGTTTGTGGGCTGTGCCTGGAGTTTCTGTTGTAGGTAGAATGCCGGGACCACTCAACTCGCAGAAGAGGGAGGCCATTGTTATGTATACAGTTGCAAAATGCAAGAGGTGAAAGCTCACTCCCCCACTCTCATGTGCCCCTATTCATCTATTCTTGTAACACTGCATTGGTAACTTGTTACGATGAGGGTGCATGGACTCGTACGTTGTCTATCACTTCCCCACAAGTTCGAGTGAGAGATGTGGACACCATTTAATGGCTGTGAAGGTCCCAACATTGTGGCATGCTGTAAGAATCCTTACTGTTAAGTCTCGTTCCATTATGACGGTTGGGGGGAACCCCCAACGGAACAGCTTATTGCATGTTCAACAGTGAAGCGATTTCCACAAATACAGTGAGATGGTAAGAGATGTATCCATCCATCCATCCATCTATTCCGGGTAGTTTCAAGTTTTCTAATTTTTTGATTATGAGCAAATGGACCTTACGCATCCTAAATTGGACTATCCATCATAAAGTTATCCGAGCGTTACTTTTCTTTTGCTTGTCCTGGAAGTATCATAAGGGTGATTTTGCTTTTATCCATCATAAAGTTATCCGAGCGTTACTTTTCTTTTGCTTGTCCTGGAAGTATCATAAGGGTGATTTTGCTGGACACTACAACATACATATGGCGTAAATTCGCAAGACGCCTGTGACGTCATGCAATCCACTACCTCACATGTAACCGTTGCGTGCGCATGCGCTGCACCGGCAGCCCCTCCTCAATCGAAACTTTCGTTAACGAGGAGAAATCCGGAAGTATCCAGCTCGGAAACCATTGCGAACCATACACTTTCGCTCACACTGTAATAGGAATGTCCTGCTTCGCCCACGTGGAAACAGTCCCGCCTGATGCGCTGTTCAACCTCAACGCGCTGTACAAGCAGGACCCCCACCCAGATAAAGTGGACCTGGGGATTGGAGGTGTGTTGTGTTAAATATGTCTGAAGCTTTTTATGACACAGACTTACGCAACAGCCTATAGGACAGAGGAGGGTCAGCCATGGGTGCTTCCCGTGGTGCGGACAATAGAGGCACAGATGGCCAGCGACCCTATGTTGGATCACGAGTACCTTCCCATCTGCGGGCTAAAGGCGTTCCGAGATGCGGCCACCCGCCTTCTCTTGGGAGCAGACAGTCCCGCTATCGCTAAAAACAGAGTCAGTCTTTTTCTAACCGTGTGTACAGACGGTAGTTTACTACCTCCCGTGATCCGACCGCTTCGTAGGTGTGTTCTGTGCAGACAGTGTCGGGAACAGGGGCGCTTCGCCTTGGGTTCGACTTCCTCTTCAGCAAGTACCCCGCTAGAACAGTATACATCTCGTCGCCTACATGGGGTAGCTAGGCAACAATAGGACTTTGTTCCAGCCATTATTATTTCCTATTCTAGGTAACCACGGGGCAATACTGAAGCAAGTCGGATACAAAGATGTCCGGCAGTATACGTACTACAAAGAGGAAACACGTGGCTTGGACTTGGAGGGTATGCTAAAGGACCTCGAGGTGAGCACATGCTGTTGGGTGCATTAATGTGATATAACCTATTTGCTTTGTGTGTATGTGTGTGTGTGTGTGCATATGTTTGTGCCCGTGCTTACATATATGTGTGTCCCCAGGCCAGTCCGGAAGGGGCCATTGTATTACTTCATGCATGCGCACACAATCCAACAGGGGTGGATCCAACCAAAGATGAGTGGAGAAGGATCCTAGCTGTTATCAAGGCGAGCGGGGAGGGTGAACATCCCCCAGTGGGTCTGTCTCATCCCCAGTCCATTACTTGCAGGAGAAGAAGCTGTTTCCATTTTTTGACTGTGCGTACCAAGGCTTTGCCTCTGGCGATGTGGCTGAAGATGCGTGGTGTGTTAGGCAGTGTGTAAAGGAAGGGGGAGAACTGTTTGTTGCGCAATCCTTTTCCAAGAACTTTGGCTTATACAGTGAGTTTTTGTGTACCAATCCTTGTGGTCGTAGCCATGACACCTGGCAACCACACCCCCCACACACACACACAGATGAACGTGTGGGCCAACTGTGTGTGGTGCTCTCAAGTGTGTCTCAGGTGGCTCCTGTGATGAGCCAGATGGAGGTGCTGTGCAGACGGCTGTGGTCTAACCCACCTAACCATGGAGTGAGGATCGTGACCATTGCTCTTAACAATCCATCATTGTATCAAGATTGGTAAGGAGCTAGTGTGTGTGCATGTGTGTGTGTTTGTGTGTGTTTGTGTGTGTGTTTGTGTGTGTTGTGTGTGCATACATACATGTGTACACGTTTATCATTCTCAGGTTGGATAACCTCAGCTGTATGGTGGAGCGTATTAAGACAATGAGGATGGAGCTATACAAGGCTCTGAAGGCCAAAGGGACCCCTGGGTCGTGGGAGCACATCATAAAGCAGATTGGCATGTTCACTTTCACTGGACTTACACGTACGTTGTTGTTTCACTAAGTGCCTCATATAATTCATTCGTTTATAATGCATGAACAGGTGCTCAGTGCGAATACTTGCAAACCAAGTGTCACATCTATCTACTTGATAATGGACGCATTAGCATGAGCGGCCTCAATAACAAGAACTTGGAGTACGTAGCGCAGTCAATACACGACGCTGTAACCAGCGTTCAGTAATCAGCAGCGCATACGTCATGTGATTAATTGTGTGAGTTGTTAGCTGTAATTGACCATTGATCACGTGATTTTGCGCACGCGCGTAGCTCTTAAAATTTAAACTTGCCAAGCGGAATGCAATGGAGAGCTTCACTCCGGCTATTTGTTTAAGAGGTGAGGGTAGAGAGGAAGAAGAGGATGAAGATTATATGCCCGGACCCGATGTAAAGAAGCGGCTGTTCGACAATGAATCGGAAACACCGCTCCGAACGGCAGTTGTAAAGCAACCGGTTGTTGTGTATCTGCGCGTCAGGCCTAAAAATAACCAGGAGTTAAAAGAACAGGACTTTTTCCAGGTGGTAGAGGAAAACGTAGTACTAACCACTTCGATCAGGGATGGAAGCCGAGAAAGGTTCGTTTTTACAAACGTCTTTCAGCCAAGTGCAAACCAGAAAGATGTGTTCAAAAAGTCAGTGATGCCAATATTGAGAGACTTCTTTGACGGCCAGAACTGCCTTTTGTTTACATACGGCATCACTAACTCCGGTAAGCAACTGCATTAGTAGTCTGGGGACCTCAACCTGACTTCCATTGGAACAGGTAAAACACACACCATAATGGGCACCGGTACAGACCCAGGGGTGTTGCCCCGTGCTCTGGATGTGATCTTCAACTCCATTGAAAAGGCCAAAATGAGTGGTGTTCCATTGAAACCTAAACACTTCTCAGAAGTCCGCATCCTCTCTGCGAGTGACCAAGTCAAGGAGAAAGAGGCTAAGGAGAAGCTTTTGGAACTGGTGAGTGTGTGATTGTAGTTGGTGACAGGGCATGCCTAGGCTTGCCTGATTGTTGTTTACTATGAATCTGATTATCAATGCCTTGAGCATTACCATAATTTTAGCACCTTCTTGTTCTCTAATTATAGGCAAAGCAGGCTCGTAGCAGTGAAGGAAATAGTTCTGTCATGGATGATGATGTTAGCAACACTTCAAAAACTTCTCTCATCAGCAATTACTCTGATGGTAGGTGTGATAAGGGATGGAGTGTGTGATATGTGATAAGGGACAGTGGCGTAGTGTGGTGGTTGAGCGCCCGGGGACATAATGCAATAATGGCGCCGCCGCCCCCCCCCCCCCCCCCCTACAATAAAGGGGTGGATCTAGGATTTTGCAGCGAGGTTTGGTAGGTAGCTGCAAGGGCGGAGAGGGGTATGCCGGGCCTCGATCATACCAGCAAGGGGGTATGCAAAGCTCACCCAAACGGTCTGGGGCGGAGCCCCAGCCGCTTTGCAACTTTACCACTTTTTAAGCCACAAAAACATGATACTTTCGCATACACTGCATTTGCTTCCGCAAGCAACCTATGCCTTCGCACGTACCTTCAATCTATTACATTAGGAAATTTAGTTTGGGGAAGTATCCGCCCCCGCAAAACTACCCTCGCGCTATGACTGGCGCTATGTGTACTGTCTGTACGATAATGGCTAACCGCTCACTGCCATTGTGAGCCTGTGCATAACAGGCTCACAATGGCAGCGAGCGATAACCCTGAAGTTGGAACTGTTTATTACAACAGATTATGGAGGTGACGATTGGATACCATATCTTCAATGTCGGTGATTAGAAATAAATTTAAAAGTTTGCGTTGCAGATCGAGTAGTCTGGGGACCTGACTGATGGCTGTACTATCGGGTCCCCAGACTACAGATCGTTTGTTAACAAGACTCAAAATGTGCCCTCGCCCCGCGGGCCTGTTCGCGTAACGCGATAATTATCTGTGCAAATTGTCTATTTTGGCGCCCCCTAAACCCCTGCGCCCGGGGACATATGTCCCCCCCTGCCCTTCCCTCGCTACGCCACTGATAAGGGATGGAGTGTGTGAGATGTGATAAGAGATTGCTCAGGAGGGAAATTAAGGAAAGAGGGGAATGGTATATTGCTCAGTTTTCCACACCAACTATCATCTCTCTCGTCCACCAGTTACTGGTGAACTGTTTGGTCTGGAGGGCTATCAACTACATGAAACCACTTCAGTTGAGGTTTCCAACTCTGAGAACTGCTACTTCTCCATATGGATTTCCTTTGTTGAGATATACAATGAAACTATCTCAGATTTACTGGCGGGGGGGGCAACTGTGAAACTGAAAGAGGACAAACATAAGAACTTCTTCATTGATGGTATGCACCACTTACAAACCCAATTTGTGTCGTATATAAACCCCTGTGTGAGTCATTATCCTTGATGATGATGACTGGCTTGAACCTGACAAACTGGCTTATTATATAAGTACCTAGATGATTTAGGCATTACTGCACAGATGTAAAGTGGAAACGTAAAACCATTTAACCATTTACAACATGTCAATGGTAATTTGTCCCTAAGATGTGACAAAACTAAAACCATCATATGGGTACTGCTTATGATAAACCATCATATGCATACTGCTTTTGATTATATTTGGATCAGTATGTTATGTGTACATTGTATGATACCTTTGACCATTGTGTTAGCATTAATTATTAACATTGATAACTGTAATGAATATGGCTATCAGAAAAGGACACATGTGGGTTACCAAATCCATTAACCTAACTCCATCAAAACCTTCCTCCTCCTCTCTCCTAAACAAACATGTACATTAATATAACTCTGGATTGATAACTAGCCAACCTCTTGATTTCTTTAATATACACACATATTCAAATTATTGTAAGCCATTAAAAAACCTCATAACTCAAGATATTCAAAGCCCTCTATTATCAAAGTTATTAAAGATTAAGGTTAAAGGTAGTTTATTATTTATATGTTGGACAATATATGAACATGCAGAGCATTGATTATGCATGTCTATAGAATGAATTAAGTCATTTGATTTATTAAACTTATGGATAGTGAGTTGTTAGGGGTTGTCTTGTTTTGGATGTAAACAGCAATTAGAATTTCATTACTTTCAAAGCTGTTATCTGCAGTTTATAAATATTAATGAAAAGTTGCTTGACATTATATGGAACAGGAAAAGCATTTTTTCGAGTTTTCAAATCTTTCATTTTCTGTGAACTGTGAAGAGCTTTTATCAAATGGTCCTTACGCATCCTAAATTGGACTATCCATCATTAAGTATAAAGCACTGAATTAGCCATACATTTCAATGGAGCATTAATTTTCTTTTGCTTGTCCTGAAACGTATCATAAGGTGATGTTACTGGACAACTGTCCCATATCAGTTCATTAGAAGCTATGCTTGAAATTATTAAGGACAGTCAAATGTTAACAACACGGTTCATATTTATAGAAATCAACAGAAAGAAGTAGATAAAATGACTCTGCATTTTCCTTTCATGCATAAATCTAAACTTTGGTGTATAATCCTTTGCTTTCATATGGTTCCTAGACATTGAAAATATGGTAACCATTCTGGTTATTCATGGTCAAAAATTTGGTTGGATATTTTGCATAGTGCATGAATAATAAGATGTCTTACAGGTGCTAAGGAGGTGAAGGTGGACAGTGTAGAAGAAGCCTTGCTGTTGCTGAAGCTTGGTCTGCGTCACCGTCACGTAGCTGGTACCAAGCTGAACTACCAGTCCAGCAGAAGCCACTCCATCTACACCATCAAGTGCATCAGGACTGTTAATGACACGCCTAGCCACGCCATGGTGAACAGGTTAGTGGCCAGCATACATACACGCATGCTTACATGGTGACCAACATGTGTACACATGCTTACATGGTGACCAACATGTGTACACATGCTTACATGGTGACCAACATGTGTACACATGCTTACATGTTGACCAACATGTGTACACATGCTTACATGGTGACCAACATGTGTACACATGCTTACATGATGACCAACATGTGTACACATGCTTACATGGTGACCAACATGTGTACACATGCACATGTGGTGACCAACATGTGTACACTATTACCTGACCTCTCTTCCATGTTCCATGTAATACTAAGTGGTGATCTAACCATTGAATACTCCTGATGTTAAAATTAATTGATAAATCATCTACTGAATGTGACATTGTCAAATGTTCCCTTGTGATGTGACCCTCAGGATCTCCATCATTGACCTCGCTGGTACGGAGAGGTCAGCAAAGACTGGAGCCAAAGGTCAGAGGGTAAAGGAAGCCGGGAAGATCAACCAATCACTGATGGTCTTGGGGCGATGCATCACGGCTATGAGGCTTAACCAGACCAGGTGAGGGAGGAACAGCTTCAGGCTGTTGGGAATTCTATCATCAAGCTTCCCTTTTCTAGGACTGGGGAAGAGCAGCTTATTCCGTATAGGGAAAGTAGGCTTACTCAGCTGTTCCAGAACTACCTTGTTGGGAAGGGCAAAAGCATTAAGCAGGGGAAGATATCCATGATCATCAACGTATCCAACAATATGTCTGTCTATGATGAAACCATGAACGTTCTAAGGTTTTCAGCATTGACCAGCAAGGTGTGTGTGTGTGTGTGTGTGTGTGTGTGTGTGTGTGTGTGTGTGTGTGCTTGTGTTTGTATATCAAGGTGTGGTGGTCAATACTGTTGTGGGATTGTATGGTGAATGAAGTTATCCATGTAAACAATATGTTTGCGTTTTAATGTCACCATAGTAATATGCTCCACCCAGGTTGTCCCCATTGCAAAACCATATCTAACAGTCTGTGCCAAGAAGTCTTCCGCTATAGAAACAGAGACAGACAGCACCCTCGTCCCCAGACCATCAGCGGTGGATAGCAGCATAGTGGATACAAATGATGGGAATAGAGCCAGTGATGGTGTGGAGGGGAATAGAGTCAGTGATGGTGTGGAGGGGAATAGAGTCAGTGATGGTGTGGAGGGGAATAGAGCCAGTGATGATGTAGGAGGATCTCCAAAGTGTACATGTGGGGTAAGTATACATGTGGGGTAAGTGTACATGTGGGGTAAGTGTACATGTGGGGTAAGTGTACATGTGGGGTAAGTGTACATGTGGGGTAAGTGTACATGTGGGGTAAGTGTACATGTGGGGTAAGTGTACATGTGGGGTAAGTATACATGTGGGGTAAGTGTACATGTGGGGTAAGTGTACATGTGGGGTAAGTGCACATGTGGGGTAAGTGTACATGTGGGGTAAGTGTACATGTGGGGTAAGTATACATGTGGGGTAAGTGTACATGTGGGGTAAGTGTACATGTGGGGTAAGTGTACATGTGGGGTAAGTGCACATGTGGGGTAAGTGCACATGTGGGGTAAGTGTACATGTGGGGTAAGTGCACATGTGGGGTAAGTGCACATGTGGGGTAAGTGTACATGTGGGGTAAGTGTACATGTGGGGTAAGTGTACATGTGGGGTAAGTGTACATGTGGGGTAAGTGTACATGTGGGGTAAGTGTACATGTGGGGTAAGTGTACATGTGGGGTAAGTGTACATGTGGGGTAAGTGTACATGTGGGGTAAGTGTACATGTGGGGTAAGTGTACATGTGGGGTATGTGTACATGTGGGGTAAGTGTACATGTGAGGTAAGTGTACATGTGGGGTAAGTGCACATGTGGGGTAAGTGTACATGTGGGGTAAGTGCACATGTGGGGTAAGTGCACATGTGGGGTAAGTGCACATGTGGGGTAAGTGCACATGTGGGGTAAGTGTACATGTGGGGTAAGTGCACATGTGGGGTAAGTGTACATGTGGGGTAAGTGTACATGTGGGGTAAGTGTACATGTGAGGTAAGTGTACATGTGGGGTAAGTGCACATGTGGGGTAAGTGTACATGTGGGGTAAGTGTACATGTGGGGTAAGTGTACATGTGGGGTAAGTGCACATGTGGGGTAAGTGCACATGTGGGGTAAGTGCACATGTGGGGTAAGTGCACATGTGGGGTAAGTGCACATGTGGGGTAAGTGTACATGTGGGGTAAGTGCACATGTGGGGTAAGTGTACATGTGGGGTAAGTGTACATGTGGGGTAAGTGTACATGTGGGGTAAGTGTACATGTGGGGTAAGTGCACATGTGGGGTAAGTGCACATGTGGGGTAAGTGCACATGTGGGGTAAGTGCACATGTGGGGTAAGTGCACATGTGGGGTAAGTGTACATGTGGGATAAGTGTACATGTGGGGTAAGTGCACATGTGGGGTAAGACAATCGATCTTGCTATCTACATGAACTAGTTACCTCCTCTTCCCCTGACCTCTCTCCTCACTCCTTGCACCCTCCCCTCCTCACAGATGGCTTACAACGCACTCATACAACAGCTTCAGGTTGAGCTCATTGAACAAGAGTCCAAGATACGTGCAGAAGTCTGTCTTGAGTTTCATCAGCAACTCACTGAAATAGAAGAGAACCACAGGTACTGGTGATCATGCCTTATATGATCACCTCCCCTCACATCCCTCTCCCCTCATCCCCTTCCCCTCACCTCCTTCCCCTCTCCCTCACCTCCTTCCCCTCTCCCTCACCTCCTTCCCCTCTCCCTCACCTCCTTCCCCTCTCCCTCACCTCCTCACCTCTCCCTCACCTCCTTCCCCTCTCCCTCCTCTGCCAGTAAAGAGATGGAAGATCAGCAAATGGAACTCACTTCGTTGTACGAGTGTAGAATTAAAAAGCTGAATGAGACCACTAAAAAGATGAAAGGGCAAAAAAGAAGGCGACCTAATGATGATGGTTGGTTACCATGGTATTCTAACAGCCTGTGGGGGCATAGATGACATGGGTAATTTGGCATTGCATTCCATGTATGGCAGTGCATTGGTATGTCCATGTATGGCAGTGCATCGGTATGTCCATGTATGGCAGTGCATCGGTATGTCCATGTATGGCAGTACATTGGTATGTCCATGTATGGCAATGCATTGGTATGTCCATGTATGGCAATGCATTGGTATGTCCATGTATGGCAGTGCATTGGTATGTCCATGTATGGCAGTGCATTGGTATGTCCATGTATGGCAGTGCATTGGTATGTCCATGTATGGCAGTGCATTGGTATGTCCATGTATGGCAGTGCATTGGTATGTCCATGTATGGCAGTGCATTGGTATGTCCATGTATGGCAGCTGTTACTGGGGCTCCTCATCTTTGTCAGATGAAGAGGGTGGTGAGACAGGCAGCAGTAGTGAAGACAAGATAAAAGCCCTCTGTTTTGAACTAGAGAGTCTGAAGAAAGACGTGAAGGAGATGGAAAATGAGCACCAATTAGAACGTGAGAAAGGTAAATAAACATTCATGCTTGCAACCATTACCTCATGCTGTTCACCCTAATGTAACCATTACCTCATGCTGTTCACCCTAATGTAACCATTACCTCATGCTGTTCACCCTAATGTAACCATTACCTCATGCTGTTCACCCTAATGTAACCATTACCTCATGCTGTTCACCCTAATGTAACCATTACCTCATGCTGTTCACCCTAATGTAACCATTACCTCATGCTGTTCACCCTAATGTAACCATTACCTCATGCTGTTCACCCTAATGTAACCATTACCTCATGCTGTTCACCCTAATGTAACCATTACCTCATGCTGTTCACCCTAATGTAACCATTACCTCATGCTGTTCACCCTAATGTAACCATTACCTCATGCTGTTCACCCTAATGTAACCATTACCTCATGCTGTTCACCCTAATGTAACCATTACCTCATGCTGTTCACCCTAATGTAACCATTACCTCATGCTGTTCACCCTAATGTAACCATTACCTCATGCTGTTCACCCTAATGTAACCATTACCTCATGCTGTTCACCCTAATGTAACCATTACCTCATGCTGTTCACCCTAATGTAACCATTACCTCATGCTGTTCACCCTAATGTACCATTACCTCATGCTGTTCACCCTAATGTAACCATTACCTCATGCTGTTCACCCTAATGTAACCATTACCTCATGCTGTTCACCCTAATGTAACCATTACCTCATGCTGTTCACCCTAATGTACCATTACCTCATGCTGTTCACCCTAATGTAACCATTACCTCATGCTGTTCACCCTAATGTACCATTACCTCATGCCCACTGCTCACCAGCTGTTTCAGAACTGAAGGATCTTAGTGATACATATGAGGCTAACATTGTCAGGTTAAACGAACAGTTGAATGATGCCACATTAAAGCTATCGAACAGTGAGAGGAGCCACTGTCTGTTACGTGAGGATGCAAACGCTGCCAAACATCGCTACGAAGTTGTGAGATTGGAGGCAGAAGGATGCCAAGCTGAGTGTGCAACACTGAGACGTGAGGTTGAGGAGTTAGGTCGTCAATCAGAGGTGTTAAGACAAGAGGTTAAAACCAGTGAGGAGAGGCTTTTGGCTCTTCAATGTGAGGTATGAAGTTTGAGTTAAGCAGGAATTCATAGAGTTAAAAATAGCAGATGTTAAAGAGTTAAAATAGCAGATGTTAAAGAGTTAAAATAGCAGATGTTAAAGAGTTAAAATAGCAGATGTTAAGGAGTTAAAATAGCAGATGTTAAAGAGTTAAAATAGCAGATGTTAAAGAGTTAAAATAGCAGATGTTAAAGAGTTAAAATAGCAGATGTTAAAGAGTTAAAATAGCAGATGTTAAAGAGTTAAAATAGCAGATGTTAAAGAGTTAAAATAGCAGATGTTAAAGAGTTAAAATAGCAGATGTTAAAGAGTTAAAATAGCAGATGTTAAAGAGTTAAAATAGCAGAGTTAAAATAGCAGAAGTTAAGGAGTTAAAATAGCAGAAGTTAAGTGTTAGTGTAGCAACAGTTAGCTCAGCTAGCTATGGTGAGGTTAGTTGTAATGGAACCTTTTGTGCCATCAGTTAAAGGCAGAAACCGAGAGACATGCAGCAGAAATGACTGGTCAGAAGGAGGAGTGTCTGATGGAGGTGGATATTCTGCAGTGCAGGATCAGTGAGCTGATGGGAGAGGTGGAGGCCCTTCAAGGTCCAGGGAAGATGGAGGATAGGCTTACGATGATGGAGGTGAGGAGTCACCATTAATGTTGTGTGTGTTAAGAGTTTATAATGGCATTTTAGAAGACAAGAGGTTCACTAGTTATTGGTGAGAAGTCAAAGTTAAGGGAGGAAGTCCAGACATTGTTGGCTAAAAAGGCTAAGCTTTCTCAGGAAGTGGAAGGTTTGGAAACTGAAAAAGGGGTGAAGTCAAAGGTAGTAGAAGAGATCCAGGCCCTGTTAGATGAGAAGACCAGACTTTCCCAGGAAGTGGAAGGTTTGGAAACTGAAAAAGGGGTGAAGTCAAAGGTAGTAGAAGAGATCCAGGCCCTGTTAGATGAGAAGACCAGACTTTCCCAGGAAGTGGAAGGTTTAGAAACTGAAAAAGGGGTGAAGTCAAAGGTAGTAGAAGAGATCCAGGCCCTGTTAGATGAGAAGACCAGACTTTCCCAGGAAGTGGAAGGTTTGGAAACTGAAAAAGGGGTGAAGTCAAAGGTAGTAGAAGAGATCCAGGTCCTGTTAGATGAGAAGACCAGACTTTCCCAGGAAGTGGAAGGTTTAGAAACTGAAAAAGGGGTGAAGTCAAAGGTAGTAGAAGAGATCCAGGCCCTGTTAGATGAGAAGACCAGACTTTCCCAGGAAGTGGAAGGTTTGGAAACTGAAAAAGGGGTGAAGTCAAAGGTAGTAGAAGAGATCCAGGCCCTGTTAGATGAGAAGACCAGACTTTCCCAGGAAGTGGAAGGTTTGGAAACTGAAAAAGGGGTGAAGTCAAAGGTAGTAGAAGAGATCCAGGCCCTGTTAGATGAGAAGACCAGACTTTCCCAGGAAGTGGAAGGTTTGGAAACTGAAAAAGGGGTGAAGTCAAAGGTAGTAGAAGAGATCCAGGCCCTGTTAGATGAGAAGACCAGACTTTCCCAGGAAGTGGAAGGTTTGGAAAGTGAAAAAGGGGTGAAGTCAAAGGTAGTAGAAGAGATCCAGGCCCTGTTAGATGAGAAGACCAGACTTTCCCAGGAAGTGGAAGGTTTGGAAACTGAAAAAGGGGTGAAGTCAAAGGTAGTAGAAGAGATCCAGGCCCTGTTAGATGAGAAGACCAGACTTTCCCAGGAAGTGGAAGGTTTGGAAACTGAAAAAGGGGTGAAGTCAAAGGTAGTAGAAGAGATCCAGGCCCTGTTAGATGAGAAGACCAGACTTTCTCAGGAAGTGGAAGGTTTGGTTTCTGATAAAGAGGACATGATGGCAGCGTTAAAGAAAGAATTGCTTGTTTGTACGTCTGAGAGATCAAAGCTTCAGAATGACCTACGGCAGGAGAAAATGGAAAGAATAAAGATGCAAGCAGAGAAAGATGCAAGGTATAGTGAGGGTTAAATGTATGTAAGGTATAGTGAGGGTTAAATGTATGTAAGGTATAGTGGGGTTAAATGTATATAAGGTATAGTGAGGTTAAATGTATGTAAGGTATAGTGGGGTTAAATGTATATAAGGTATAGTGAGGGTTAAATGTATGTAAGGTATAGTGGGGTTAAATGTATATAAGGTATAGTGAGGGTTAAATGTATGTAAGGTATAGTGAGAGAATGTGTATAAGGTATAATATATGGTATTGTGTAAGGTATAGCAAGGGTTAAATTTATTGTTGCTGTGTAAGGGTTAAATGTATGGTTATGTAAGGTTTGAATTTATGGTTAGTAAGGTAAATTAGTGGTTAAATGTATTATGTAGTTATAGAGATTACAGGGATGATGTAGCATAGTGATGCTGGGATGATGTAATGTATAGTGATGGCTGGGATGATGTAATGTATAGTGATGGCTGGGATGGTGTAATGTATAGTGATGGCTGGGATGATGTAATGTATAGTAATGGCTGGGATGATGTAATGTATTGTGATGGCTGGGATGATGTAATGTATTGTGATGGCTGGGATGATGTAATGTATTGTGATGGCTGGGATGATGTAATGTATTGTGTTTGCTGGGATGATGTAATGTATTGTGATGGCTGGGGTGATGTAATGTATTGTGATGGCTGGGATGATGTAATGTATTGTGATGGCTGGGATGATGTAATGTATAATGTATAGTGATGGCTGGGATGATGTAATGTATAGTGATGGCTGGGATGATGTAATAGCATTGTATACTCTCACCAATTCCCTGCTGCTTTTCACATTCTTTGTTTAATGTAACTTGAACTGTCCAATCACTGTTGCTCTTTTTCAGAGCTGGGGAGGCTACTGAACTGAAGGCTGTTATTGAGCAGAAGGTAGCAGAGATTGGCTCTCTAAGAACACATATAGAGGACTTGGAAAGTAAAAATGGTAAGTGGCTTGATTCACTATCCCATATATGTAGTTAATTAACTAGTAATGATGATACTATGTTCTGTTTAGGTGAGCTCTCAGGGGCCCTAAAAGATTCTTTTTCCACCACTCTTAAAGAACTGAACACCACTCTCGAGAGGCAGAAAGTCAGGATCACAGAGCTCACCTGTGACCTAGGGAAGCTGCAAGGGGAAAATGAAGAGCTGGTAGAGAATTCAATTGAGCTGCAGTTGCAGGTACAAAGGGCCACAGCTTCACGAGACACCTACTCCAACCAGTTGGAGGAGCTTACCAATGACTATGAAGGTGTGTAGGTGTATGGGGAAGGGCTGCACTGTGTGCATGTGTAGGTGTGTGGGGAGGGGCTGCACTGTGTGCATGTGTAGGTGTGTGGGGAAGGGCTGCACTGTGTGCATGTGTAGGTGTGTGGTGTGTGGCTGCACTGTGTGCATGTGTAGGTGTGTGGGGAGTGGCTGCACTGTGTGCATGTGTAGGTGTGTGGGGAGGGGCTGCACTGTGTGCATGTGTAGGTGTGTGGGGAGGGGCTGCACTGTGTGCATGTGTAGGTGTGTGGGGAGGCTGCACTGTGTGCATGTGTAGGTGTGTGGGGAGAGGCTGCACTGTGTGCATGTGTAGGTGTGTGGGGAGGGGCTGCACTGTGTGCATGTGTAGGTTTGTGGGGAGGGGCTGCACTGTGTGCATGTGTAGGTGTGTGGGGAGGGGCTGCACTGTGTGCATGTGTAGGTGTGTGGGGAGAGGCTGCACTGTGTGCATGTGTAGGTGTGTGGGGAGGGGCTGCACTGTGTGCATGTGTAGGTGTGTGGGGAGGGGCTGCACTGTGTGCATGTGTAGGTGTGTGGGGAGGGGCTGCACTGTGTGCATGTGTAGGTGTGTGGGGAGGGGCTGCACTGTGTGCATGTGTAGGTGTGTGGGGAGTGGCTGCACTGTGTGCATGTGTAGGTGTGTGGGGAGGTGCTGCACTGTGTGCATGTGTAGGTGTGGGGAGGGGCTGCACTGTGTGCATGTGTAGGTGTGGGGGGAGGGGCTGCACTGTGTGCATGTGTAGGTGTGTGGGGAGGGGCTGCACTGTGTGCATGTGTAGGTGTGTGGGGAGGGGCTGCACTGTGTGCATGTGTTGGTCATCATCATAAGGTATCTTCTGTTTACAGACCTCCAGAGGTCCAGCAGTCAGAGGGAGAGCAAACTGTTGGATGCAATAGACCAAACTAATTCAGCCATGGAGGAGCAGCTAGCGGACCTCAGGAATCGCTGTGCCATGTTGGAGCATGAGCTGACCGTAACCAAGGACACTAACTGCGAATTGCAGCTGTGTGTGAGAAAGAAGGTTAGTACACCACAGTGTGTGTGCGCGTGCATTTGTGTGTGTGTGTGTGTGTGTGTGTGTGTGTGTGTGTGTGTGTGTGTGTGTGTGTGAACATTATTAGCTGTGAACATTGATATAACATTTGGTGATTTGAAACACCTCATCACCTCCATTGGCTGCTGGGTGTCCACAAATGCAACGCTTTTGAAATAGTTCATTGGCACTATGTATAGTTAGAAATTGTCTGAATATCAGAGGCACGTGGGTAAATTATTAAGTGCACATTGTTATTAATTAATTTCCTGTCAAACAGGATGAAGAGTTGCTGGAAGCCCAAAAGCAGTTGTCAAGGTTACAGGTTCAGTCGCTTGAGTCAACCCAGAGCCAGGCGACAAGAATAGATGAACTGAGTAGTGCAAACGGTTTGCTTCTGAGTGAGAGGGATGGTCTGAGAGAGGCTCTGGAGAGGATGGGGAAGAGGCACCAGGGGGAGCTTGAAGCCATTCAAGGTATGCACCCGAAGGAATTTACATCTGTGTTTCAGTGTTACCGTTCCCAAGGCAACCATCAGCTGGAGACAGCTCGCCTGTCCATACGTATACGTGACTTGGAAGCCAGTGAAGCCAAGAAAGCGGAGGCTCTGCAGGAGATGGAGGCCAAAAGATTGTCTGCTGAAAAAAGGCACAAAGCTTTGCTGGCATTAAGTCATGAGAAGTAAGCCACACCCCCACTGTGCTGATATGGTCCTCTCCACATGCGTCCATCTTAGAACTGATGCTGAATTGAAGATGTCATCTGAGCGCAGTGCTTGTGAGCTAGGCCAGGTGAAGGTGGAGAGAGATAACCTCAAGTCAGAGCTAGCCCACATTAGGGAGAAGATGGAAACCAAGGTGTGTTATGAGGGTAGAGGTGTGTTATGAGGGTACAAGGTGAGGTGTGTTATGAGGGTACAAGGTGAGGTGTGTCATGAGGGTACAAGGTGAGGTGTGTCATGAGGGTACAAGGTGAGGTGTGTCATGAGGGTACAAGTTGTGAAGGTTACACATATGGATGATGTTATATGTGCAAACTGAGGGAGGTGGTAATAGGGTGTAATGAGCGCTAACACCTACATCTGTAGCTGAGCCATTTTCTTTTAGGTCATGTCCTTGCAACAGGAGAGAAGCCTCATGTTGGCTGAACAAAAGGATCGATTTGACGCAGAACTAAGGGAAGTGAAAGAGCAGCTGAGGGCGGAGCTACAACAGAAGGAGGGGCTAAGGGCGGAGCTACAACAGAAGGAGGCGCTAAGGGCAGAGCTACAACAGAAGGAGGGGCTAAGGGCAGAGAAGGAGAGGCTAAGGGCGGAGCTACAACAGAAGGAGGGGCTAAGGGCAAAGCTACAACAGAAGGAGGGGCTAAGGGTGGAGCTACAACAGGAGGATCTAAAGACCGAGCTACAACAGGAGGATCTAAAGGCGGAGCTACAACAGAAGGAGGGGCTAAGGGCGGAGCTACAACAGAAGGAGGGGCTAAGACAGAAGGTGGGGCTAAGGGCGGAGCTACAACAGAAGGTGGGGCTAAGGGCGGAGCTACAACAGAAGGAGGGGCTAAGAGGGGGGCTACAACAGGAGGGGCTGTCATGTAGTTCACAGCTACCCAACCCTGCACAGATGGTAAGGAAGTCTTCATTTAGTCGTGAGGATGAGGACTGCCCTAAGCCCAACCTAACCCTGATGGAGAACAGTCAGTTGTTAGAGAGCTTCGAGGACCCTGTTAAAGAGGAAAGGATAGAAATCCACATAGACATGACCCCTCAGTCCAAGAAGAGGGGAGGTAGGAGGAAACGCAAGGCATCCCAAGATGAAGAGTCTACACCTGTACCTGTTGACCCTGTGTCTAAGGTTTGTCCTGCTGTTAGAGCTGGTTGTGGAATTATTTCCATCTCTTTCCCCACCCCCACTATGAAAGGAGTCTCCTGTGAAAAAGCCAAGAGCATGTCGTCGCAAACAGCTACCCACAACTGCATTGGTAAGGTACTTTGATGTTGGATGATGCATTGAGTGTTGCCGTGACAATTGCAGCAGGATGAGAATGCAGACCTGGAAATGAAACCAGCTGCCACACAGTCCACATACAGCAAGATTAAAGAGCAATTCTCGGAGCTCATTCCTTCTAAGACAAGTGAGAGAGAGACCTTGACACCTTAATGTTCTTGTACCCTAACTTGAACCATTCATCTAGCCAAGGGTGGAAAGAGGACTGCAAAGCTCCTTAAGACGCAAATATCTGCACCACTGGAAGTGGTCAATGACCCTACAGGGTCCACGGTATGTGGGGTGGTGTACTCTTGTGTTAAGCATAATTTTTCCCAATTGCAGCCCATCAGCACCAAGGGAAGATTCATGCTAGGTATGGAGTTGAGAGCTCCTCGGGCTCTGAGAAATAATACTCTGATCTGATTCCCTATCATTTATGTGATGTCTTGTTCACTATATTCAACATTGTTTGTATGTGTGTGTGTTGGTGATCCAAATCGTACATAGAAGACACAGCAGAATCAAATGTGCTGTATACTCTGGGGTACTCGGCCTCTAGTGCATGAAGAAAAACTAATACAGTAAATAATCTTTCATGTCATCAAGTTAAGAATTAATATAACTAGTTTTTCTCCTGCTGCCACAGCACTTAGTGTATTACTGTAATTTATAATTAACCATTGAAAAGTTAACACTATCTTCAATAGGCTCTGGTCACCAGAGATAATAAACTTATAAGAATTTGTGTTGTAGTTGAAAATTTCAAATCACTTAATAGTCCCGCACATCTGTGTCATTTAGCCCAGATGACTAATACTGCTGTCATCACCAGTCACAGCAATTAAATTTACTATGCTATTAGAATGGATTCCCTATGTTCAAAGCAGTGATGATCTAGCCTGGGGACCTCCCGGTACAGGCCAGACCTGGGGACCTCCCGGTACAGGCCAGACCTGGGGACCTCCCGGTACAGGCCAGACCTGGGGACCTCCCGGTACAGGCCAGACCTGGGGACCTCCCGGTACAGGCCAGACCTGGGGACCTCCCGGTACAGGCCAGACCTGGGGACCTCCCGGTACAGGCCAGACCTGGGGATCTCCCGGTACAGGCCAGACCTGAGGACCTACCGGTACAGGCCAGACCTGAGGACCTGACCTCCCGGTACAGGCCAGACCTGGGGACCTCCTGGTACAGGCCAGACCTGGGGACCTGACCTCCCGGTACAGGCCAGACCTGGGGACCTCCTGGTACAGGCCAGACCTGGGGACCTCCCAGTACAGGCCAGACCTGAGGACCTCCTGGTACAGGCTCTTGAGGGACAATTATCTTGCTAGCAACACAGTGAAAAGTGTAAAAACAATTTGACAGGTGGTCTTCACTACTGCCAGTTCAACTCCTCCATGGATAGAACACATGGAATTGGTACAAAGAAAGCAAAGGTCAAAGGTTATGATTGTGACATCTGCATGGCTGCTGTTTTGTTGTAGTGACACAAGTTTAACCCCTTCCTGTTCCGTGCTACCTCAATGGCCAAAAACTGTACCCGAGGAACTATGTAGAGGAGAGATAAAATGAAGTCACCAGGGGTCCACATTACCAAGAATGGTATTCTGTTCGCTGTAATCCTTCGAGGCATCAATCCTGGTGTAAGTAAAATTATGCAGTACACTAAGAGTTAATTATATAACTAAGCTGACCTCAGGAGGGTTCCGAAGTTGTAACTTTTAACCTTGTCCTCAAAGTTTTGACAAAAAGGTCTCCAAATCTTTGCGCAGTTAAAGGTTAACCCTCAAGCTGCCATTACAGCTGCACACACCTCTTTGGCTTCAGTAGTCTTGAGATCATCCGAGTGGATGACGTCAATCTGCGCGCAGTTAGACAAGCTGCACAGCACATACAGCCACTTACTTTGAGGTCTTTGAAGGTGTTCTGAAACGCTTCGAACAGCTCGTCATCCTGCCTGTCACGTGATCTCAAGTGTACGCACGTGCATTCAAGCTTGCCTACCTCGTTAGGCGAAGCGACGTGCAGTCATTCGTCAGCAACAGCTACGTTACACACCTGCCGTGAATAGGTCACGCGACATCCAAGTTACCACCAACCTTGAAGTGTGTTTCTGCATATTTGGTAGCCTTCACAGCCCACAAGAATTCAACGTCAGGCTACAGTTACATACGAACGTGCTCTGAAGCGGCAATACACACACACACACACACACACACACACACACACACACACACACACACACACAACTCGTACGACATTAGCGTAGTCTTCGGCGCGCATCGACGTAAGTCCCGGTGAGGCTTCGTTATCAGTTCCCTTTATGGAGCGAACAAAGGAGTCTCACTCCCCCTCGCCATCCCGGCCCTCCCAAAACTATGTACCGCTCGCTCTTCTTCCATGTGGACAGCGTTATTAAAAGTAATAATATAAACAATTTTTGAGGCTAGAGGATGTTACGAGTAATTAGAGCCCGCGCGCGCGGTTTAGGCAATGCTGACTCATTTTGTGCGGCCAGATTGGCTAGGCAGCGCGCGCGCCGCAATAGAAGCCAATGCCCGGGCACCGTAGAGGGGGTATAGTCCAGCTTTGAGAAGATATCGAGTCGAAACCAACCAATAGAAGGTTTGAGTTGAGGTGCGCTATACGATTGGGGAGAGGCATTTGATAGTCCAGTATTCGCTGGGTATGATTGGGGCATGTGTTTAATATAATGTGATGTGTTTTAAACATGTGTGCACGGAAGGTTCTTGGTACACCCACTCACACGCACACACGATGGATAAGAAGAGCTTTTATTTTATTTTACCTGCTCTCCCCCAATTCCCTGGCTGCTTTAGTTATTAGATGAATACAAACACTTCAGTTTCAACAGTCACCGCGCATACAGCGTCTGCAGCGCAGTACCCTGGGCAACCTTGGCAGAAGTCTATCTCACAAGGACGTCTGCTAACCCACATGCACGTTAACGGTACAGAAATGGACGTGGAGGCTAACGGGACGGACGGAGGAGAGGGAGGGATCAAGCTAAGGGCGCAGAGGGAACAGTGTCTGGTCTGGTTCCAGGGCTGGAATCAGACCCAACAAACCGAATTTGCGGAGCAGCTCATAGCTCGCATGTCATTTCACCAACATGAACACTTGTATGCAATCCTGTTGCCTATGTTGCAAAGAGACTTCATCACAGCACTGCCTGGTATGTGTATGTGTGTGCGTGTGAGGGGATGTGCATGGTGTATGTGGGAGCGGATGTGTATGGTGTATGTGAGGGCAATAGTGTGTGGTGGTGGTGGTGATGGTGTGTGGAGGTGATGGTGTGTGGTGGTGATGGTGTGTGGAGGTGATGGTGTGTGGAGGTGATGGTGTGTGGAGATGATGGCCTATATAATCTGTCTAGCAGGTCTCAGTGCTGCCTATTCAGATCATATATTAGCATCTAGACAATTGCAAACCCATCTTTGAGAACAAAATGTTAACACACATGTGGTGGACATGTTCCCTCGTTGTATGTTCCTGTGCTCTCTTGTGTCCCTCTATCCTCCCCTCTGTACCCCTCTGTTCCCCTGTGATCCCCTAACCCTCTGTTCCCCTCTGGTCCCCTCTGTTCCCCTGTGGTCCCCTCTGTTCCCCTGTGATCCCCTAACCCTCTGGTCCCCTCTGTTCCCCTGTGGTCCCCTCAGTACCCCTGTGTTCCCCTCTGTTCCCCTTTTCCTCTGGTATGGCCCAAAGTTGTGTTGTCATCATGGACATCAAGCACAGATGTTTCTGATGTTGGTTGCCTTTTGCTTTGTCATGCTGACTAGTGATATGTCAACTTCCTGTCATCTATACACGAACTCTCCCACCCCACACACACACACACACACACACACAACATACACTCTCTCCTCTATACATGCACAACCCCACGACCCTCCGCACACACATATGCACACACACACATGCACATACACATTTTCTCTCTCTCCTCCCTCCCTCTCTCCTCCCTCCCTCTCTCCTCCCTCCCTCCCTCAGCCAAAGGCCTGCAACATATTGCATATAAAATACTGTCTTACTTGGATGCCTACTCCTTGTGCCAAGCAGAGCAGGTGTGTGTGGAGTGGTACAAGGTGATTGAAGATGGAACATTATGGAAGAGACTTATTGAGAAGAAGGTCTTGACTGACCCTGTGTGGAAAGGGTTGTCTGAAAGAAGGGGCTGGTGAGAGAGAAAGCGTGTGTGTGTGTGTGTGTGTGTGTGTGTGTGTGTGTGTGTGTGTGTGCATGTGTGTGTGTGTGTGTATGTGTATGTGTATGTGTATGTGTATGTGTGTGATGAAGTATTTCCATTTAGGGGTGAGTTTCTGTTCCGCTGCACCCCCACAAGTCAGTCTCCAAGTGTGTCATACAGGGAGCTGTACCCCAATATTAAGAGGGATATTAAGGTAGGGAAGGGGAGGAGGGAGGAAGGATATCATGGGGGTGGGGCGTTTCTTCTTCCCAGGCCATGGAGGAGAACTGGAGGAAGGGTGCATACACACTCACCCGCATTGAGTGTCGCAGTGAAAACAGCAAGGGTGTGTACTGTCTTCAGTACGATGAACAGAAGATAGTCAGTGGTCTAAGGGATAACACCATCAAGGTATGGGGGGGGGGGGGGGGGGGGGGTGACGTGACCATGTGAGCATTACTGAGCTTACATACATACATACATACATACATACATACATACATACATACATACATACATACATACATACATACATACATACATACACACATACACACATACGTAAATACATACATGCATAGATATATACATACATACATACATACATACATACATACATATACACATACATACATACATACATACATACATACATATACACATACATACATACATACATACATACATACATACATACATACATACACACATACACACATACGTAAATACATACATGCATAGATATATACACACATACATACATACATATACACATACATACATACATACATACATACATACATATACATACATACATACATACATACATACATACATACATACATACATACATACATACATACATACATACATACATACATACATACATACATACATACATACATACATACATACATACATACATACATACATACATACATAGACAATAGCTGTTAGGTGCTTTGGGGTTAAAATGCACATAACAGGACTAGATAATGACATTGATCAATGGGATTACCCTTAGGGAGGCCATAATCCCATGGTTACCTATCATTTAACCCTTTGGTTGCTCATTACTTAACCATCTTAGATATGGAACAGGAAGACCCAGCAGTGTGAGAGGATCCTCCAAGGACACACTGGTTCAGTCCTGTGCTTGCAGTATGATGATCGGGTCATCATCACTGGCTCTAGTGACTCCACAATCAGGTGAGGGTGTGTGGTGGGTGTGGTCAGTGAGGGGTTGATGGGATGTGTGGTCCTGTGAGGAGTGGATGGGGGAGAGGCAGGTGTTGGTCACCATATGCATATGTCTATGAAGTTAATCAGGTGAAAATCTTTGATTGGGGGAGGGTGGAGGGAAGCCATAAATCAGAGGCGTTTTTACCTCACAGGTAATGGTGTGGTTACGCTTGATCATTGATGTTAAAGCAATTCCTGTTTTCGATAAACACTGTGTGGGTGTGCCCGTGTAACCACGCCCTTTTCTCCGCCCCCAATCAGGGTGTGGGACATACAGACAGGGGACATGCTCAACACACTTGTACACCACTGCGAGGCTGTCCTCCATCTTAGGTTCAATTCTGTAACCATGGTTACATGTTCAAAGGTAATGTTTGCAGGTGAAAGGGGTTAAAATGATATTCACGACCTCTTCATCTCTCTGTCCCAGGACCGGACCATAGCGGTGTGGGACATGAAGGCCCCAGGTGATATAGTCCTCAGACGTGTGCTGGTTGGTCACAGGGCTGCTGTTAATGTGGTGGACTTTGATGATCGATACATTGTGTCTGCTTCTGGAGATAGAACGATCAAGGTGTGTGTGTGTGTGTGTGTGTGTGTGTGTGTGTGTGTGTGTGTGTGTGTGTATGTGTGTGTGTGTGTGGTAGTTCAGAATGCTCAGTACCAACTTGAGGGACACATGTTCAATTTCTTTGGATTTCAAAGTATCTTCTATTCCTCCTCCCCCTCCTCCCCATCCTACCATCTTTCAGATATGGCGGACATCAACAAGTGAATTTGTGCGTACCTTACATGGGCATAGGCGTGGCATTGCCTGCCTTCAGTACCGTGGTAACCTAGTCGTCAGTGGGTCCTCCGACAACACTATTAGAATATGGGATATTGAGTGTGGGGCGTGTTTGCGTCTCCTGGAGGGCCATGATGAGCTGGTTAGGTGAGTGTGGGTGTGGTCTGGGAGGAGCATGGCCAGCAGCCACATGTTATAGTGTGTGACCTGCCACTTTGCTTCTCTTCTCCTGTTAGATGTATTCGATTTGACAACAAAAGAATTGTCAGTGGAGCATATGACGGGTATGTTGGGGGTGTGGTTATGACGGGTATGTTGGGGGCGTGGTTTGTGCATATGATGGTGAGGTGGGGGCGTGGTTTGTGAGTAGAAAGTTAAAACAACTTAATAATAGGTTTTTGTGTTTATAAAACAGAAATTGTCTGGTGCCAGTAGATGGGGCATCATTAGTGATGCATACAACTTGTGTGGAAATGAAAGTTTTGTCCCTGTGTACTATGTATGGCTGCTAATGTGAAATGGAATCTTGAAGCCCTCATTCTTCATCTCACCACCTCTATCCATCCTCCCCCTCACCAGTACCATTAAGATATGGGACTTACAGGCAGCACTAAACCATCGAAGTCAGGCAGATTCCCTCTGTTTGAATACACTCAGTGTAAGTGGTGTAAAGGGGTTAACAATGGCAACTGTGGCTTGAGGGGTTACTGTGTAACATGCAGGTGGGTGTGCCTTTACTTTCATACCACACCCCCAGCAACACACAGGCCGCGTGTTCAGACTGCAGTTTGATGACTTCCAAATTGTAAGCAGTTCCCATGACGACACAATACTGGTCTGGGATTTCCTAAAACCTGATTCGCCCACGACAACATCAATGGACACTGTCCCCCCACAACCCATGTCCTCACGCCCATGGTCCCCCTCCTCCCCACCCGGTTGGGACTCTTCTACTTAGCGAAAGAGCTGGAAGTAATTTGTACAATATCTCTTCTCTCTCTCTTTGTGTGTGTGTGTGTGTGTGTGCTTTGCATTCTCACTCGTGGACACGCCCACACTGGTCATCTTCGGGCAGTACTCCAGTACTCGATTACTACCTTTGTCACCATGACAACCCACATGTCACCACGACTGTCTCAAAATGAAAATTCACACCTTCAAATTTGAAATTATCAAACCATTTGTATTGAGGGGGTGGGGGCGGGATTTACATTCGTCCATAGACCAGCAAACTGTGGAGCTCTGCGGTCATCAATTTGTCGTAGTCACGTGACTTCAAAAATGAAACAAATCATAATGATTGGGTCACTTGTACGGCATCACTTGCTTTGAGGTAGTACTCGCGAGCCTTCTCCACGTTTTTGCCCACGGCTAGACCCAGCTCAAGGCACCGGGCCAACACGAAACAGCACAGCGCCACACCGCGACACTCCAGAGGTGTCAGAGATCCCTCGGGGGTTGTCGTTTCGCTAGCTCTGTTGGCGATAATGTGAAAGCTGTGGGGGGGGAGGGGGGGGGGGGGGGGGGCAACAACTCACTTGAAGGCGCACTCTACGGCTTTGCTGAACATCTTTCTAGTATAGTATTGGTGGGCCAACGCCCCAAGGCCATAAACGTTACCCTGGGCTGCCGAATCCCGCAGCCATCGCAAACCTTCCTCCTCGTTCTTGGTACAGCCCTGACCATTGACGAGCATAAGTCCTAGTGCGGCTTCAGCGTGCATTGATCAGTACTATCCAGCCCCGCCCCTCCCCACGACATACCCATAGACTCGCTGTGGTTGTTCTCTGCTGCAATGGAATGCCATCGAAATGACTGCAAAAGTTGCAGGGAAATGAGAGGGTGATTTATTGGCAAGATAGAAAGATTCGCAGGTATAAGGCCCTCACCTCCTTGAGGTTAACGTTCTCAGGGCGAGAGTGGTACATCCCTAGCGTGTTCTGCGCTCTGACACTGCTGGGGTCTTTCCCCTTCTCGGCAGAGCTAGTCCACCATCTTACCGCCTCTTCGTCCGATTGTCTCACACCATAACCTTGGAAATAGGCCCTCCCGATGTTGTACTGAGCGCTGGGGACGAGGTGCGCATCCCTGTGGCGTGCGTTATCGGCCACTTCCAGCATGTATTGGAACCCTCTGGCCTGCGCACGGTAAAAGGCGTGGGCATGACACCCAAACGGCACCACTTACCGCATCCTCCCGGATCCCCTTGCCGTCATAACTCATTACACCAAGCTGATACTTGGCTTGCAAGTCTCCTCTGACTGCGGCAAGTTCGAACTGCTGAAAGCTCTCTAAGTATTGTCCCTTCGCAAAGAGGTATTGCCCAAGGGCGAACTGTGCCTCGGCCACTCCCCTCTTCGACTTCTCCGTCATCTCTTCCACCCACATGGCGTCAGCCGAAGCAGGGGGGAGGGGCAGAGAGGGGTCCGGTGGGAGGGGCTCAAGTTTTTCGGAACTGGCCGAGACCAAGTCCATACCGCAGAGAGCTACCAAGTGTGCTTTTTATCGCGGCGACACGTTGTATGCTGCTATGGAAACAAAAACCCACAGCATAGCACATGTACACAATTAAAATTATTGCAGACTTTAACCCGTGAATGACCTACCCCACTTTCTCCGGCAAAATAAACCCGACGCGCACGGCGGCACATGGCTCACCTCGTCGTGAAGGTACACAGTACTGGAACCGTACGGGTCGGCAGAGGTCCAACCAACGACCTCGTCGTCAAGAACATGGGTGTTAGTAACTCCCACTGCGAGATCGGGCTGGATGGTGGCAACTGTTACGTTAAGGACCTTAGCAGCAACGGAACCTGGACACGGAGGGTCCAAGAAGGCTCCAAACCAGAGCGATTGAAGAAGGGTGTGCCCTACGGCCTGGCGTCAGGCGACCAAATACTGCTCCTCCCACCCTCGCACAAAGACTGTCGGCTACGTGTTGAATACGATGATGTCTTGAAGCAGTACGTGGTTAGGAGGCTTGACGCACGGGACGTTCGCACGATCTGCAGTAATGCAATACAGCCGTGCCTCGAGGGAGGGTCTCCACAATCGTCGGTGGACGACGGCTCTATGGTCCCACGCATTGGCTGGCCTGGGGATGAGGGTACCCATCCTTCTGTTACCATGGTGAAGGATCCCATCTTATCGCATAAGGGCCACCACAGATCCACCAGCCATCCCCTGATGACCACACCCATGACCACGCCCTCCACATGCATTTCCACTGCTTCTTCTGCCAAGGAAAGTTGTCCTCTGACAGTCACCATGACTACCAGAGATGATCACCCTCACACTACCAGAGATGGTCACCCTCACACTACCAGAGATGGTCACCCTCACACTACCAGAGATGGTCACCCTCACACTACCAGAGATGGTCACCCTCACACTACCAGAGATGGTCACCCTCACACTACCAGAGATGGTCACCCTCACACTACCAGAGATGGTCACCCTCACACTACCAGAGATGGTCACCCTCACACTACCAGAGATGGTCACCCTCACACTACCAGAGATGGTCACCCTCACACTACCAGAGATGGTCACCCTCACACTACCAGAGATGGTCACCCTCACACTACCAGAGATGGCCACCCTCACATTACCAGAGATGGTCACCCTCACACTACCAGAGATGGTCACCCTCACACTACCAGAGATGGCCACCCTCACATTACCAGAGATGGTCACCCTCACACTACCAGAGATGGTCACCCTCACACTACCAGAGATGGTCACCCTCACACTACCAGAGATGGTCACCCTCACACTACCAGAGATGGTCACCCTTCTGTAGTGAAAGGGTTCAGCTACCCCAAAGAAGTTGTTGCACCCTTTGAGAAGGTACCCCTGCCCCCCTCTGAAGGACCCCTGCCCCCTTCTGGTGAGGGACCCCTGCCCCCCTCTGGGGAGGGACCCCTGCCTCCCTCTGCATCAATCACTATAGCAGCAGATCCCTCAGGTGGCCATGAGACCTGTCCCTCAGTAACACACCATAAGGAATGCCCCAGGGTAGGTGTGGCCCCACCTCTTGATGTGACCACATCTTCTCAAACCACACCCCCTTCAAAGCCCCCTCTACCAGCTGCTGTCTCTATTGAACAATGCCCCACATGTGGTGAGGTATTCACTATATCTGAACTAATCCCCCATTGGGAGGTGTGCTCTAAAAAGGGAGCTAACAGAGTTGGTGAGGATGGTGGGGAAGACAACTGCCTAGAACAGTGCTTATACTGCCTCAATGATTACCTCATCAATGACCTTTTGGAACACGTGAAAGGCTGCCCAATGAAAGACAAGAAGGTATGTTGATGTGCATTATTTGGGATTGTGCCATAGTAACGCGCCTACACCCACTCTTCATTGCAGTGTATGGAGGAGGAGCAATGCCACCATTGCCTCAAGGCCTTCCCCCTGTGTGACCTGGTGGAGCACACCATGAGGTGTGAGGAGGGGCCTGGTTGGAAGGTATGGTGGATAGGATCGGACATGAGGTATGGGAGCATGGAAATATGGGTGTATGCGGGCATGGGAATGTGGGTGTAAGTGGATACATAGGATGGTATGCCCCTATGGTGCTGGTCTCCCCTATGGTGCTGGTCTCCCCTATGGTGCTGGTCTCCCCTATGATGCTTGTTGTCTCTATGATGCTGGTCTCCCCCATGATGCTGGTTTCCTATGATGCTGGTCTCCCCTATGGTGCTGGTCTCCCCTATGATGCTGGTCTCCCCTCAGAGCCCTGGTGCTGGTGGCAGCCAAAGTGGTGAAGCCTTGGAGCGGTGCATGCACTGCTTTAGGGACTTCCCCCTAAGTTTCCTGGTACACCACACCTCTGTGTGTGCTGAGGGTCTCTCCGGTCCTAAGGAGAGGTTTAATGGCTTCATACCCTCTATCCATGATGTGAGCTCAGCGTGTTGTCACTTCCTCATAGCATGTCACCTCCTCATAGCATATCACCTCCTCATAGCATATCACCTCCTCATAGCATGTCACCTCCTCTCACCTCCTCATAGCATGTCACCTCCTCATAGCATATCACCTCCTCATAGCATGTCACCTCCTCTCACCTCCTCGTAGCATATCACCTCCTCATAGCATGTCACCTCCTCATAGCATGTCACCTCCTCATAGCATGTCACCTCCTCATAGCATGTCGCCTCCTCATAGCATGTCACCTCCTCATAGCATGTCACCTCAGCATGTCACCTCCTCATAGCATGTCACCTCAGCATGTCACCTCCTCATAGCATGTCACCTCAGTACGTCACCTCCACCTCAGTACGTCACCTCAGTACGTCACATAGCATTCTGTAGGGTCACATAGCATTCTGTAGGTCGCATCATTTTAACACAACCATGAAATTTGTATTATGTCATATGACATCATCGCTCCCTGAAGCTTGATGCCACTGCAATAGCTGTACTAAGTGACACACAGAGAAGAGCAGTGGACTATGTTATTGAGAGGTCAAAAGCTGATAGCGACAGAGTGTACCCGTCTTTAGTAGAGAGAGCGCGCAGACTGGGCTATGAGGAGAAGGATATAAAGAGGTTAGTCACCTCCCCCCTCTTCCCCTCCATACCTGAAACCACGCCCCCTCAGGACCCTCCATTGGGTGCGGAATGAGGCTCCCATCATCATTCATATCAACCTAGAGCGTGTTCTTGGCTTCCTGGTTAGAGACACACACTATCGGAACCAGTTTGAGACCAGAACCAGTGGAGGGAGCACTGACCTCAGCGCCAGAAGTTCCTGGGAGGTGGGTGTGTCCATGTGTGAGTGGGGAGTGGTCACATTGGCATGTTCTATCTTAGAACAATATATTCAATAACATGTATGCTGACAGTCCGCCTTTTGACCGGGTAAAGTATGGAGTCCTGAACATTGGTCAGTTATAGTGTTAGCCACACCATCACATCATCACATCTTACCATTGATGATGTCACCTTACCACAGTTGGTGATCCTTGTGGAGTAAAGAGTTGTTATCACTATGGTGACTCATTTCTACAGGTACAAAGGTCATTCTCTTTCCTCCTCCTCCTCCTCACAACTTCCACTCCCCCACCTCCACCCCCAGCTTAAGAAGGTCAGACTTAGGGCCACCTTCGCCTCAATGGACACTTCTCATGGATCTGTCAAGTTGTCCTGCTGTGAGCATTATGGAAATGTTCTCTATGAATATTCAGATCCAGAACTAAAGGCAGTGAGTCCTAATGCACTTTGACCCTAACCTGTTACCCCATACCTGAAGGGCAGTTGCTTTTTTGAAGTATTTTTAGTGTGCTGGTGACAAAATAAAGGGAATGAAGGGAAGGTGTGAGAGGGAGGGAGGGGAGAGGTGAGGGAGGGAGGAGAGGTGAGGGAGGGAGGGGAGAGGTGAGGGAGGGAGGAGAGGTGAGGGAGGGAGGGGAGAGGTGAGGGAGGGAGGGGAGGTGTATAGTAGATGGAGTAGGGTTGGGTAAATGAGGTGAGGGAGGAGGAGAGGTGAGGGAGGGAGGGAAGAGGTGAGGGGAGGAGTGGGTGATTATCTCATTATCTTCAGATCTTGGATGTTGCTACTAGACGAACATCATTCATGAAGTCAGACATGATAGCCAACTACAAAGAGGTGAAGAGCTACATGCATGGTGATGGTGTGGTGTGATGGTGTGATGTGATGTGTGGTGTGATGGTGTGATGTGATGTGTGGTGTGATGGTGTGGTGTGATGGTGTGATACACAAGATGGTTAAGGTCATGTGTGCACACAGGGGCACCAGTTGACTCCAAAAAGCTGTGTCATGCCAATGTGTAGACCATCACACAATGTTATTGGGTTGTGTTACAAAAATACCTGTACAAATTATTCATGATTACTATGGTATCACACATACCACATACACACACATGTACACACAGGTGCAAATTCATGGACCTGTGTGCTTGGCTGAAAATGTGGAGTGTATTGTTGTTAACCATCGTCACCGTGGTGACACAGCAACAGAAATGCTTTTGGAGACATTTGTGACGAGGAATAATTGTAACCTGATCTGGATGGACCATGAAGACCATGCTGGTCCCTCCTCCCTATCTGGTGGTCCCTCCTCCCTAGCTACACTTGGCCTGCCATACCACGTTGCTGCACCTTACTCAAGGAGGGGGAGGAGACCCAGGAAGAGAAAGCGCAGAGATTACTATGACGATGCTTGAAGCTCCTCCCCCTGCTGAAGCTCCTCCCCCTCATTTTGATGATACTTCTCTAAACACACTTGTCCTCATTCTAACACTTACCTTAACGAGCCACGCCCAATGGCCACACCCAGGTGCATGAAGCCACGCCCAATGGTCACACCCAGGTGCACGAAGCCGTTTTATAAGCAGGCTTTAATAAATTACTTTTGAAGGAAGTGAAGCCATTCGTCCATTCCTCGATGGGCTGACGTTAGGCAGCAGGAGTGTTTCTTCAGACTGTATATTATGTAATGATACGTCATCAAACTTTTTTTTAATTTTTTAATACAGCGGAGCTCTGGAGTGTCTGGTCCCCAGGCTAATACTACAAACGTATTTGCAATGCTATCAGTGGTAGCATTTGCTACCAAAGGGTCGTTTCCCTTATTCCAGAGAACGAGAGAGTTCATTCCTAATATTTTGAAACGAACTCACTCGGATAATTCGGACGCCTACTCCAGGCTCCGCCCCCACACGTGTGCCCCAAGGAACCCTACTATTACAGCTGCGATGTTGAGACTTGTGCAGTTTGAGGAAAGCGGGAGGCGGAGAGTCGGGGTACAACGAGAGAACGGAGGAAGTGTGGTGGACATAACTGCCGTAAACCCTTCGATACCGACAGATATGAAGTCGTTCATCGAAAACTGGGACACCAACTTGTCATTGGCGCTAAGGTAGCAAGGTCTGGGAACGAGGTGTGGAACTGTTCATAATTAACGACGTCCATATGTGTATACTTCCATCCAACGGCAACCCTCCCTCCTCCCTCCCCTCTCTCCCTCCCCTCTCTCCCTCCCTCCCTCTCCCTCCCCTCCTTCAGCGCTGTTCAGCAGGTCGCTTCAGAGGATGTCAGCCATGTGTACCCCTTGGGTCAGGTGACCCTGAAGGCTCCTATCCATAACCCACAGAAGGTCATATGCGTTGGGATGAATTACGTAGACCACTGCACCGAGCAGGGCATACCAGTCCCCAAGGAGCCAGTTCTCTTTAGCAAGTTCCCCTCGGCCATCACTGACCCCAATGGAACAGTGGCACATCCCGCTGAGACAGAGGTGGGTGTGGTCATGGTGCCTTGGAAGGTCCCAGATGGCTTCCATTTGCTTGTAGTGTCTGGACTATGAAGTGGAGCTAGCCTTTGTCATCAGCCGTAGGGGAAAGTACATTAAGGTGAGCAAGCCATGGCAGGGTGAGCAAGCCATGGCAGGGTGAGCAAGCCATGGGAGGGTGAGCAAGCCATGGGAGGAGGTGAGCAAGCCATGGCAGGGTGAGCAAGCCATGGGAGGGTGAGCAAGCCATGGGAGGAGGTGAGCAAGCCATGGCAGGGTGAGCAAGCCATGGCAGGGTGAGCAAGCCATGGGAGGGTGAGCAAGCCATGGGAGGAGGTGAGCAAGCCATGGCAGGGTGAGCAAGCCATGGCAGGGTGAGCAAGCCATGGCAGGGTGAGCAAGCCATGGGAGGGTGAGCAAGCCATGGGAGGAGGTGAGCAAGCCATGGCAGGGTGAGCAAGCCATGGCAGGGTGAGCAAGCCATGGCAGGGTGAGCAAGCCATGGGAGGGTGAGCAAGCCATGGGAGGAGGTGACCATCTGGTGTGCAGTTAACACAACCTGTTTGTTCAAGTACATGTCATGTCCGAACCTCAATAACATTGATATGCATTCACATACACACACCTACACATCATACATACACACATACATACATACATACATACATACATACATACATACATACATACATACATACATACATACATACATACATATACACATACATACATACATACATACATACATACATACATACATACATACATACATACGTACATACATACACACATACATACATACATACATACATGCATACATTACATACATACATAACATACACACACACACATACACACACACACACACACACAGGAGGAAAAGGCCATGGATCATGTCGCTGGCTACACAGTGGCTCATGATGTGAGTGCCCGTGACTGGCAGCTGCACAAGAATGGAGGGCAGTGGTTGATAGGGAAGACCTTCGATAACTTCTGTCCATTTGGACCTGCCATTGTTACTGTTCCTGCCATCTCTGGTGAGGGCACAGTGAATGTGTCCCACCTTTACCCTTTCAATTATCCCTCTATCCTGTCCTTCCCCCCTCCTCCTCCTCCTCCTCCTCCTCCTCCTCCTCCTCCCCAGACCCTCACAACCTCGGTATTCGATGTAGATTGAATGGTAAACTTGTTCAGAACTCCAATACCAGTCAGCTGGTGCACAAGACAGAGGCTCTGGTGTCGTATATCTCCCGGTGAGAGGAGGAGGGGGAGGAGGAGGAGGGGAATACTATACTGTTTTGATGTCCTTTTTTTTTTAACAGATTTGTTACATTGGAGCCAGGTGATATTATTTTAACAGGCACACCCCCAGGTGTGGGGTGTTTTAGGAAGCCTCCCTTGTGGCTTAAGGCAAGATATTGGGGGGGTGGGGTCAGATGTTATGTGTGTTTCATGGTGGTAAATGTTTCTCTACAGAGAGGAGATGTAGTGGAGTGTGAAGTGGACGAGATAGGAACCATTACCAATGTAATTGTGTAGCAGACATATGCAGCTGGTGTATGGTGTACTTAGTAGTGTTCACACATTATGGTATATATTCAGCTGCCCTTGTACGCTTACGACGTAACCGGAGGAGGATTCGGGCACGCCCAAAATATCCGGAAATATCCATTTACGGGGCTCCTCCTACGCTCATTTCAGCGACCCTTACTGCTTGACGTCTTCATCAACACGGTGCGATAAGAATGGGCGAAAAGCGGATTGAAGGCATCCTGCCTGGCTACTACGTCCATATCTTGGACCTGGTGAGTGAGGAGGGGCTGCGACGACCATAAGGGTACCGCCCACTTGGCCGCCCCCTTATTGCTAGTATGCACGTCATGAGTAGCTGGCGCGTCTTTTGTTTCCTCAGAGTGCCAACGTGACCAAACTTGAGGTGGGTCCTCAGAACTTAATCATCCAGGACAACCACAAGCTGGTGGACGGACCCAACCCATTCGTTCGGATTCCTCCGGGTTATTACTGTGTTGTACAAGACCCAATCGACCAGAGGTAGGCCTTGCGTTCACAATAGGTGCGGACGAGAGGCTGAAGCTAAGGTGACTCTCCTCCTAACAGTAAACCCCTTGACGGTGGCAAGCGGTTCGAGCAGCGCTTTGGAATAACAGAAGTTAGACTTCACGGGGTAAGTCCGTAACGTTATGGAGAGAAAGGGCCGCTTCCATGTCACACCTTCCATGTCACACCATTCCTGCGTGTAACAGGAACCATTCCCGCTGTACCCTGGGGAATCCTTAGTGGACGCCAGCAGCCCTACAGGCACGTTCAAGGTAACCAAGGGGTGGCTATTACTAATGTTCTCCGGTTTCCTGCAGACTTTGACAGAGCTGTGAAGCCTCTGCCCGTTGTGAAGGCTGACAACGGTGTGAACCTGAGGGCACTCTTCAAGTTCACTGATGACAAGGGAGTGGCCAGAGAGGCTGCTGACGAGTGGCAACTGAGAGGACCCCTAACCTACATCCCCAGGGCTGACGTGGTGAGTGTGTATGTTCGGAGGGGAATGTGTGTTGGTAGTGTGTGTGTGTGTGGTGTACTTAACTATGTGTGGGCTGTAGCAAGTATAGATGTTGCCTGTTTAATCCTGCCCTAATTCCCACTCTACATCCCTTCACATTCACATCAAAACACCCACACATACTCATAGGAAGTTGTCAAGTTTGTTGCACCCCAGATTGTCACTACAGGACACGCCCTTCGTCTGAAGGCCTTGCAGGACCTCACAGATAGGAATGGTGTTGACCGGGTGACAGGAGAGGAATGGCTTGTGAGAGAACGTGGAGCCTATCTACCTGATGTGTTTGAGGAGGTGGGTGAAGTGAGGGTGTGGGTGGGTGTACCTGATGTGTTTGAGGAGGTGGGTGATGTGAGGGTGTGGGTGTACCTGATGTGTTTGAGGTGGGTGATGTGAGGATGTGGGTGGGTGTACCTGATGTGTTTGAGGAGGTGGGTGATGTGAGGGTGTGGGTGGGTGATGTGAGGGTGTGGGTGGGTGTGGGTGGGTGATGTGAGGGTGGGGGTAATGTAAGGTGTGGGTGGGTGAAATGTGGGTGGGTATGAGGTGTGGGTGGGTGTGATGTGTGGGTGGTGGGTGATGCGAGGTGTGGGTGGGTGGGTGCCAAAGGGAGAAGGGAAGCTGTCATATGACAATCTTGAGCATCAGTACAATGGAGGAGGGAGGGAGGAGGGAGAAGGGGAGAGAGATGTTGGGAAGGTAGAAAAAATGATCCTCTTCCTTCTCCCTCCCTCCTCCCATCCCTCCACTCCTCCCTCCCTCCTACCCCTTATTTACTGCCTACCTCTCTAGGTTGTCAAGTTAGAGACAGCTAACACACTTACACCAAAGGCTGCACTACACCTTAAGGCTATTGCTAACCATAAAGACCAGTTTGGAAAGGAAAGGTAAGGAGATCACATGACTTCACACATTGTCACATGATGTCACTATTCCGTAGACATTTTGGTGATGAGTGGTTGGTGACGGTGGAAGATACAGAACATTACATTCCAGACGTGACTGAGGTGTGTGTGTGTGTGTGTGTGTGTGTGTGTGTGTGTGTGTGTGTGTGTGTGTGTGTGTGTGTAAAGATCTGAAGATGAGGCACCATGTCTACTGCCCCATGTAGGAGATTGTCAAGGTGGTCAACCTGACTGTCCTCAACTCACGTCAATACTGTGTTGTGATGGACGCACTAGATGAAGCAGGCAAACCTCGTCTTGGTTACAGGGAGCTAAGGAAGGGTCCCCAATCTTTCTTCTTGCAACCTGGTATGGAAGTGTTATACAAACATGACCATATAAGCATCATATTTAAGGCTTGCCAGAGTTGGCGGGGGGGGGGGGGGGGGGGGTCATCTTTTACTTCTGTCCTTCCACCCTGTAAATTACAGATATGTCAAGCGGGATCATTCGTGTCTGTTCTAAGCCTCGTTCCCGGGCCGTATTTTCTTAACTACGGCCTGGTAGCGATTGGCAACGTTTTAGTGTGCATGTGCTGGGCCATTACCTCTTCCATTTACTGCTCGTTCTCAGCGCTAGCTTTTCCTTGTCGTAGAATTGCGTACTGCCCATTTCGACCGTAAAAATAACGTAACATAATGTTACTAGGAAAATGCTTGTGAACGGTTAGTCGTTGGTAGCAAATTGACTTTCTGTAGTGAGTTGAAAACCAAGCAAACACATCCCGACCACTGTACAGATGGAAAAGGGCTTCCTCCTGCTTAGCCTTCAGTGTAAGGTTTAGTTGGTGAACACAAGAGCTAGAATATCAATTATGCGTGCTCTATTAAACCGCAAGCTAGAATAAACCGTAGCGATGAACAGGGACAGTTTATTGCTACTGATGTATAAGTACTGATGAATTGTTTTAACTAACTGACACATGACAGATCAAAGCAGTTTACAGGTCTGGAATAGCATGGTTTGGACGGAAGCCTCTCCTATGAATTGCCAAGGAGTTGTTTTTCCTAATAAGGAGAAAGTACTAATGTTACGTAATGACCACCTAGGTAGCCATATTAGTGCTCCATTGCATACTTCATTATATATTCATGTACACCAGTGTTTTATCACACTACGTCCTCCTCCCCATCCCTTCCTCAGGGGAGCAGTTGGAGGCGGGCATTCAGAACATCATCATCCTTGAAGCAGATGAAGCTCTAGTAGTGACTGCTATTGAGGAATTTAATGACGTACAAGATGGTAGGTGTGGTCTGTGTAAGGGTGTGGTTTAATATGGTGGTCCTTACAGGGAAGACAGTCCATCGTACTCCTGGAGAAAGCTGGATGGTCCATGGTCCCACTGAGTACTTCCCTCCTATTGAGGTGGGAACCCCAGAGAAGAGGTGAGAGGGACGGGAGGGGGGGGGGGTGGACAAAGCAGCCATTTTGATTACCCCCATCTCCTAACAGGAAGGCTATCCCTCTCAATGAGAATGAAGGCATCTATGTCAGGGATATCCAGACGGGTCAGGTCAGAAGTGTTCTTGGTCCCCAGGCCTACCTCCTGAAAGCCAATGAGGTTTTGTATGAGAAGGTTCTGATCCCATTGGTGGAAGAGATTCTAAAGTAAGTGCAATGTGAGGTGTAGTTATTAACTGGAGTGTAGTTACTAACTAGCTGTGGGGTGGGGTTATTAACTAGGCATCTGTTTACAATAATCTTAAAGTATTTGACAATCAGTTTGGCTAGCCTATTACCCAGGCACATCACATAATTGTGTTGTGCATAACTGATCATAGAAGTAACACACACACACACACACATACACACACACATACACACACATACACACACACATACACACACACACACACACACAGGAATGGAGGGGCCACGGGTGATCCAGATGTACGCAAGTTGGCATATTTTGAGGGTGCAAAGGACCCAATGGGCAAGGTGAGCTCCTCACCTGCTAACTCTCCTCACTCCCTCACTCCCTCACTCCCTCACTAACGTCAGGCCAGAGACAAGACACGAGTAGTGACATACCGTTGCCCTAGCAACTGTGCAGTCCAGGTACTCCCCTCCCTCCCCAGCTCTCATCCTCCTCCCTCCCTCCCTTCCTTACAAGCTCTCATCCCCTCCTCCCTCCCCTCCCTCCCCAGCTCTCATCCCTCCCTCCCTCCCTTCCTTACAAGCTCTCATCTCCTCCTCCCTCCCCAGCTCTCATCCCTCCTCCCTCCCTCCCTCCCTCCCTCCCTCCCTCCCTTCCTTACAAGCTCTCATCCCTCCTCCCTCCCTCCCTCCCTCCCTCCCTCCCTTCCTTACAAGCTCTCATCCCTCCTCCCTCCCTCCCTCCCTTCCTCCCTCCCTCCCTCCCTCCCTTCCTTACAAGCTCTCATCCCTCCTCCCTCCCTCCCTCCCTCCCTTCCTTACAAGCTCTCATCTCCTCCCTCCCTCCCCTCCCTCCCCAGCTCTCATCCCTCCCTCCCTCCCTCCCTCCCTTCCTTACAAGCTCTCATCTCCTCCTCCCTCCCCAGCTCTCATCCCTCCTCCCTCCCTCCCTCCCTCCCTCCCTTCCTTACAAGCTCTCATCCCTCCTCCCTCCCTCCCTTCCTCCCTCCCTCCCTCCCTCCCTTCCTTACAAGCTCTCATCCCTCCTCCCTCCCTCCCTCCCTCCCTCCCTCCCTCCCTCCCTCCCTCCCTCCCTCCCTCCCTCCCTCCCTCCCTTCCTTACAAGCTCTCATCCCCTCCCTCCCCTTCCTTACACGCAGGTATACAACTATCATAAGAAGACTGCCCGTGTCATCTTTGGTCCTGACCTGGTTGTCCTGGGTCCACATGAGAACTTCAATGTCCTCTTCCTGAGTGGTGAGTGTGATGGGTGGGAAGTGGTGAGGATGTGGTTGATGGGACAGGTGTAGAATGATTATATCCCTTTCTCACAGCTGGCAAGCCCAAGAAGGAAGGGGCTTTGATAACATTCTGTCTTGTCCTGGGACCTGATTTCATTACAGATCATGTTGTGGTATGTGGGGCATTTGCTGGGGGTGGGACCATATATATGCTGGTGGGGTGTCAAGGTGATGGGGGTGTGGCCATGGGTTGTCTTGGTGCTGGGGGTGTGGCCATGGGGTGTCTTGGTGCTGGGGGTGTGGCCATGGGGTGTCTTGGTGCTGGGGGTGTGGCCATGGGGTGTGGAGGTGCTGTCTCATTGCTGCATTTATAGGTGGAAACATCTGACCATGCAAGACTGAAGATAGAGATATCCATGAACAACTACTTCAAGGTGTGTGTGTGTGTGTGTGTGTGTGTGTGTGTAGTTATTACATGTTGTGTGATGTACCCCCTACCTTAGGTGAAGAGAGGTGATCCTGCATCAGAGGCCAAGCTATTTGCAGTACCAGATTTCATTGGCTTCGCATCCAGAGAAGTCGGTTAGTTGTACATCTATGGGGGGAGGTGGAGGTGGTGAGGAGGTGAGGGTGTAGAGGTGAGGGGGTGGAGGTGGTGAGGTGAGGGTGTAGAGGTGGGGAGGTGGAGGTGGGAATCTATTAAGTACTCATTTGGAAGCCCTACTGTTGCTCCATGACCATGAATATTTGGCTGATGGTAACATTCATTGCTAATTGTGCTGGTCTTATGGAGGTGGGTGTGATGTTAAATGAGATGTGTGTGAAGAGGATAGGCTGATAGAACTAATGGATGCCAATTGGTTGGTTCAATGTTTGTTTCCATGTAACTTCTCAGCCAGTCGTATCAGAGGAGTGGTGGCAGGTATTCCTTTTGAACAGTTCCACAAGTTCTCTGCTGACATCATCAGAAGTGCTGTCTTTGGTAAAGATGAGGCAGGAAATGTCCGGGAAGAACTGTTCTTCCCCTCTAACAATTTGGTGAGCTGTGTGTGTGTGTGTGTGTGTGTGTGTGTGTGTGTGTGTGTGTGTGTGTGTGCACAAGACTTCCCCTTGGCTATGTTACTGTCTAGTCCGAGAGACCATGAAAGCATGAGACTTCACCAACAGTAGGGTCAAGTGCTGTTCTGAGTGGTGTGTTGTCTGGAGGGGAGAGGAGTTGGTCTGGGGACAGAGGAGTTGGTCTGGGGACAGAGGAGTTGGTCTGGGGACAGAGGATTTGGTCTGGGGGACAGAGGATTTGGCCTGGGGACAGGGGATTTGGCCTGGGGACAGAGGATTTGGCCTGGGGACAGGGGATTTGGCCTGGGGACAGAGGATTTGGCCTGGGGACAGAGGATTTGGCCTGGGGACAGAGGATTTGGCCTGGGGACAGAGGAGTTGGTCTGGGGACAGAGGAGTTGGTCTAGGTTCATCCCCCTCACCACATAGCTGTTGAGGCTATGTCCTCATTAGGTTAGTTGGTGGTAAGGTGGTCAGACTGTTGATTGTAGGCAGCTGGCAATGATTAATTAGAACAGCTGGGAGAGGAGTCAGAATTACATTTTACATATGACCATTATTTGGAGGTTGCAATATCATTGGGTGTTTTGTGGTTTCAGACAATCAACAACGTTGATGTCCAGAGCATTGAGCCAATCGACCAGAACATGCAGGACAGCTTGTCCAAGTCCGTGCAGATGGCTATAGAGATTGCCACCAAGTAAGGCACCTCTCCAACGTATATTTATATTACATTAGTGTGTTGAGTAGCTGATCCTGTTAAGCAGGATAGGCCACTTAGCAAGTCCCTGCACACCACCATCTTAGCTTGTTCTCTGTCGTACCCTCCTGTGGGGATTCCTTTACTCTAGTTGTAGGAATGCTGTTATGAAAATGGTATCACATAAAGGTGTAGGTCCTTAGCTGACTTCATAATACTGGTTTGGCTGGCTTCATGGTATTCAAAGGCAGCCATTCATGGATGCTGATAATATATTTCCTGACTGAATGGGTCTTTTGTCTAGTGGTACTGTGATAAGCTATACTGTAAAGTTACACCTAGGCCCCCCCCCATACCTTTACCTTGGCAGGATGATACTCTAATAAGTGCCCACCCACATATAGGTCCATAGAGATGTCGGCCCAGCAGGAAGCTAAGAGAACTGAACAGAAGGCTAAGGGGGAGTTGGAGAGACAGAAGCTACAGAACGAGAAGGTAAAACAGGCACACACACACACATGCACACACACACACACACAGGCACACACACACGCACACATACACACACACACCATTCCTCATATCCTTTTTTCCTCCCCAGGAAGCTGAGTTAGCTCGTAAGACGCTCCTTGAGCTGCAGGCAGTGGCTTCAGCAGTAGAGTCCACTGGACAAGCCAAGGCTGAAGCACAGGTATGTGTCTGCGAGAGGGAAAGGATGGTGTGAGGGCAAGGAGGGGTGTGTGAGTGGAAAGGAGGGGTGTGTGAGGGCAAGGAAGGGTGTGGGAGTGGAAAGGAGGGGTGTGGGAGTGGAAAGGAGGGGTGTGGGAGTGGAAAGGCAGTTGGAGCAGTGAAGTGGCATGACTTTGTATGCAGGTGAGATGGTGTGACCTTTTATGTGTTCTGTTTTTGCAGGCACAAGCTGAAAAGTTGCTGATTGAGGGTCAAAGTGCTATTGAAAGTGAGAGAATTACAGAAAACATGTTTTTGAGAGTGGTGTGATGGTTATGAAGGTGGTGGGAGGGAGGACCATTGCTATGTGACTGTCCCTATATGGTGGTCATTATCTGTGCTGGGCATGATTTGTGATAATGGTGAGGTTTGGGCGGGTCTGTTGGCAATGCTCTTCCTTGTAAACACTGCTTTGTAATGGCATTTACACAAGCCTGGGAACCCGAAGAACCACAATAAACCATTTTGGTGCTGTCTGTGAGAGAGTGCTACACACACACACACACACACACACACACACACACACACACACACACACACACACACACACACACACACACACACACATGTACACACACAAGGGGATACAGAATACATCCCTTGGGGTATGCAGGGTATAAGTACTCCTTTAAATCCTCCACCAGTTGCACAATTGAAGTCTGATGCAGCAACCATTGAAGCCTCAGAGCAGCTGGAGAGCCAGACATTAGGCCGCTCTGCTGAGCTGGACTTCCTCAGGAAGCAGAACGAACTTGAGATAACAAAGGCCAAGGAACTCAGCGGGATAGAGGTACCTTACAACAGACCGTCTTAAAGGCATGTTCACTTCTATTACCTGCTTCACTTGGAAGGTTCGCAAGCTGTCACAGATGGTAGGGGCACTAGGCAAAGGTACCATCCTGAACGTGGCAAAGGCTGGACCAGAGGCCAAGGTAGACATAACCCCCCCAGGGGCATTCTAGTATGTTATATGGCTTTGTTCTTGCACAGATTAAGATGCTGAAGGCCCTGGGTATAAAGAACCTACTCATTACTGATGGACATACACCCGTCAACCTCTACCAGAACCCTCAGGGCGGGTACACTACTGGAGCTCCTACTAATTCTGTTGTCCAGGCCGTGTGACCCGAGGGTTTATATGAAACTTAGTTCGAACAAATAGTTCTTGTTTGGATATTTTTTTGGCTTCTTTTTAGTGCGTATGCTATTAGCGATCGTTCTCAATGCTTGGTCCGTGGTCCTTGCTGTTAGGACTAGAACATGGTTTTTACTTCATGGATATTGTATTGAGGTGATGGGGAGCGCTGGTACTACTACATAAAATAGGATCCTGTAACGAATCTGATAAGAGCGCACCCTAACTGCCCTGATGACATAACGTAATAAGGAGCCGGCCGCACCTGCCTGGCCAGCTGGTCGGATGATGCAATATGTTGACGTGGCGACTCAATGCAAACTGATTGGACGGCTTGTGACGTCATTGTTGCTATAAAGACACACGGATTTTGTCATTGGACTCGTTTGGATTCGCAAAAACTTGTGTACCAAGAGAGGTGATTGCGGACAGAGGGAAGACGCATTAGGAGTAACGCAGGAGCCACAGTGGGGACAGTAGCGGAAAGCTACGCACTTAGTGCGAACACTTCACGGCCACCGCGACAGCAGTCGTAGCTTTGCTGCTGGTCGGATAGCCACTGGTAGCCACGGGTGTTTAGCGAACAGCAAAGCATCGGACACAAAACAGCATCGCGTTATGTACCTTACCGGCAAAAGTATATGATTTCTACATTAGCGTCGGCTTATTTTTCCGTCTTCGTTCTGATTCGTTCGTGTTTGTAAGCTTTTTAGCCGCGGTCTTTGGTTAATTCTCCTCCTGTTCGGTTTATTTTGATTTCATCCCACGATGGAAGTGGATATGCCAGCTGATAACGGACTGGGCAGGAGCGTAAACCAGAAACAGGTTACATTTAATGACACTCCTGAAATCGCTGAACTGAATATAGATCTACGACCTCAATTCGATGGCACTACTACTGGACAAGTCTCTGTTAGTAACGGGTCTCCATCGAAGCTTAAAAAGACGGTTGAAAAGGACCGTCATTCTAAAACGGGTCGTAGGGGCCTTCCAAAAAAAGGTTAGTCGCAATGTGTTCTTTTGTGTGTGTGTGGCAAGAGGTATTGTTTATGGGAGTGTTTAACGAACCGTGTTTAGTGTTTACCTGCAAGAACGCTATTCATGGCTGCGTTTTGTTTTGTTCCCATGATTTTTGGTGACGCGCGCCCCATCCTGTGGTCGCTTAGGCCACAAGCCGGCTGTTACAACATAATGTGTGTACATGTCTGGTGGCGTTATCGCGCGCAACATGCTGATGGATATGACCACCCGCAAGCATTTATGATGTGTTCATGTTGCGGTTGTAGGTGGAGCAGGTGGGAAGGGAACATGGGGCAAGCTCACTGAGGTGTACGGTGAAGACGGGCCTGCTAGGGATAACAAAGACCCAAACTACAGCTCTGAAGATGAGGTACTTTGTGTAGCAAAGGTGGTCGTCATCTTTGGGCTGACTCTTGTCCTTCCTCTGCAGGATTATGTCATTTCTCCCTCATCTCCTCAACTGACACCTGAGCAGTTCAGAAAGGAGGCAGAAGTTATTTTCAGAGTTAGTTATTTAGTTGTGTGTGTGGGGGGGTTGTGTATGATGCATATTTCACCTCTTCAGGAATACTTTGACCATGGTGACACAGCTGAGGTTAAGGTGAGGCTTGCAACATGGAGTGGCTGATGGGGCATCCTTTGATGTGTTTACTTGCCTCCATCATCAGCGGTCTTTGTCTGAGCTCAATATACGTAACATCAAATTCGAGGTATGTCCTTCCTGGGATGGTTTGAGATCTGGTCTCAAATTGAATGGTATCTTCTGTCCAGATTGTGCACGTATTGCTGGACCTAGCCATGGAGGCCAGAGCACCGCACAGGGAACTGGCATCTGTGCTTCTGTCAGATCTGGCATGTGCTCACGAGATCAACACACGGGACATAGCTGCTGGTTTGTTCAGGCTAGCTATGTGTTGACTTCATCTAATCTGTGCACCACATACACACACACCCCAGGGTTTGAAGCCATCTTTGATCAGATGGCAGAGCTCTCCTTGGACACACCTGATGTGTCTGAGGTCATCGGCAATTTCATAGCCCGGTGCATAGCAGATGACTGTCTCCCTCCAAGCTTTGCCACCAACCATGTCAACATCACTGATCCTCGATGCCTGTAAGCGACACATGCTTATGCAGAGTGTGGTGTATTATATTTCCAGTTGTGTGTGTGTGTGTGTATGCATTGATGCCTTAATACAATTACATTGTTTGGCTGGCGTGACCAGCATTAGTAATTAAATATCATTTCCCTCTAGGGCTGCACTGAGTAGGGCTTCACTGCTATTAAACATGAAGCATGGCTTGGCACGTTTGGACACCATTTGGGGGGTGGGAGGTGGTCAAAGGCCAGTGATGTTCCTTGTCAAGCAGGTAAGGGTCTTGCATTGTGTTGAATGGGAGCCATCAATTGTTCTGTGTAGATTATCCTACTGCTCAAGGAATATACTTCATCAGGGGACCAGACTGAGGTGAGAAAGAAGGGGACTTTTACTTTTAATTAATAACAAGGGGGAGATTGTAACTTCCCCTTAAATTTTATTGGAGTGTGCTACATTGTATTGGCTAATGTTATGATACAACTTCATACTCCTAATGATCCCTATCCTATAGGCTGTTCGTTGCCTCACAGAATTGGAAGTGCCTCATTTCCATCATGAGCTGGTCTACCAGGTGTGTGACTCCTATGCTCTTGTCTGACACCTGTTTACATGATTTCCTCCTCCCCAGGCAGTTGTGTTGGTTCTGGAGGACGGCACAGAAGCCTGTATGAAGCTGATGGTGGATCTACTGGTACATATGGCACAGATCACTGTGCTTACTCAGGACCAGATAGACAGGGGATTTCTGAGGGTTTACGGGGATATGACGGAGTTGGTCCTGGACAATCCGCATGCTTACTTGACTTTGGCTAAGCTTGTTGAAAGCTGTGTAGCCACTGGTCTGCTGAGCCAATATATGGCTGCACAAGTACCACAAAGGTAAGACCTGGGCACTCGCTCCCTTGCCTTCCGTTATGATGATCCTTTCCAGGGGACGGAAACGCTTTGTGAGCGAAGGAGATGGAGGTGCCATCAAGAGCCCTGAGGACTGAGGAAGTAGTGGAAGGGAAGAAGGATCGTGTGCTTATGTTATATCGCTCAGCTTGTACCAGTATGGTGGTGTCTCGTAGCTCGGCTGCTTCAAGTAGGACTGTTTTATCTCACACCGGACTGTGTGTTGCCCCGTTGTTTACCTGTTTACCCGCTGCTGTGCCCAACAAAATTTTAAAGAAAATAACGTAATATTAACGGCGTGCCGGTGCGATAAACCGATGAATGACGTATGCTGGCGGCGCGCATTAGATATTGCGCATGTATCTATGGGGCTACTGGCGGTGGCTATAGTAATTCTCGTTTACTCGTCGACTGCTTTCAGTCAGCCAGGTTGGGATTACGTCGGTTCCAAAGTTGGAGAGGTATTATGCATTTTGCTCTTCGCAACAGCTCCGTTGCTGGTTGTCCAATTGGATACCGAGTATGCTATAACGCCCACCACTGGGGCTGATAAGATATCGTGCACCTACGTGTTCTACAGATCAATACAATGGCAGAGATTTGGGCAAAGGTGAGAGAGATCATCACACGCTAGACGAGTTGCACTTTTTAGCTTTCAGGCTTCAAGATACAGTACAGCCAAACGGTCCGTACACTGACGGTAACGGAGTGCTGGTTCTGTCTAAAGCGAAGCCCTCCGACTCAGGCAACTACTCGTGTTTAGCGACCAACGAGGTCGGAGCTTCTACGGTATCAACATACATCACTATAAAAGATCCATCAGGTATAGGGGGCGGGGCACAGCCTGCAGCGCGCAGGAGGCGGGGCACAGTGCAGTTACATGGTTTGGTGGTTGGGTGCGCTTCCAAATCATACGACGCTAGGGGCCGGGCCGCTCTGGTGGTGAGCCATTAAATAGCGTCTTAAGACACAATAGATGTGTTCTCTAAAAGTTCCGTAGTTAGTTTTTCAAGCAACTCATGTTCATTTCTATCAGCAACAATATAAATCTTGTTTGTGACTTATGAAAGCATAGGATATGTGACAACGTTACGTATCAAACATCTGGTACTCTTCGTTACAAAACATATCACTGGTACTGTATCAGTCACACAGGTCTGGTTTAGTGAGTGGATCATCTTTGTATATTGTCTTGTGCTCTGGTTACTGGTCACAATGGGACTTATCCTTCTGTTCTATTGTCGATGGAAACAATCAAAGCAACCACAGGCACCAATAGATGGAGATGGTACGTGACCATTTTAGGATGGTATGTTGTACCCTTAATGTTAGACTTACGCCTGCTGAATATAGTGTTGCTCTCCCCCTCCTCCCTCCTCCCTCCTCCCTCCTCCCTCCTCCCTCCTCCCTCCTCCCTCCATGCATACAAAGAGGTATTTGTTGTTGACCAGAACAGACCTGCACAATGTCTTGAAGAGACACGCACATCACAAGTATATGTAGCACCTGATCTTCAAGGGTTCAGTGGGCAGGGGTATCCGAATCCAGGATTTTCAACCAATCATAGGTCAGTTTAATGAGACAACAATGGCAAAGGTGCCATCTTATTGGTATGTGCAGACACATGCAGTGCCTAATCTCTCACCTCCTAAGGCTTCTGCTTTCTCCCTCCATTGGTGCATTTGATGACCCTTTTGTATAGCATTAGAATTATTTATTTTGCACCACTTCAGTAAAACAGTCCATAAGACTGTGGTCACTAATGAGGACGGCACTGTGACCACAACTATTAAGACCACTGAACACAAACTGGTACCACTGGATCCCAACACCCAACTGGACCCAACTTTAGTAGTGGATCCCTCCCTAATGCTGGTCCTAGTTGATCCAACACTAACAGCTGTAAGCCCTGGCTACTATAAGTGTACACTCCACTATGTGTGCTGGTCCCCACAGACCACTTTCAAAGGTCAGGCCAAAAGAGGTAAAGGCAAGCATCGTAACAGCTCCAATGACGTGAGGAGCAGAGCTGTTACGTCAACTGATGGAAGAACTACAAATATTCTCAACTATTCCCTTGCATTCAATGAAGTTGGTGGGAACACTGAAGTTGGCGGGACCACTGAAGTTGGCGGGAGCGCTAAAGTTGGCGGGAACACTGAAGTTGGTGGGAACACTGAAGTTGGCGGGAACACTGAAGTTAGCGGGAACGCTGTAGTTGGCGGGAGCACTAAAGTTGGCGGGAACATTGAAGTTGGCGGGAGCACTAAAGTTGGCGGGAACATTGAAGTTGGCGGGAACATTGAAGTTGGTGGGAACATTGAAGTTGGTGGGAACATTGAAGTTGGTGGGAACAATGAAGTCAGTGAGGATAATGATATTGGTGGGAAAGTAGAAATTAGTGGAAACAACACTGTCCCCAAAGATAGTGAGAGCATTGATACAGCTTCCCTCAGCATGTCACCTGATGATGGCAGGGACCACTTGGCACCCACAGATGGGGGAGGCACGCATCGCTGGCACTTCAACATAGCAACTAATGTTATCACATCAGGAAACAGGCGAAAGAACTCCAGCAATACAAGCAGCCGGGGGAAGAGGCGTGGCTCCTCCTCCTCCTTAGTGGATAGCAAGCTGCAGCTAGTTGAGGTGGGTAGAGCAGAACCACATCATGAGAGAGAAGAGGAGGAAGACAGGTTGGAGCAAGAGGAGACGACACATATTGATGCCACTGTCCTTTGACCTCTGACACATTGATACCACTCCACTGTCCTTTGACCTCTGACCTTCCTGTACTGTTTTTAAACAATAACTTATACATCAGGACAAACAAACGAGCACGATTACGGAAAAAAAAATGCGTTGGCCGGGAATCGAACCCGGATCTATTGCTTGGAAGGCAACAATGCTAACCATTATACCACCAACGCTCAACTGTACTGAAAGTGTGGTAGGATTTGATTTAATTGGGGGAACAGCAAATAGTCTACTGCACATACCAGTAATCTGACCACAGAGCGGAGCAAGATATGGCACAACTATTGCGTGGATACGATGTTGCCTTCTAATCTCCCTTGCATGCGCTGTGCATGGGAGGCGCGCGCTAATAAAAGGGCGACCTAGACTTATCTGTTGCAGAAGCAGGGTTTCCCCAGAGTCAGTTGTGTAACTTGACATCCTAGCTAATTACCCGTACGAGAAGTCTGTTGGGCTATTTTTTATTATTATTATTTTATTTACCTAGTAAAAAGCTACGAGGCCCTCAGAAGCTCATACTCATTTTCCCTTCAAGCAATCAACCATATCAACTTACTATACTACACCGTATTAAATTTAATCATACATGCATAGAAACAGAAACTTAGCTTACTGCGCGTGGTTTAAACGATCGTTGTTCACGTGATTTACTAAATAAATTTGTGCAATAACCTATTTAAACATCAATATTTGGCTTGCAGGTCACGAGTAAAGTATATCAGTTAACGATACTGATTGTTCAATCGACAATCAACGCCCCTAGGTTGGTAAAATGAATTCATCAATCATTGATAGGGAAACCATAGGTATGAACAGAACACAGAAGAGAAAGTTGAGAATTATCTAGCTTTGAGGGCGATTCTTCTGAACGAACTCCCACAGCTGCTTCTTCACCTGATTGATACGGAAGATGTATACAGATGGGTATGCTAACACACCTTTTTACCTTGTCATCAGTTATTTTGTAACTGTTTGTAATATAGTTGTTAAATTTGTCGATCTTTTTTGGAATTGTTGGAGTCTTAAAAACGGAAGATATTGATCACCACAATATTCACAATGTGCAGCTGTATTACCTTAAGCAACTTGTCCTTAACATCATCAATACTCATGGCTTCCTATATTGTGGAATGATAACCACAGAACAGGCCACATTATACACTGCACCTTTGCTGGCTTCTTGCCTGACTCCTTGGCAACAGCAGTACCTCCTGACTTTGGCTGGGGTAAAAATAATAATAATGCGTGAACCAACAGCCCAAGTGATATCTTGTCTCACAGTGGTGGGCACTTGCATCTTTTTCTGTGCACCTCCAGCTTTCGTCTGCAAGTATATCAATAACACACACACAATTGTTATGGTTGATACCACCTTTTTGGGAGAAATGCTATACCCACAACTAAGTATTCCACCCACCTTTTTTTCTATTCAATACATTTGAGTCACTACAGTAAAAGGCCACTACATAGTACCCATACAAGAATCAATGTTACATACAGCCCTCAGTGTTGCCTTATGATAGCCCCCCCACCCCCCCCTTTTGGTTTTCATAATGAAACCCTGCAACATTAATGTATGGGTAAGATTTCTCCCGCATGCAATATTGTGCCCACTTGTTTTTTGGTCTTGGTTTGCACGGTTACTTCTTCTTCCTCTGACTCTTCCTCCTCAGACTCCTGATCAGAGCGTTAATTATACTAGAGAACTAGTTTATTTATCCCGTTACCCCTTCATCTTCCTCCATGTCTTCATCGTCTTCCTCATCCTCCTCATCTTCATCGTCCTCTTGTGCTGGCTTCTTTGATTTTAAACCTGTTGCATTGAAACATGACATATAATCAGGTTATTTTCATAAGCACTTACCAGTGGGAGCAACTTTATCATCTTGATCAAACAGTATAAAATAAGTTCACAATAAAACTGAGGTTTACAAATATTTACCTTTCTTTTCAACTTTTACAGCCTGCAGGAAGGTGAAGTTACATGCTGGCATTCAAATGACTGATAATGAATCACCTTGGCTGGTTTCTGCACTGGGGAATCTGCTGGTCGCTTCTGTATACAGGAGACCCACTGACAGCTATTGGTACTTATAGAAGCAGCAGTACCTTTCCAAGTGTCTTGTTGACTGCGGGGCTCACAGAAGATTCATTGTTTTCTATCTCTTCTTCCTCCTCTTCCTCGTCATCCATGTCATCGTCAAGGTCACTTTCTGACCCTAGTTCTATATAAAGCACATTTCTACTCACTCGTGTCATTATGACAATCAACCCCCCACCCCATAACCACAGTATGTCATTCATTAGTATCCCACCCAGTGGCCAACCCCCCCCCCCCCCCCCTTACTGGTGGTGACTGTTCCACTGATGTATACAGGTCCGGAGCCTACGGGTGGGGAATTATAACGATACAGTACATAATTTGTGTACGGAGTACTTGCCAGACACTAGCTCCAGCGTGACAGGAGGGTACAATGTAAGGAATAGCTGGGTCTGAAATAAATACAGTGTGTGGTAATTTCTGCAGTTCATTGTCAGTCTCTACATACCTGCTCGTGAAGGCCCATCTTCATCGACAGAATGGTCTGCGTTATGCGCTCACCAGCGCCATTTTCTGCCGTAACGTTCACGATGTTCCGCTCATCCTTTGGGTTCACACCGAGACAAGCCTGCGAGCGGTAGGGGTGATAGCTGCCACCTGTGCACCGACCGCTTACCTGTCGCAGCTCCAGGGTCTGCTCCACATCATTTACATCCGCCTCATCTCCTAGGTCCGATAAATCGTTTCCATCCCACTCGAATGTCTTCTGCTTGCTGTCGAGACAAACGCCTGCACATAGGGAAGAGTAAATGAACAAATGTTCACCATGTAAAATAGTATTGGCGTTTGCAATGCAAACACCAGCTGGCGTATGTTGGACATACCCCAGAAATCCTCCATGCTATTCTCCATTGCTTCACTTGCGATTACTAAGTGAACGCCACGAGGTTACCTGCAATTATAATACCACGTGGAGTAATCACGTGACGTACCAATAAGCTGGTTTATATTAATATCATGGTTGTGCTCAAAGGCATACCGCGCGTCCTTTCCCCAGAGTTACTTTCCGTGTTAGCCCGAATGGGCCACGGGGATGAGCTAGGTAACATTGCGGAAGACATCCATGTTTGCATGTGCTATGAAGGTCATTATTTATAATGCTCTGTAGTACTTGCGGACGCTAACTTCCCTTCTGATTCAGTGTGTAAGAATGGACCCGAGCTTATACGAGCATCGGGTAAGAGTGTGATCTTACAGTGTTATGGTACTTAATATCCCGCCATCGCAGGACACAAGATCCCGCCCCTCTTGGAAGCCATAGTATCGCTTCTTCCTCTAGATGCATACGTCCCAGCACCAGTAAGTACACCTGTGGCACCAGTATGTACACTTGTAGCACCAGTATGTACACCTGTAGCACCAGTATGTACACCTATAGCACCAGTATGTACACCTTTAGCACCAGTATGTACATCTGTAGCACCAGTATGTACACCTTTAGCACCAGTATGTACACTTGTAGCACCAGTATGTACACCTGTAGCACCAGTATGTACACTTGTAGCACCAGTATGTACACCTATAGCACCAGTGTGTACACATTTAGCACCAGTATGTACATCTGTAGCACCAGTATGTACACCTGTAGCAGCAGTATGTACACCTGTAGCACCAGTATGTGCACCTGTAGCACCAGTATGTACATCTGTAGCAGCAGTATGTACACCTGTAGCACCAGTATGTGCACCTGTAGCACCAGTATGTACACTTGTAGCACCAGTATGTACACCTGTAGCACCAGTATGTACACCTGTAGCACTTTCTATCCTTCCAAGGTTGTTCTTATGGATCTTGTCCCCAGTGACAAAGAGCGTGGACTAAAGACACCAGTGTGGGAGGAGTACAAGCTAATAGTGAACCATGCAGAGGGTCATGAGGTGACTGCAGGGGGACATGGGGGACAGGGGGCACAGGGGATATACAGGGGGGACATGGGGCACAGGGGATATACAGGGGGGACATGGGGCACAGGTACCAGCATCCTATCTACTACAGGTACAGGTTGAATTGGTGGAGAGGTTTATGTTCTATGAACGTGCTAAGAAAGCCTTTGCTGTTGTAGCAACAGGGTAAGTGGTGTGTGTGTGTGTGTGTGTGTGTGTGTGTGTGTGTTTGTTCGTTTGTTGTGTGTGTGTGTTATACTTGAAAATCGATGATGATATGTATATTATCAGTGAAATTGTTCATGTTTGATGCCAGTCCTGTGAGAGTATGTATTTTGTGTTTATTGTGACATACAGAGAAGGGGCTCTATATGGAAATATCATTCTGAAGAAAGGAGTCATACCAGAACCAAAGAAATAATTATGTGTGTTATGTTGATAATGAGCTTGGACGTATGAATTGACAGAAGCTATTCATTTTATGCCTAATTACGTCATCTTGCGTTAGGGAATATTTATTCAATGCTATTAGTTATACAAAGTAGTGGTACGTATCATTACTATCATATTACATGAGCGTTGAAAGGTTTGTAAGCAGCTCTAAATAACCGTCTATTTTTCCTATTATTATATTACGGGATAAAACCAAATGGCTGAGACATTCAACTTACCGCCGGAATGGAACGACAATGAGAGGATGAGATTTTTGCTGTCTCCCTTCCCTCCAAACGTTGCTATTAAGTACGATGACTCTAAGGTGAAGTTTTGGCGCTCTTTAATTATCAATAGCTGCAAGCAGCTGAAAAAAATAAGTTTTACCGAAGACCAGTTGCTCGAACGTTTCTGTTGGAATACGTTTAGACCGCGTTGCCTGGGACCAGTTCTAGAGGCAATGTTGCGGCACGGAGATATACAGAAAAAGTCGGACTGGAACGGTAGTAACGAAGGCTGGATAAAGTGGAGCGCTAATGTTTTGAGCAAACCTGTATCTTGGCTTTGGAGAAGTCCCGCGGCTACGAGCTGTGATGAAGAGTACGTCCTAATAGGGCCTGTGAAGGTACAGGGAGCGATGCATCAGCTTCAATAGACAGCTGCTAAGATACCTGCATGGATGGTTGTAACTTCATTCCGTTGGTAACCATAGCAACCAAATAGAATAAATCGGTGGGATGCTATCTAACATAACCGGGCTTATGCTGTAAGTTGTACTTACACCTCCCCGGGACAAGCAACATGTGACTACTGGTGTTGTACATCATTGAGAGGACATATACACCTCATACAACTGATAGGGCACATCAGTAGAAGACATTGGTTTACAGCCTTTAATAATTTTTCTCTCTAATGAATTATTCATGTACTCCATGCTTATAGGCTGCTGGTCTGGGTAACTGTGTAGTCGTGTGCAACAGGAGCACATGATGTCATCACCCTAATCTGGTACTGCTCCGCCCCCTCATAGACATAATGAGTGTGCTTAGCCTCCATTCTCTGCCACATCTAAATAGTTTGCAGTCTGATTGTTTTAGCTTAAAGATAATGTATGTCATGTTCTGGTCCCCAGGAAGTAGCAGAAACCATCACGTTGGTACACCAGAGGGGTGTGGTCTACCAGAACACAGACAATGTGATGTCAGCCATCGATTACCACCATCTGTGTGAGAGGTTTGTTCTACCAGAGTGTGCAGACATAGTGACAAGACATTTGCTGAGGGAAGGAAAGCTGGCTGAGGCAACGGTACAAGGGAACACCCAGGTAACATCAGTGTGGAGACATAGATGGATAGTTGTGTGGAGAATGTGGATATGGGGATATGGGGAATGAATGTGGCATTCAATGTATGGTTTTTTGAATAATGATTCATGACAGACTAACGTAGGGTGTTAGGCCTTGGAGCGGGTGGGGTGGAAGTGGAGATAGAAGGGTTGGCAGGAAAGATGGAGGACTGAAGACATGGCATATCATGGCCTGCTGTTTGTGGGGATGTAAGTCCACTTTAAGCATCCTCACATACTGGAAACCATGGGGTGGGGGTGGGGTTACCCCTCCCCTTGATGACCTTCGTGCAATCGCCGGTACGATACTATGTGACGTAATGTCATATGATACTGCACATAACTGTACAATGGTCCAGTCATAAATGTGAACACCCCATTTTCTGCTTCCTAAATTCTTCCCCCACCCCTCACCACCACTCCTCACCCCCCTTCATTTTATAGTAGTTTTGTATTTGTAGGTCATCAAATTCACGCCTCATGGGGGCGGGGTCACTAAGATGGACCTTCAGATTATGCAGTAAGCCATCAGAGGTGGGAGGAGATGCAATTGTGTTACTGTGGAGCCTTTTGTTGTTACCATGGAGACATGTGCTGTGGTCTGTCCTTGCAGGCTGAAGCAGGCCATCTCTAAGATGAGTGCATGTGTGGAGAGGCTAAGAGAAGAAACCTTTAGGTATGAGTGCATGTGTGTTAGTGAAATTGTCAGTGCATTAATAAGAGGTGGTGGAACTTGCTGAGTAATGGGAGGGGCCTGCTGAGTAATGGGAGGAGCCTGTTGAGTAAGAGGAGGGGCCTGCTGAGCAATGGGAGGAGCCTATTGAGCAAGGGGAGGAGCCTGTTGAGTAATGGGAGGAGCCTTTTGAGCAATGGGAGGAGCCTTTTGAGCAATGGAGGGACCTGTTGAGCAATGGAGGGACCTGTTGAGCAATGGGAGGGGCCTGTTGAGCAGCTTTCATACCTGCAGGTTGCGAACAGATGCTCTTAGCAAGTACAAGCATCATGACCAGTCTGTGAGTGGTACCAGTGAGTGATATATTTGAGCTGTACATATGTTCAGTATGTGTGCCTGTTTGTGTGTGTGTGCATCTACGCCTACACCATCTACACCTACACCATCTACACCTACACCATCTACATCTACACCTACACCATCTACACCTACACCATCTACACCTACACCATCTATCCTGCTAGGCTGTGGGGATTTTGAGAAGAGCCAAGATCAGGTCTGCAATGCTTCAGAAACGTGTAGCAGTTTTGGACAACCTGAATGGCATCTTAGAGAGGATACAGTCTGCAGAGACAGATGCATTAGTGAGACCAGAACTTTTATACCAGCTCTAGGGCAATGCCTCCCCCTCCCCCTCCTCCCTCCTCCTCCCCGCTTAGATACTGAGTGCTTACAATGAAGGACTTGAAGCACTCAAGAAAATTAAGTTGGACGATGAAGCCATCGCAGTGGTGATGGACGAGCTTCAAGAAGTGCGTGTGCATGTGTGTACATGTGTGTGTACATGTGTGTGTACATGGTATGTACATGTGTGTACATGTGTGTGTACATGTGTGTGTACATGTGTGTACATGTGTGTGTACATGTGTGTGTACATGTGTGTACATGTGTGTACATGTGTGTGTACATGTATGTGTACATGTGCGTACATGTGTGTGTACATGTGTGTGTACATGTGTGTACATGTGTGTGTACATGTGTGTGTACATGTGTGTGTACATGTGTGTACATGTGTGTACATGTGTGTACATGTGTGTACATGTGTGTGTACATGTATGTGTACATGTGTGTACATGTGTGTGTACATGTGTGTGTACATGTGTGTACATGTGTGTGTACATGTGTGTGTACATGTGTGTACATGTGTGTGTACATGTGTGTGTACATGTGTGTGTACATGTGTGTGCATGTGTGTGCATGTGTTTACATGTGTGTGTACATGTCTGTACATCATGTGCTTGTGTGTAGTGCAGGTTTGGTTATTTCATCTTCAGGTGATGCGAGATAATGAAGAAGTCAGCCAAACTCTTGCACAAGGTAAAGGTTGCATCATTCCACACTTATTGGAGTCTGTGATGTCTACAGGTGTGACTGGTGTGTGTGAAGAGGTGGAGGAGGAGGATCTGCTGAAGGAGCTAGAGGCACTCCTATTGGACGACCAAGGTTCACGTCTGAACATAAGTTCCTAGTAATAATCATGTCACCTCTTTGCAGTGATGGTACCCGGTGATCAAGACACCTTGGAAGAAACCTTTGCTTCACTAAAAATAACTGGTTAGTTAGTTGACCAGTTAACATTTTTTCATAATGTATTATGTGGGATAGACACACCCAGAGGGTTAACCACACCCCTTGGTGAGAAGGAAGTGCCAGCCACACCCCTCAGGAAGCAGACTGTATGTACACCCCTCAAAGGGGGACAGCAGACCACACCCCTCAAAGGGGAACACCTTATGGTATGTTTACTAGTGAGACACTGAACTTATCCTGCTTTGTGTTAATGTTGTGTGTGGTTCAGACGTGTGTGTGTGTGTGTGTGTGTGTGTGTGTGTGTGTGTGTGCTTTGAAAAGGTTGGCTTACACCTTAATATTTTAACCTTAATAATGTATTGACTTAAACTTTAATAATGCATTGACTTAAATGTATTGACTTAAACCTTAATAATGTATTTGCAGGAGGATCACAAGCGGAAACAGAAGCCTTCACTTCAGTCCCCAGTCCTAGCTTGACATTCATGTGTTAGTGTTTGTCTGTACAGAGATTGATCATAATGTGCACCTTGACCTGATCTGAAGTACGGGTAGAGAGCACTTCACTTCACTGGATAGAAAATGGTGCCGGAATATGAAGTGAGCTACAAGTATTGAATTGGATACATCATCACCAACCCATCCAGTTAGAATTCTGCACGTGAGCGCTTCAACGTTTATAGAGGGGGTTTCATTCAGATCTTGAATGTTTTCCGTTAAGAGGATATATAAGAATAATAAGTGAGCATTTTCCCGCTCGATTGGCGTAACAATCAGAGGAATTTGAAAACATGCCCGTAGTATCGTTCCCAGACCACACTCGCAGCTGCGGATGGATTACATCGCTAGAAGTGGTCTGGGAAACTGGCTATCAAAATGCACGTTCGTAACCGTTGTGACGTCATTGGGTGTAAGTGTTTCCCTTGCCATAATTATATAACAAGTGAATCGACTATGACGTCACAAAGGTAACATGCGTAACGGATTTAATTACCATTGGAGTTGTTGTTATTGTAGTGTCACGTGATCATAATTTGCGGCGCGTATATTAGAATGGAAAGCTGTCTTTCTGTTGAACGAGAACACGAAAAAGTCGCCAATAAATTGGAGGTTTTATGTGGTTCTTCTCTCGGTAGAATCCAAGCTGTTATTGACCGAATAGAGTCTTTAAAAGAAAGCATTCGCCAAGGTGAGTTTCGCCATAAAGATAACTCGTCATCGTGTCTTATGCCATGCATAGCCCCAAGTGATACAGTACTGAGTGTGGATCATTGCAACGCTGGAAAGGACCTAGCCAAAGAAGCTAGAGATATTTCAATTGGCGTGTCTAATGACCACAAGGACATACATGCATCCATTTCAAAGTTCGGTAGAACCATTGACAAGGTGTGTGCATACCAGCCGAACACTGAACACTGTACGTAACTGTCCATTCGTGTGATAGCGTCCAGGTGCTACACGTTTCCTTTTTTCCACACCTACGTTCTATTAAGCGATAGCTGCAGTAGGTATACATAACACATCATATAAGCTGGTATCTGCTACCCCATACTTAACACATCATATAGGTATCTGCTACCCCATACTTAACACATCATATAAGCTGGTATCTGCTACCCCATACTTAACACATCATATAAGCTACCCCATACTTAACACATCATATAAGCTGGTATCTGCTACCCCATACTTAACACATCATATAAGCTGGTATCTGCTACCCCATACTTAACACATCATATAAGCTGGTATCTGCTACCCCATACTTAACACATCATATAAGCTGGTATCTGCTACCCCATACTTAACACATCATATAAGCTACCCCATACTTAACACATCATATAAGCTGGTATCTGCTACCCCATACTTAACACATCATATAAGCTGGTATCTGCTACCCCATACTTAACACATCATATAAGCTGGTATCTGCTACCCCATACTTAACACATCATATAAGCTGGTATCTGCTACCCCATACTTAACACATCATATAAGCTGGTATCTGCTACCCCATACTTAACACATCATATAAGCTGGTATCTGCTACCCCATACTTAACACATATAAGCTGGTATCTGCTACCCCATACTTAACACATCATATAAGCTGGTATCTGCTACCCCATACTTAACACATCATATAAGCTGGTATCTGCTACCCCATACTTAACACATCATACAAGCTGGTATCTGCTACCCCATACTTAACACATCATACAAGCTGGTATCTGCTACCCCATACATATAAGCTGGTATCTGTGAAAGGACTTTTACACACATGTGTTGCTCTCTTTACTGTATGCTTCACTGGTGTACACATGTTCTGATTACAGAGTTTTCAGACAGAGATATCTGGTCTGTGCACTGATGGAGTGATGTCTGGGGAAGACTGCCAAAGGCAGCTGAAAACAGCTATAGCAGAGCACCTCTTTAGAGAGGGCAAGATGGAGGTTGGCCAGGTGCTGTTAGCAGAGGCCGGCATCCCTCTCCCTACAGACCATATTGAGAAGTTCTCTGATATGAACAGGATACTTGAAGCCCTCGAGAGGAAGGAGGTGGAGCCTGCGTTAGAGTGAGCTTATAGAGCAGGGAAAGGAGGGGGAGGGGCAAGGGAAGGGGAGGGGCAAGGGAAGGGGGGAGGATTGTAGTATTGTAACGCTGATCTTAACATAACCTATAGGTGGTCTGTAGTTCACAGAAGCGAACTAGCCATGCAGGATAGTCCCCTTGAATTTAAGCTGCGGAAGTTGAAGTTTATAGTTCTAATTTCTGCTGGACGTACTCACGAAGCTTTGGCTTACGCCAAGGTGTTTGGCCAGTTTGCTCAGCGCAACCTGACAGGTAACTAAGGTGGGTGGGTTATGTGAGGTATCTAAGGTGGGTGGGTGGGTTATGTGTGGTATCTAGGGTGGGGGGTAACATATGTAACTAAGGTGGAGCTTTTGAGTGGTAACTAAGGTGTGGTAATTAAGGTGGGTATGTGGTGGCTAAGGTGGGGTTATATGTGGTAACTAAGGGGGGTTATGTGTGGTAACTAAGGTAGCCATTAGCTAACTAAAGTTGTCCTCATCAGAAATCAAGCACTTGATGGGTTGCTTCCTGTACTGTCATAAGGGGCTGGGGGGTTCCCCCTATGCCCACCTCCTTGATCCCCTTCATTGGACTGAAGCTGCTGACATGTTTGTACAAAGTGCCTGTAAACTGATGGGGTTACCCTTGGAGAGCTCTTTGGCTGTAAGGTACTTTTGCCTGGTATTGCTGTGGGTGTGTCCCTCCCCGTGATATGCCACGCCCCTCAGTCTCCTGGCAGGATGCATGGCTCTGCCACAACTATTACAGCTCAAGCTTATGATGGCTCAGAAGCAGATATCTGAGATATGGAGGCGAGATGAGCTACCCTGTGAAGTGAACCTTGGATGGGAGAGGCGTTATCATTCCGTCTTCACCTGCCCTATCCTTAGGCAGCAGACGTCAGGTGATCCATTGTCCTCCCCCACATGCACATATATGTACACACACATCCCTATAGATGCTAATCCTCCTGTGAGACTAATATGTGGACACACCATCTCCAGAGATGCAATGAAAAAGCTAGTATCCCACACGCGAAGGTGAATAATTATGAGGCCATATTTGTTGGTTCATGATGCTGCACACGCAATCACCAGCCATCTGTTCTCAGACCGAACTGTTGAAAGGTAACCTACATTATATCAAGGTGTGTTTGTAGTGTGAGGCATTGTGCTGCCCTTGGTACAGACTGAAGTGTCCCTACTGCCCAATGGAGATGTCTGAGAGTGATGTGCAACAGGTAGCATTTTGAACTCTGACAGCGCACCAATTCCCTAACTCACAATCGGTTATAATTCCTGGATTTTATGCCTATTTATGTATTGTGCTATTTCAGTAATCTATCACAGCTCTGGTCGTATGCCTGTGGTTGAGAGGTGGTGTCCATAGTAATGTTGACATGTACATCAAATTGTGTAACTGTACACGATCCCTTTACAATGCATACATAAGACACAGTCCAACATTCCATAATCTATTACATCACTGCAAAAAATATTCCTAAGAGTAGATGGAACCAAAGGTCACTTCACAAATGAGTCATCGTAGGAGGTAGACAAGTGACACACATTGAACATTCATATCAGTCAAATAGAGATTGCAGTAGTGGTAACAAAAGCATTCAACATAATTAAGTGACCACACCCCTTCACATTGGGTCAAGATATGTTGAGGGTACCCAGCCCTCTTTGTTGTCAGTACTACGCACAAACCACCATCCATCCCCTTTCTCCATTACCTCATACACCATCCCTTTCACCAGATCAATGCAGGTACTACTGTTGTCTTCAGAGGATGACACGTGGTATGTTTCAATGGCTTTGAATAAATTTGCGGTTTTGATTGAAGGCTTTTTGGGTTTAACTAGGGCAAAGTCTGGTCTAGCAGGACCAGTGTCTGGTCTAACAGGGCCAGTCTTTGGTCTAACAGGGCCAGTGTCTGGTCTAACAGGGCCAGTGTCTGGTCTAACAGGACCAGTGTCTGGTCTAACAGGGCCAGTGTCACGTTTAACAGAGCCAGTGTCTGGTCTAACAGGGCCAGTCTTTGGTCTAACAGGGCCCGTGTCTGGTCTAACAGGGCCAGTGTCTGGTCTAAAAGGGCCAGTCTTGGCCTTAGGAGGAGGTGACTTGATCTTGATCTCATCCAGAAATGTGGAGGGTGCCCAGCCCTCTCTTGAGCCAATTCTAATAAACCACCATCCATCATCTTTCTTTTCAATCACCTCTGTCACCTCTTCTTTCTCCTTAAACTCAATACAGCCCTCCAGTCCTCCCTCATAGTCACAGATGGTCGTGTAAGTGGACTTTTTCACTATAGATGGACTATTTTCAGGTCTAGGTGGTGGAGCTTTGTTTGAACCCTTCTGGATTGATGGTGGATTTGGACGCTTAGGGTGTGCGGCCTTTTCAGCTGCTGGTGGCTCTGGTTTGGAGGGAGGCAGCCTTATGTCCCTGGGGTCTGGCCGTATGCTGCTGGTGGATCTGGAGGTCCCTATTTGTCCATCCTGTGGCTTCTGGGTGGAGCTTACGATATCGGCTGACAATACCTTAGCCAAAGGCTTTTTGACAGACTTTTCAAGTTCATTGGTGGCAGCCATGTTAAAAGGTTTATGAGGGTGTGGTTCTGGATCAGTGGTCTCTGATGGCACAGACTTTCTTGTGACAGGTTTATGGACATCTGGCCTTGCGTTAGTGGGAGTGGCTACAGCACTCTTACTATCCACTGCTTCCACTGATGGTTTTTGTAAACTTTTCTTGGCAGCTAGTGAAGGTTGTGGTGGTGGTTTGCGAACGTTATCATCTTTTTTGTCAGATACATTCTTCAGTGGCACTGGTTTGGCATCAACTGCATCCAAGAGATCCTCTGAACTCTTGGTCTTCTTAAGGCCTGACACATTGTGCCTGGCAGGGGTGGGAGTCTTGGATGCCATTTTAGGTTTAAGTGCCACTCCCCCAGATATACTGGGATCTCCCTCAAAGCTCTGAGATTTGCTGACTGAGGGTGTGGTAGGAGGTGGGGATGAGGAGGTGGCTACTTCTGGTTTCTTTGTAATCATTTTTGGGTTAGCTGAGGCAGTATGATTAGACGGTAGTTTGGGAAGTGTTGGTGCTATGGGCGTGGTCTTCTTCTCCAAGTACGAGGAAGGCACCCACCCCTCTGTGTTATTGATCTCAACATACCACCACCCACTCTGGTTCTTGGTCACCACAGAAACAGTTTCCCCAGCCTTGAAGCTGACGCCATCACCAGCAGTGGCACTGAAGTCTGCTAAGGTGATGTACAGCTCTTTAGGAGGGTCACCTCCCTCCTCCTCCTCCTCCCCCTCTTCCTCCTTCTGATCACGTGACTTAGGTACCTCTGGAGGTACCCGACGTGAAGCTGTTGTCAATGCTGCCTTTATTGGCTTTTTCTAGGGAGGGAGGGGGAGGAGTTACATTAGGGGGAGGAGTTACATTAGGGGGAGGAGTTACATTAGGGGGAGGGGTTACTAGGGGGAGGAGTTACATTAGGGGGAGGGGTTACATTAGGGGGAGGAGTTACATTAGGGGGAGGGGTTACATGGGGAGAAGAAAATGCAGCACATGGGGGAACACACAGTAACTTACATCAATGGACTTCTTTCGTGGGATGTGGCAGTAAATGGCTGTATAAACATAGCACTACCACATCAGCTGATATCTCAGCGAGCATACAAATAGCTTACGCTCATCGTCATAGCCAGGCTTCTTCTGGGTGGGGCCTTGAGGTGAGGGGGCGTGGTCCTGTATTGTCTTCCGTTCACTTGTTGGTGACAGAGCATCCCTCACAGTGGGCACCACCCCCACAGGCGCCGCCCCCTGAGTGGTGGTTGCCCGGTAGCGGGCCAGATAGGCAGCAGGAACAAACCCATCACGCCCTCCATACCTGGGGAGGAGGTGAATAAAGTGACAGGATTTTCTAAACAAACATTTCAGAAGAGCCTTCCATAACACATTAACAGTTGTGTCAGCTTACACACCTGGCTTTCCACCATCCATCAACATTCTTCTCAAACACTTCCATGAGTACTCCCTTTTCAAAGCTAATCTCATCCTCATTTTGTGCCTTGTAGCCGGCAGTTGTAATATGGGTCTGTTCTAATTAATCAAAAATGCGATATTAATCAGGACCACTTCCCCAGGCCGTACCTTCTCCTTGCGTAAGGACCTCTGATTGTGCCTCTTCTGTCCCATAGATGGGTTCAAGGTATGTAGCTGGAACCCAACCTTCATTGCAGTCATCCAAATTAACAAACCACCACCCTATGAAGGTGACGGTATGGAAGACATGAAGGTGAGGGTATGGAGGACACGAAGGTGAGGGTATGGAGGACACGAAGGTGAGGGTATGGAGGACATGAAGGTGAGGGTATGGAGGACACGAAGGTGAGGGAGGATACGAAGGTGAGGGTATGGAGGACATGAAGGTGAGGGTATGGAGGAGGGTATGGAGGACACGAAGGTCCTTGTATGGAGGACACGAAGGTGAGGGTATGGAGGACACGAAGGTGAGAGTATGGAGGAGGGTATGGAGGATACGAAGGTGAGGGTATGGAGGATACGAAGGTGAGGGTATGGAGGAGGGTATGGAGGATACGAATGTGAGGGTATGGAGGACACGAAGGTGAGGGTATGGAGGACACGAAGGTGAAGGTATGGGGGACATGAAGGTGAGAGTATGGAGGACACGAAGGTGAAGGTATGGGGGACATGAAGGTGAGGGTATGGGGGACATACATGTTGCGTTACTCACCATTCTGGTTCTTATCTATCACTTCAACCATTTGGCCTTCTTTAAGTGAGCACTCATTTTTCTTCTGTTTGGCATAGTCAGCCAATGCTACGTACCTCTCCAACACTATCGGACCAGTGATGCTCTCAATCTGAGCTTGTTTTCCCTTTGAATTCATCTTGTCTCTGGAAGGAAAGGTATGTGGTGGGATGGAGGTGGGGTGGAGGTATGGAGTGGGGTGGAGGTATGTGGTGGAGGTGGTGGAGGTATGCAGTGGGGTGGAGGTATGTGGTGGAGGTATGTGGGGGAGGTATGTGGGTTTTCCTTACTCAGGAGGGTTGATATCTTCTGGGGTTACTTCAAAGAAGTTCAAGATATGTTCACAGTCAGATATCTTTGGTGGTAGCCGTATCAGAGCCTAGTGTTAAGAGCACCAAAAGACAGAGAACATGAAAGGATGAGACTGAAATTCCTCCCTCTCCAAATTTGATAAAGGATCAGACTACCTTCACTATCTACCTAACACCTTCCTATACCTCATATCCTCCACCTCCCCACACCCCAATCCTCCCACCCTCCCCATACCCATATCCTCCCACCCTCCCCACACCCCACATCCTCCCTCCACCCCACATCCTCCCACCGTCCCCACACCCCACATCCTCCCACCCTCCCCACATTCCTCCACTCACTCTACAGTATTCATCTATCTTCTCTTTTCTTTTCTCTGCAACTGATCGTATCTGGCTTCGTCCAAGAAGTATTTTACCTGTGAGGTCCATGCATGTAAGGCACACACACACACACACACACACACATGCACACACACACATGCACACACACACACACACACACACACACACACACACACACACACATGCACACACACACATGCACACACACACGCATGACCACACACATGCACACACACACACACACATAATAACCTGGTAGAAATGGTATCATTCTGGTTGTGGGGTCTTTGGTACCAGCTTCATTTGGAAACAGCTCCAAAAGTTTGCACTATATACAATAATGCCAGAGTAAGAAGCCCCGCCTCCGCACAACAGATGGTACGGATATGATTACCTGGAACTCGAAGAAGTCGGTATACCGTCTGTATATTGTGGTGGAGGTACCTTCGGACCACGTTACTTCGATCACGTATACCTGCGCGCATTGCAACACTTTCAATAATAAATCGTATTGAGTAAAGCTACACCCTGCCCTTGGTAACACTACCGCAGTGCAGCGCTAACATAACCAGCGGCTCACATAGTGTTTGCTAGGGTATTTCCTCTTCTCCACGTCTTTCACTCGTACCTCACGTACAGTCTTCATTGTCTAGTATCCGCAAAAATGCGAATGGGCGTGGTGGTGAAACTTTTTCACTCCAAGAATTTAGAGAAATACAACAATGGAATTCGTCAAGACGCCGAAGGTAGTTTGATACTAGCAGCATCCGTCTATCACTTATCATATCTGTCTGTCCCACGTCTCTCAGATTAGCAAAGTGTTATGTGTTCAGCATTCTTCCAAAGATTCTGTCATGGGAACACTTTTCCTTACAGATCAGAACCTCATCTTTGTCGAGCAAAATGGAGCCCGGGAAAGATGGGTAAGTGGTTGCATGCACCATTCTGAGGGCTGTGTGATGTCAGTTAGGACCATTGGATATTGAACTATGCGTAGCACCATACCCATAGCTCAGTATAGCTCAGTATTCCATACCCATAGCTCAGTATAGCTCAGTATTCCATACCCATAGCTCAGTATAGCTCAGTATTCCATACCCATAGCTCAGTATAGCTCAGTATTCCATACCCATAGCTCAGTATAGCTCAGTATTCCATACCCATAGCTCAGTATAGCTCAGTATTCCATACCCATAGCTCAGTATAGCTCAGTATTCCATACCCATAGCTCAGTATAGCTCAGTATTCCATACCCATAGCTCAGTATAGCTCAGTATTCCATACCCATAGCTCAGTATAGCTCAGTATTCCATACCCATAGCTCAGTATTCCATACCCATAGCTCAGTATTTCATACCCATAGCTCAGTATTCCATACCCCTAGTTCAGTATTCCATACCCATAGCTCACACATGCTGCTTCTTACTGTACCTTGTGTGGTTCAATTCATTTATGTTCATATGTGCTCTAATTAGATACTTTACCATCACATTGAGAGTGTGGAGCTGCAGGCTGGGTCAGTGAGGGGATTCCCCCTTGTTATAAGAACCAAGACGTTCCTTCTACTCCATTTTATGATTCCCAAGATGGCTGACTGCCAGGAGGTGATGGATGTTATCAATCGCTTCAGCCAACCATGTAAGTTGGTTCAATAACCTTAGACCTGGCTGTCTTAACATTACTGTTAGGTTATTAACCACAAGTTGTTGGACTTATTAAGTACACAGTATAAGCAAGGAGGTGGTAGTATTTCCAAGGTTTCACTGTTGCTTAGATACATTACATCATCGAGCATCTCACAACACTGCATACTCTGTATACTCCTGCATACTCCTGTATACTCCTGCATACTGTTTGGCAATACCTTTGATAGTACTGCACTGGTTTAATCTTGCCAGCAATCAAGTAGTCCCGTCACCTCTTCTCTCAGTAACCCCTCCATCACATGATTTGTCACATGATTGCTCCACCCATTGCCCCACCCATTGCCCCACCCATTGCCCCACCCATTGCTCCACCCATTGCCCACCCATTGCTCCACCCATTGCCCCACCCATTGCTCCACCCATTGCCCCACCCAGCGACCTACAAGCAGTTATATGCATTCAGCTACCGTCCAGGCAGCTCTGAAGGGGCCTCACAGGCGCTGGGGTGGGGCATCTATGACGCCATCATGGAGTACAGTCGTATGGGCGTGCCCAACGACCTCTGGAGGCACTGTGCATTGAATGAGGAGTACAAGGTAAGGACTGGGCACCCCGCTCTCCTGTCCCCCTCACTCTGGGCACCCCCACTCTCCTGTCCCCCTCACTCCTGGTCCATCAGCTGTGTGACACATACACCAAGCACCTCTTTGTGCCCGCCATGGCACGGGACGACATCATTGCGGGAAGTGCGGGATTTCGTAGCAAGGAACGGTTTCCCGTTCTGTCTTACTACCATGCACAGCAAAAAGTAGGTCTGAGAAGATTCACCTTCAGAAGCACTCATTGATGGCTACACACCCTCTCTTCCCCAGAGCGCGTTGTGCCGATGTAGTCAGCCCCTCTCTGGGATCAGTAAACGTAGCACTGAAGATGAGCAGTTGATTGACTGCATTTTTAAGGCCAATCCAAGTGGTGAACGTGTGGTAGTGGTGGATACACGCCCTAAGGTTCTTGTGATGCACAACTATGTGTATCCCTCCCACCCTACCCTCCACCCACCCCACCATCACTGCCTACCTCCCTCCCACCCTACCCTCCACCCACCCCACCATCACTGCCTACCTCCCTCCCACCCTACCCTCCACCCACCCCACCATCACTGCATGTACCTCCCTCCCACCCTACCCTCCACCCACCCCACCATCACTGCATGTACCTCCCTCCCACCCTACCCTCCACCCACCCCACCATCACTGCCTACCTCCCTCCCACCCTACCCTCCACCCACCCCACCATCACTGTCTACCTCCCTCCCACCCTACCCTCCACCCACCCCACCATCACTGTCTACCTCCCTCCCACCCTACCCTCCACCCACCCCACCATCACTGCCTACCTCCCTCCCACCCTACCCTCCACCCACCCCACCATCACTATCTACCTCCCTCCCACCCTACCCTCCACCCACCCCACCATCACTGTCTACCTCCCTCCCACCCTACCCTCCACCCACCCCACCATCACTGTCTACCTCCCTCCCACCCTACCCTCCACCCACCCCACCATCACTGCCTACCTCCCTCCACCATCACCTCTCAGATCAATGCTTTGGCGAACAGGGCAGCTGGAAAAGGTTATGAGAATGAAGAGAACTATGCCAACACTAACTACGTCTCCTTTGCCATTCATAACGTCCATGTGATGAAGGAGAGTCTGCAGAAGATGATGGAGGGTAGGGTGTGTGGTGATGGAGGGTAGGGTGTGTGGTGATGGAGGGTCGGGTGTGGGGTGATGGAGGGTCGGGTGTGGGGTGATGGAGGGTAGGTGTATGGTGATGGAGAGTAGGGTGTGTGGTGATGGAGGGTAGGGTGTGTGGTGATGGAGGGTAGGGTGTGTGGTGATGGAGGGTAGGGTGTGTGGTGATGGAGGGTCGGGTGTGTATGTGGTGATGGAGGGTAAGGTGTGGTGATGGAGGGTAGGGTGTGTGATGTTGGATTCATGATAAATGTTTGGATTCCGTGGGAACCACACCCTCAACAGTGTGTGTGTGTATTACTTTGGTTCCCCCAGTGATACACACACCTGACTTGTCTATATCTGGATTGCTACAAGGGCTGGATAGCTCTGGGTGGCTACGTCATATCAGCCTCATCATGGAGACAGCTGTCTTTATTGTGAAGGTACTGGGGATGAGGAGGTAGGGGTGGACTGGGGATGAGGTTCTCTACTTCTGTACAGTTTATTTGTGACCGAGGCATCAGTGTATTGGTGCACTGTTCCCACGGATGGGACCGCACCTCCCAGACCTGTGCCCTTGCCAACCTGTGGATGGATCCACACTACAGGACACTCCACGGCTTCATGGTCAGTCTCTGAAGTTGCATTGTGTTGTCCACTGTCTTTTCACACAGATGCTGATAGAGAAAGAGTGGCTGTCATTTGGTCACCAGTTTTCACTAAGGTAGGTATGAGGTGTGTTAGTGTGTGTGTGTGTTAGTGGGTACCCACTTGGTCATCAGGTGTGGCCATTTGAAAGGTGAAAGCAAAGAGACGTCACCAATTTTTACCCAATTTCTGGAGTGTGTGTGGCAGTCAATGGAGCAATACCCTATGAGCTTTGAGTTCAATGAACAGTTCCTCCTGTTACTTCATGACAAACTTTTCTCATGCCAGTTTGGAACGTTTCTAGGAAACTCAGAAAAGGAACGCTTAACACAACAGTAAGAAAGGGGGAGGGGTCTAGGGGTCATCAGGGGAGGGGGGTATCTAGGGGTTATCGGGGGGGGAGGGTCTACGGAGGGTTACTGCACACTTGTGTGGTTTGTGTTGTCTAGGTTTGATGCCCAGACATACTCACTGTGGGGGTATGTGTGGGAACACATCGATGACTACAAGAACTCACTGTTCAACAAGACATCTGAGTGCCGAGTTATCAAGCCTGATGCCTCCTTACCTAAGCTAAGGTAGGTAGGGAAGTAGGAGAGGACCTGGGGAGGTGAGGGGAGGGAGGAGAGGGCCTGGGGAGGTGAGGAGAGGGGAGGAGAGGGAGGAGAGGGAGGGGAGGGGAGGAGAGGAGGAGAGGGGCTGGAGTGGAGCCATTAAGACGTCTTATTGTTTAGGTTCTGGCGAGGTTTGTACGCCAGGCACATATGCAGCCATAGCAGAGAACGCAAGGGTGACGCTGTGTACACACTTAGGCTGCAGAACATGATGCTTCAAGAACACATCAAGTTTTTGCAACAGGTTTGCACGTGTTAATATAAGTGATATTGATATGACCAATACTGCAGCATGCATCCAGTCTGAAGGCTTCAATGGACCCCCGTGGTATGAATATGTCAGTGGACCCCCGTGGTATGAATATGTCAGTGGACCCCCGTGCAGAGGCTACTACTGGTGGGCTACCTCCTGTCCAGTTGATAGCAAGCACTGACACTGAAGCTGTGGCAGGTGGGCTCTTAAAAGAGAACACAAATGAATATTTCACAGGACCGCAATTGGGGACAATTCAAAGCAGGGGGCTGGTAGTTGAAGGAGAAGAAAGTGAAGTAAACAAGGATCAGCAGTTAGGACAGGAGATTACAGATGTGAAGCAGGAGATTACAGATGTGAAGCAGGGGATTACAGACGTGAAGCAGGGGATTACAGACGTGAAGCAGGAGATTACAGATGTGAAGCAGGGGATTACAGACGTGAAGCAGGAGATTACAGATGTGAAGCAGGGGATTACAGACGTGAAGCAGGAGATTACAGATGTGAAGCAGGGGATTACAGACGTGAAGCAGGAGATTACAGATGTGAAGCAAAAAGAGCAAGTGATCATATTGGCAAAGGATGAAATTGCACAGAAAATTATGGGATTGAACCAAGACATCACAGAGGTGGGAGATGAAGATATGGTGAACCAGAGTGTTAGAGAGGGTGAGGTGGAGCAGGGTAAGGTGGTGGAGCAGGGTGAGGTGGAGCAGGGTAAGGTGGTGGAGCAGGGTGAGGTGGAGCAGGGTGAGGTGGTGGAGCAGGGTAAGGTGGTGGAGCAGGGTGAGGTGGAGCAGGGTGAGGTGGAGCAGGGTGAGGTGTTGGAGCAGGGTGAGGTGGAGCAGGGTGAGGTGGTGGAGCAGGGTGAGGTGGAGCAGGGTAAGGTGTTGGAGCAGGGTAAGGTGGTGGAGCAGGGTGAGGTGGTGGAGCAGGGTGAGGTGGTGGAGCAGGGTGAGGTGGTGGAGCAGGGTGAGGTGGTGGAGCAGGGTGAGGTGGTGGAGCAGGGTGAGGTGGTGGAGCAGGGTGAGGTGGTGGAGCAGGGTGAGGTGTTGGAGCAGGGTGAGGTGGTGGAGCAGGGTGAGGTGGTGGAGCAGGGTGAGGTGTTGGAGCAGGGTGTTACAGCAGAGGAAGTGATGAAAAAGGAGATTGCAGATGAGTTAAAGCAAGGGATTACTGAGCAGGTGATGGCAAAAATCAGAGAAGAATATGTCACAGAAGTAGTTGAACAAGACACTTCTGTAGCATGGGAAGAAATCACAGAGCAAACAAAACATGAAATGATAGAGGAAGGGGGTGTAGCACAAGACACATTGATCAGTACTGATCAGGAGATGCATGTTTCAGCATCCACTGATGAACATCTTGATGTGTTGGGCAAACTGAAGAAGTACACTCAACCAATCCCCATGCTACAGTCTGAATGGATACCTCTGAGAAGTGCACATAATTGCAGATGCAGATTGGAATTTTCATATTCTGCTAAAAAGGTAAGTTCCTTATCACAAGTGGTTATGATAGTTATGTTATGCTCAGCATTCCACTTCAGTACAACTGTACCATCTGTGGAGCGGTTGTTTGTCACAGCTGTGGAAATTATCACACCTCTCTGCCTTACATGGCTACATCCAACCATTTCCGTGTGTGCAAGACATGTTTTATTGCTATGAAAGGGTAGAATGGTGTAGAGGGGGAGGAGGAAGGAGGCAATTACATGTTTTGTAAATGTTTTTTATGAATTTTCTATGTTCAGTTTTTATATATTTATCGTCGATGCTGGCACCAATAACTTGGTTTTTTAAAGCAATTTTAATGTTTTTGAATGTTTGGGGAATACAGCAGTGATGATGTCATCACTATGTGATTGTAGTGCTATCAGCAAAACCCCATAGTTACTAATTGAAAGTGAATGAAGGCAAAATAGCAACTTTAAATGAGTGATCAAACCCTTTACAATGAACTGTTTCTCTAGCATAATTCTACCACCTCTAAGGGAAGAAGTGAAACAGTGGTATTGTGTGTATAGCACCAAAATTAATTCATTAGTGCACCATTTAATACATCGGTGCTATGTACCTTAACACCTCAGCACCTCAACATCTCTGCACCTTAACAGCTTAACACCTCAGCACCTTAATGCCTCAACACTTAACACCTCAACACTTGACATCTCAACACTTAACACCTCAGCACCTTAATGCATCAACACTTAACACCTCCATACTTAACACCTCAGCACCTTAACAGCTCAACACAACACCTCAGCACCTCAACACCTCAACACCTCGACACTTAACACCTCAGCACCTTAACAGCTTAACACCTCGGTACCTTAACACCTCAGCACCTGGCTATGATGCTGCATAGTTCAACTGACACCACACCTCAAAGTGAAGTTAGGTGCATGAGGCGGAGGTGTCTTGGCACACTCCATAACTTACAAATACACTGTGCAAGTGCTATAATCAATAAATAAAGATGGCAGACATATTTGGGTTCTATGTTAATTGCTATGGAACTCCTTCTTGAATAGTTTCCATACGTGGCTCTTGTGGATGTGGCTGCTGCCTTCTGATGTAAGCACTTTGTGCTAGCAACCTAAGTTTGGCAGCCGGGACATGTCCAGTTCTATCCACCATGACTTTAAGTAGCGATGAGGTGTTCTGCAGGAGTGTGTATGGCTCATCCATCTCCCTGATGCGTCCATTTTTGAGTACCTATGGAGCAGTATGTAACGGTGAATAATACAGGTTATTAGTCATATGATTATACTAACCATTATTCTGTCATAGTCCATGATAGTGTTAAGGCGGTGGGCTATGGTGAGCACAGTACACTCACTGAAGCACTCCCTGATGGCACTCTGGATAATCCCATCGGTCCTTCAAAGGAGCAGCAGACCAATAAACATGGCTACCAGCTACACTGTCCCCCTTACTTCAGGTCCACATTTGCTGTGGCTTCGTCCAGTACCAGGATCTTGTTCTTACGTAGCAGAGCTCTTGCCAAACACACCAGCTGCCTCTGCCCCACACTAAAGTTGGCCCCTCCCTCTGACACCTGGCTCTCCAGACCTCCCTCCAGACTCTCCACAGCTGTCTTTAACTGCACCTGACCACACCCACATCAGAGCACTGAACACATGGTGATGTAATGAATGGTCTGGGTACCTGTTCCAGTGCATCCCATAGTTGCTGGTCCTGGTACTCTTCAAAGGGATCTAGGTTGTACCTCACTGAACCACTGAAGAGAACAGGGTCCTATGGGAGCAGGTAGGTGGGGTGGGTGGAGAAGTGAGAAAGGGGAGGAGGTGGGGTGGGTGGAGAGGTGAGGAAGGGGAGGAGGTGGGGTGGGTGGAGAGGTGAGAAAGGGGAGGGGGGAGGTGGGGTGGGTGGAGAGGTGAGAAAGGGGAGGGGAGGAGGTGGGGTGGGTGGAGAGGTGAGAAAGGGAAGGGGAGGAGGTGGGGTGGGTGGAGAGGTGAGGAAGGGGAGGAGGTGGGGTGGGTGGAGAGGCAACGAAGGGGAGGAGGTGGGGTGGGTGGAGAGTTGAGGAAGGGAGGGGAGGAGGAGGGTGGGTGGAGAGGTGAGGAAGGGGAGGGGAGGAGGTGGGGTGGGTGGAGAGGTGAGGAAGAGGAGGGGAGGAGTGGGGTGGGTGGAGAGGTGAGGTCATGGTACCTGTGGTATTATGGCAATGTTCTTTCTAAGGTCATGTAGACCTATGGTACTGATGTCAATGCCATCAATACATATCTTCCCCAATGGCTCAGCCATTCTGAAGAGCATGTGAATCAGCGATGATTTCCCAGCACCAGTCCTTCCAATGATCCCAATCTGTACAGATGTGTCATGTCATTTAGAATACATTTCATGATATCTCTAACCTTCTCTGCTGGTCTTATGACACAGGAGAGAGACTTGAGAACTAATGGAGTGTCCTTTGAGTAACGGAAGGAGACATCTTCAAAGACAATCTCTCCTCTCTGAGGCCAGTCAGGGTTAGGCTTCTCATTGGGTGGGCAGGTTTCCAGAGAGGCCTCTGGCTCCAGTGAACTGTAATGCATCACTCTCTCAGCAGATACCATCTAACACACACACACACACACACACACACACACACACACACACACACACACACACACACACACACACACTCTGTAACCCTCTGCAGATACCATCTGGGCCATCACTTACCACACTCTCCACCTCTCCACTCAGTCGGACGCAGTACTGCAACATTCCAGTGAGGGTGACTGTGTACGTCAGCCCTAGACCCACAAAACTTCCATTGGCAGCTGCCATTGGGCAAAGTTAGTATCTTAGAGCCACTATCAGTTTTAATCAAACATACATGACGAGAGTGAAATTGAAATGAAGGCGACTGCAGCCAGAAATGCCATGTTTAGGATATCAACTCTCATTCCAAACCATCGTGTGGTCACCAGGTAGAGGTACCATGCCTGAGAATGGTGGTTCTGATATTGATGAAAGGAGGCAAGGGATGTCGGTTGTTGGGAGAAGGTTCGTATGGTGGTGAGGCCTTGCAAGGTGGTGGATATGTGGGAGTAGAGAGGGCTGCGAGCTGTGGGAGAGGTGTACAATCATCGCACGGTGCCCAGACCTATCATCAGTGGGGGAGGGGTTAACATACCATCAGCCTCTAATTTCTTCACCTCCTTAGCTGTTATTAGGTAATAATACCTCAGACCAATCAAAAGCAGGAGCAGGCCTCCGGCGGGAAGGAGTATCCAGTAGTTGGCTACAGCAGCTGTGACAACTATTGTAACACACCGGAGAAGAAGCTAAAGGGGTGTGGTCAAGCACCTGGAGGGGTGAGTGGGTGTGCCTCACCATTAAGTATTCACATAACATGAAGGGCAATAGATCATCCAGAAGTCCTATATCTTTGGAGAAATAGTTGACTATGCTACCTGGATGTGGTAGGTCATGGAGCATATGACATAGCCATATAAGGTCAGGTGGTCCATGGTACCTAGTGTGTTGATGTCATAGAAGTGGATTGGCACCCGCATCACAGCAGCAAACATCCTGTTGTGAAGCACACGGCTAGCGTTGATTGCTATAATGAATATAATTATTATTCTTGTGACGTTGAGGAGTATGGCTCCGGCAGTGATCCCTCCATACACACTGATCAAGTATAAATGGCTTGTGTTGGCAAGAGATGCATTTTCACTCCTACATTAGGATCTTTATATGATGGGTATGGCACAGGGATAGATTTGAACGTACCACTTCGATATCCACCAGTCTGCTGTGACATTGCTTCCCTGAGGGTAGGTAGGGGGTGGAGGTGGGGTGGGGTGGAGGTGGGGTGGAGGTGGAGGTGGGGGTGGAGGTGGGGGTGGAGGTGGGGGTGGAGGTGGAGGTGGGGGTGGAGGTGGGATTTCCTTTTCATAATGTATTCTCTCTATACTCCCTCCTCCCCATAACATGCCTCCCTCCTCCCCCATAACATACTTCCCTCCTCCCCATAACATGCCTCCCTCCTCCTCCATAACATACCTCCCTCCTCCCCTTAACATACCTCCACATAACATACCTCCCTCCTCCCCTTAACATACCTCCCCATAACATACCTCCCTCCTCCCCATAACATACCTCCCCTGCCAGGAAGATCAGTAGTGTGATGATAAGCACTACATGGTTGCCACCAGCAGTGAAATATTTGTAGAATGTGATGGCAATGTTTTGCTGAACATTTTGTGTGTACTGTGAGAAACATAAGTTATTATGAACACGATGTAATGGTTATAGTGAGTGTGATGTAATGGTTAAGTGAGTGTGATGTAATGGTTATTGTGAATGTGATGCATGAACACGATGTAATGGTTATTGTGAGTGTGATGTAAGAGTTATAGTGATTTGGTTATTGTGAATGTGATGTATGAACACGATGTAATGATTATGGTGAGTGTGACATAATGTTTATTGTGAGTGACATAATGTTTATTGTGAGTGCGATGTAATGGTTATAGTGAGGGTGATTATTTTTAAAAAGGAACTAGTTCCAGCTCAGTCATACAGAAAATTCACAGCTGGATCACAGACAAAATAAATCACATACATTGGTGGCTAAGCCACCTATCAGTTTTCATAGCAGTTATGTCAGCTGTCGTGGTCATGGAGTTTCCATAGCCACCAATGTTGTATGATCAAACTCCCTACATGTACATGGTCAGCAGGTACTTCTGAACACATGAATGTTGCCATGGTTAGTGGCGCATTGGTATGGTTATTGTAAACAAGGTGCAGTGATGTTGCGTTTGCTGGGATTCATTACCATGTGATTGTAATGCCTGGTAGGTGTGAATATTGCTTTGCCAAACCTCCTTACTACCACCTTCCATAATCCACCCTCCCCTACCCTCCTTCCCTACCCTCCTCCCTTCCCTCCTCCCCTACCCTCCTCCCCTCCCCTCCCCTCCTTCCCTCCACCCCCCCCCACCCATCTCCTTTCCTCTTTACCTCATCATTGCCAATAGACTGGATAGACCTGCTGAGAGGTAGTGTGGTTTGTGATGAATAAATGGATGCTCCATCCCCCAGAGGTCTGATATCACTGCAGCTTGTAGCCATGGGAACAAGGTACTCTCCTAAGGTGGTCATCACACTGGGGCGACGGTCAAATGAATATTTGAGTACTATGACGAAAACGTGGTTTAAAATAACTCCGAATAGATGATTCACAGCTTACCTTCCTGTCTGCTGCCTTTCATAAATCTGCTTGGGAACCTCTGATACTTGACCTCTGTAGCGGGGTCCTCACTCCCATTTTGGTCATGGTATGAGAATTCGTTAGACTTCTCATTGATGCCAAAGGTATGAGCAGTCATAGCCTTAGCTTGCAGTTCACCAGGTGTACAGTAAGCTATGCACCTCCCCTGTGTGTGTACATGTGTGTGTGTGTGTTAGTATGTGTGTGTGTTGTGTTGTGTTAATGTGTGTGTGGTGTGTGTATGTGTGTGTGTGGTGTGTGTGTGTTTGTGTGTTAAATCAGGTAAGCATGCAGTCCAGTCATTAGACCACTGACATTTTTTAGACCGAGAATCTTCTTAGCCAGTTGTGCAAACTGCAGCTGGTGTGTCACCAATACGACCAGACGGTCTTTGAGCAGTGTCTGTATGCACCTGCACACTGATGTGCTGACATCATGGGGACATATGGGCACTCCAACTAACCTCTGAACAATGTGGTTTGCAACAGAAGTATCCACTGCACTTAGGGGGTCGTCTAATATGTAGATGTCTGCCTCATAATAGATTGCCCTGGCTAGGTTGACTCTGGCCTTCTGACCACCACTGAGGGTTACACCCCTCTCCCCTACTATTGTCTGGTCTCCTTTTGGGAATTGATCCAAATCCTACACAGAACATAGACAAATGGGAGGGGTAGGAGGAGGAGGAGGAGGAGGGAGAGGAGGGGGAGGAGGGAGAGGAGGGAGAGGAGCAGGAGGGGGTGGAGGAGGAGGTGTGGGGATGTAACCTTGTTTAGTGCGCAAGCCTCTACAACGCAGTAGTACCAGGCTGGCTGAAATGGCTGTCCAAACAATATGTTGTCCCTAACAGTCCCAGAGAAGACCCATGGATCTTGGGAGGCGTAAGATACCTTTCCCTTCACCTCCACTGAGCCCTCCATTGGCTTCAGCTCCCCCAGTAGGCACTGAAGTAGGGTGGACTGGGGAGGAGATGGTGACAATGATGTATGATGATGTCATGTATGGTCTGTGACTGACCTTCCCAGCTCCAACAGAACCGACGACAGCCAGAAATGGAAATTGCTGAATGGGTATACAAATATGGTGAACTATGTGTTCTTTGCTTACTTCAGTAATCTTAGTGTTCACCTCAGTAATCTCCAGAGTAATGTTTGATATGGCCATCCGAGTTGCATCATAAGTCCACGAAGCTGAAAGTTCATTTAAACGCACAAAACATTCAGGGGAACTGTATTGAGGTGAATGACCTATATCAGTGATGTTACGATACGTGGTTCTCTCCACCAGGGGTTCTGTATCCAATGTTGTTTGTTCTATGGGAACTTCTTGAGATGGTATCACAGGAAGTATTTCTGAAGCATGTTGAGGTGCAGGCATGGGTACTTCTGAAGGTATGGTTCCTGCCAGGGGTACTTCTGAAGGTATGGTTCCTGCCATGGGTACCTCTGAAGATATGGTTCCTGCCAGGGGTACCTCTGAAGGTATGGTTCCTGCCAGGGGTACCTCTGAAGGTATGGTTCCTGCCAGGGGTACCTCTGAAGGTATGGTTCCTGCCAGGGGTACCTCTGAAGGTATGGTTCCTGCCAGGGGTACTTCTGAAGGTATGGTTCCTGCCAGGGGTACTTCTGAAGGTATGGTTCCTGCCAGGGGTACCTCTGAAGGTATGGTTCCTGCCAGGGGTACTTCTGAAGGTATGGTTCCTGCCAGGGGTACCTCTGAAGATATGGTTCCTGCCAGGGGTACTTCTGAAGGTATGGTTCCTGCCAGGGGTACCTCTGAAGGTATGGTTCCTGCCAGGGGTACCTCTGAAGATATGGTTCCTGCCAGGGGTACTTCTGAAGATATGGTTCCTGCCAGGGGTACTTCTGAAGGTATGGTTCCTGCCAGGGGTACTTCTGAAGATATGGTTCCTGCCAGGGGTACTTCTGAAGGTATGGTTCCTGCCAGGGGTACCTCTGAAGGTATGGTTCCTGCCAGGGGTACCTCTGAAGGTATGGTTCCTGCCAGGGGTACCTCTGAAGATATGGTTCCTGACAGGGGTACCTCTGAAGGTATGGCTCCTGCCATAGGTACCTCTGAAGGTATGGTTCCTGCCAGGGGTATCTCTGAAGATATGGTTCCTGCCAGGGGTACCTCTGAAGGTATGGTTCCTGCCAGGGGTACCTCTGAAGGTATGGTTCCTGCCATGGGTACCTCTGAAGATATGGTTCCTGCCAGGGGTACCTCTGAAGGTATGGTTCCTGCCAGGGGTACCTCTGAAGATATGGTTCCTGCCAGGGGTACCTCTGAAGGTATGGTTCCTGCCAGGGGTACCTCTGAAGGTATGGTTCCTGCCATGGGTACCTCTGAAGATATGGTTCCTGCCAGGGGTACCTCTGAAGGTATGGTTCCTGCCAGGGGTACCTCTGAAGATATGGTTCCTGCCAGGGGTACCTCTGAAGGTATGGTTCCTGCCATGGGTACCTCTGAAGGTATGGTTCCTGCCAGGGGTACCTCTGAAGGTATGGTTCCTGCCATGGGTACCTCTGAAGATATGGTTCCTGCCAGGGGTACCTCTGAAGGTATGGTCCCTGCTATGGGTACCTCTGAAGATATGGTTCCTGCCATGGGTACCTCTGAAGATATGGTTCCTGCCAGGGGTACCTCTGAAGGTATGGTTCCTGCCATGGGTACCTCTGAAGGTATGGTTCCTGCCAGGGGTACCTCTGAAGGTATGGTTCCTGCCATGGGTACCTCTGAAGATATGGTTCCTGCCAGGGGTACCTCTGAAGATATGGTTCCTGCCAGGGGTACTTCTATAACATGGTGTGGTGGTGTGGTGGTGACGTCCAAAGCATCTGGAGAGCTTCTAATAATGTTATTATTGCTATTCTCTGATAAAGCACACACACACATACACACACACCCACACACACACACACACACACACACACACACACACACACGCACACACACACACACAGGTTCAACAATACAGACATTAATGTCACTTTGTTTAATGGCTTTACCGTTTCGGGATGTCATGTCAAGTGGTTGTGGTTGACCCTGCTGAATAGGCAGGTCCAGAAGGTCCTAAACATTCAGTAAAATGAAACCCACAGTATTCCTGATACTCCTGTATATTCCTGAATCCTACCTGTATACGACTAATGGCAACAAATATTTCAGAGAGGCCTAGGACACACAGTACAAAGAAGTGGATGGAGTTGACCCTCAATGTGGCTGTCAGGGAGAGTATAGTGAAGACCTTCTTGGGAGACAGGACACCTCCTGTTCCAGTATACACAGAAAAAACCAGAAACATTATGGTAGTCAAGGAAACGGTGAATATGGCAAAGTTAATTGCTCTGATCATGGATGACTTGAGCACTGTACACGACTCCAATCTAATGAGGGGGCGGGGGGTGGAAGCTTGACAGGCCGAATTACATGAGGTACCCAGACCTAACCTCCTTAGCCTGTCAACCACACCCCTGAAGGCGTGCTCCCATGCGTACATCTTTATGACCCTCATCCCTGTGATGACCTCATTCATGATCTTAACACGTCTGTCTGTCAGCTGTGCAGACTTCAGTCTGTCAATATGACCCTAAAGCTGGTGTTAACTGCATATAACCATATCTTTACCTTAGTTGGATGTATAGCCTCGCTAGAAGGAATTGCATTGGTATCTGGATGACAACAAACCCTGTAGCCACAAAGGCACACGCCCCAACTTCCTGGTAGACAAGGTAAGTGTAGACTGTGATGTGCAATGGACTGAGCCAAATGTAGTGGAGGAAAAGGAAGGCCTGGGTACCACGTACGGTAGTTAAGCACTGCTCATTCACAATTAGCCACACCCACGTACAAAGTCAAACCTTTGAACATCATTGGATGCGATGTTGATCACGTGACCCGATGATATCGTGCTGATGGTTACCGGATCCAGTTCTAGCACCTATAATCGAAACATCATAATACAGTTTCATATGTGTATAGTTTTAACTTTTTGATAGATAGCCGCAGTGGTCATGACGCGTGCAATCATTCCTGTTTTTTGAGCCACAAGGGAAGAGTGTGTGTACATCAATATTAAGCCAAGCGCCATCAGTATCATTCCTAAGGATTGAGTGGCTCAATTATGTACTTAACACCCAAAACCAAAACTCACCCATTGCATAAAAGTAGGCATTCCGTGTTTCTTCGTAAGATGGACTTGGAATTCTGAAGTAGTCTGTAATATATCCCAGCAATACGGACTCCCCGACTTGGAGTCCCACCTATAAAGGTATTCATTGATGGGCATGCGAATTCACCGATTGCTGTAGTAGTGAGTGTTTGTGTCAATCGTATTAATCTGTTCACAACAACACTCCAGTAATTAAAAGTGCCCAAATAATTCCAAATTAGGGGTGTCAAATTTCTGAAATTGGATTAGCCACCTGCGTGTGTGTTGGCTCACAGATTAATTGTGCAATTAGCTTACGTCAAAGAAGAGAAGAACACCATTTAGTAGGATTCTGAACCACAGACACCTGATGAGGACAGCAAAGAGACCACACCCTTGCTCGCGGTACCTGTATGGAGAGCGCATGAGCATGGTACATGCTGTGGTGTCCAGAAGGTAGCTAGCGTTCATGCATCATACATGCGTGAACCGCGGACGATCGCCGACCTGTTAAAATCTTTCAATAAACGCTGCGAGTCCACTTCCTGCGGATGTGCGTATAAATCTTCAGCCTGTAATGACTTACGTCTGTACCCAATCCAGAAGAGAGGTTCCAACCAACTGCATATAGGAACAGCCATGCATATTATCATTGCTAAGCAAGTCTCATTTAACTATTTCATATACCATACCAGAACATCAGCCTGAAAAAGACATTGTATTTGTGTTTTGCGCGAGCATCTTTTTGTTGGCGCTCTCTTGGCGGTTCACACTCGCAGCGGAGATCGTTGAAAGCGCTATCATCATAGTCCAAGCCATCTTCAGTAACCCATGACTCTTTGTGCTCGAGGGATGGTAGTCGCGAACGAACGTCTCCATCAACATCAGATGAAGACATTGGAGAGCAAGGCTATATAACTACTAACACGATTTCAACGGTTGCGTCATTAGTGCAAATTTTGTTGCGGCGTCGAAAGGGGTGGAGCCTTGGAGGACTAATATAACATTTCGATGGGTGGCCCAGCAGTGCAGAGATGTTAGGCATGAAGTACGTCCAAATGGGCCACCATTGCATCTATGTAGCTATATATGCACATTGCGATCAATGTGATTGCTTTGGACTTGACAGAGCTAGATTACCTCTTAATTATGCTTCGAAATAACTGGAGCAGGGTGGAGACATAGATACTTTAATAGCATGTCTTGCAGAGTGCATGACTATAGTAAGAATTATTCAGTAAAACGAAATTGCCGGATAAAAGGCGAGAGGAAATGCAACAACTGTATTTGTGTGTATGTGTGTGTGTGTGTGTGTGTGTGTGCGCGCGTGCGTGTGTGTGTGTGTGTTTGTGTGTGTGTGCATGTGTGTGTGCGCGCGCGTGCGTTGTAGGGGGGTTTACATCATAGTATATACTATGATGTAAACCCCCCTACAACGCACGCGCGAATAATTCATTATAAAATTAAGGCTGTGTGCATATGAGTGCTTGTGACACCAGCACTCGAGCACTATAGATTAGTATATGAAGTTTAATTACATGAATATTAATTAATATTCATGCAATTAAACTTCATATACTAATCTATAGTGCTCGAGTGCTGATGTCACCAGCACTCATATGCACACAATTTTATAATGACGTCTGTTCTTCCAAGATCTCATGCATTGATTATATATAAACATCGTTCGACGTATTACTGATATGTCAATTAATCCGATTACTCACTACATGATTGACAGCATATGTATTTAATGAGTAATGCACGAATTATATGCATCAATCCAATGTAAATACGTTTCAGTGTTAATCTATATATTTGTGGAACTCAATTGTATTATATACATGTATAGCTAGTGCATTAGCGAAGCAAATTTCTCGCCCCGTCATGGGGACAACTTTGAGAGAGAAACACAGCCCTTGCATGTAAACAACTTAACCCTAACACTAACCTAACCCTAACCCGATAACCCATGCACTGACTTAGCGCCGTACATACATTTACAGGCAGCTGCATGCTATCCAATTAGTGACAAACCTATATAAAAGAACTTATAATGTAGATAGTTTATATAGGTGCTGCATGCATGCGTGGTACACCGATACATATAGTTATGCACGCAGCACCTATATAGGTGGTGATGATCAAAGGAAGGGGCTTTGCATGCATGAGAACAAACCTTCTAACATGATATCGTTTCATCAATTTGTCTGAAGTGACAATATGAAATTACATGCAATGTGCATGTATGCAAACAACGTATACCCCAGTATGGTGCAGGCATGGTTGCTATTGCAATTAATTATAACCATGGCAGCGAAAAGGGACCTAAGCGCATATTTAATATTCAAAGAGACACTTATGCCCTCTACAGCTTCTTTCTTACGCACTGGAAATTAGCCTGTCCATCAAGTAACAGCTAGTGGCCTGAATTTTTAATTACGCGCATTTCAGTTAATTGCGCGCGTCAACTTAATTTGATGCTCTTTCCTGGAATATGCACTACATGTCAATTTTCGCTGCCACGACACCATATACCCTTTGCTAATCCATGGATGAGCTAGCTGACATGGAGACACTAGTTATGAAATTAATGACTTCCTGTTCCTCCTTCTATTTGACTAGAGGTTAGTCAAGTTATATGTTCACCGCATTTGGCCTTTCTCATATCCTGGTCTTTCAGGTCTTATATTGTTTAGTATCATCATGCATGTCATATAAAGCGTCAACAGTGCATAAGTATGTTTTTTATTTAGTAAAAAAAAAAAATTAAGGGATGGCCGTCTACCATACCTGCACACCTGTTTCAATCTAGCTAAACTGCTCAGCCGGCTAACAGTATATATATTTCTACGGTTTATAATATCTCTTATACAGCTTACGCCTTTGACTAGCTCCTGCTTGTAAGTGGTATAGCATAATTTGCTAATTTGCGCGAGTGTCAGTGTGTGTGTGTGTGTGTGGGTGGGTGGGTGTGTCTACATGTCTGTCTATATATATATATGACATGCATGCACGTCATATAGGACAACTGCTCAAATTGTATGTAATATACATTTATGGTGTGTATGGTGGGTTCAGAAGGGAAGGAAAAGAAACCGGAATGCATTGCATACAAATTATCGTCCATGGCTTTAATTTAAAAATAGTTACCAATATGAAACAATGTGTTAATAGTTTAACGATTGTACTACATGTCACGCGAATATACGCGATATCTGTTCTCTCCGTGTTCATATAATGACGATTGAGATTAACTGGCCTTCATGCGACCGCATGTGCACACACGCCATCAGTTAGGAATGCGGTGTACAGCGCATGCAGTAAACGTCACCTGTTTTGTTTCTATAAATAGCAATTATTACACGTATGCAATACCTGTTCGTATAAAGCATTGCGCATCGCTTGCATGTGCGCAGTGGGTATACAATTGTTATAGTCATGGAGTTGAGACCTTGCAGTCCTGAGCGTCTTGTTCAAGAAATACAACAGGGAATGTGCGACCTGATTCTAATCGACGTCCGCCCTTCAGTACACTACTCTCTGAAACACATCGTACACGCCGAAAACTTAAATCTTTCCAAAATTGTTATTCGGCGGCTCTTGAAAGGAGTGGTGAGCCTCAAGTCTATGCTGCAAAGTTCGCCATCACTTTTAGACAAGCTTGGTGGAAGCCAGTGTCCTCGTATTGTGCTCTGTGATGATGGGTCCAGTGCCGAGCACCCGCTGCCTGACCTTTTAAGGCACGCAGAAGTGTTCTGGTTGTATTGTGCCTCTGGGGACCAAGGGTCGAGATGCAGCGATGTTTACATACTGGACGGTTAGCTAACCATGCATCATTTATCCACGAGCTGCGTTACATCATGCATGATTTGTTTGCTGTTTTTAGGTGGGTTGAATGCATTCGAAGCAATGCATCCGGAGCTGTGCGTTGCTCCTGTTGGTTCGAGTCGTAAAAGGCCCAATGCATTCTCGGAAACCCGCCCACCGTCTCTCAGTGCACAACTACCACCATCCAAATTTCAATTCGATCAGTTTATGAAGATGACACCAGATATCAATGAAGATGATGAGCGATACGGACCTCCAGCAGAAATACTGCCCCATGTAGTACTGGGCTGCGAGAAAGACTCCTCGAGCTTCCAAGTGCTTCAGAGATTGGGAATTACCGCTGTTCTCAACATATCACACAATTGCCGCAATCATTTTGAATCAGTGTTTGAGTACATGGAGATACCAGTGGAGGATTCGTATCACTCCGATCTGCTATCGAAACTACTGAAAGCTTTTGAATTCATTGGTAAGTTGCAACAGAGTGGCCGAAACACGCATCCATCTTAATAAGTTTACGTTTCTCAGATTACGTGCGTGCCAAAGGTGGAAGAGTATTCGTTCATTGCTACGCTGGCGTTTCGAGGTCTCCTACAGTATGCATCGCCTACCTCATGAAGTTACACCAGTGGAGCCTGTCACAGGCCTACGACTACGTGAAGTCTAGAAGACCACACATATCACCCAACCTACATTTCATGGGACAGCTTCTTGCCTTCCAAAAGCAGCTAGAATCGGACAGAAGTGCAAGCGATGCTTCGTGTGTCGTACCTACCTGTTTAAATGACTCATTTCCACAGAGTCATTTTAGAACGCAAATTCGTTGCAGTAGTGCACCCAGCGTGTATGTAACAGAAGACTCACGAGCGCTCGATTCCAACCACCCACAGACCCGGATGACCTGCAAGGCAGCAGCGTGCAAGGGGTTAATTAATCTATCGCTCCCCAAGTTTCCTCTTACGCCTTGAACGAACTGTTTTTGTTTTCACTATCTTGCTGTATGCGTTTGTTTATTTAAAAAAAATAAGAATATAATATGGCGGAATTGACAAACAACGGAAGTTATCCCGCGTACGTCCATGGAAAGTCAAGATACGACCAGGTAAAAAAATAAATAAAAAAAAAACAAGCAGACGTCATTGGTTACTGTGAATGAGATTGTTTCAGTCAACGTTCGGAGGACGACTTAAACACTTTTTAGATGTGGTAGATCCAAGAACTCTTTTCACCACTGAGGTGAGGTTATCCCGATGTGAATGGTGGGCGTGAACACCAACAAGTAGAGTACACGCCCATGTCGTCTTCACTCTTTCCTCTTAAGCATCAACTAAAAAAAGCTATTCAACTACTTCACGACTTCGAAGAAGGCAGAGCTGGCACTGACGTAACAAACAAACAGGTAAGTGCACTAAGTAACATGATCTCATGCATTGGGTCATATGCCAAGTCATTTGTTTTGAATAGCTTCCCTTTGTATAGAACCTTAAAAATAGCATTGTGGTGGGCGTGGTTATGATGTAATGTGTGGTTTTTCCACAGCTATGGGAAGCTCAAAAGATAAAGCAGGTGTGTACATGTAATATGTATTATGACATGGTATGTGTATGTGAAGTGAATACATGTGTGTTGGTGTGTGTTTGTACTTGTGTGCTGGTAGTGGGGGTGGGGTGTGAGCAGAGAGGGGTGGGGTGGGGGAGTGCCCAGCAAAGGGGGAGTGTTGTAAGCTCCACCCTTGGTCCCAGACTTCTGGTGGCTTCAATCCTCAAAACCCATGCTTGCTAGGGTTCCGGTTCGGCTCTTCTCAGTTCGATGTTCGGTTTTAGCGAATTTCGAACCTTGAACCACTCATTAAATAATCACCACGTATATAAAGATAAACCATCACCAATAACAGTATGATTCGCTACCTAATACATCTACATGTACATGTTTGTGCACCTCCATTTATATACTACAAAAGTAGAACCGACAAATATACAGACAAATATACCGACAAATATGCGGACCGCACGCGTGAGTCAGCGTGACCACATGAATCAATTAGTTAATGAACGCCCAATTATAACCATGATTTATAATTGGAAATCATGCCGTTCGATGTTCGGTTTGAATTGTTCGAACCGGAACACTTATACGCCTTTGAAAAAATTGGCAGTGGGCTTGTCGTTCTGACAATGCATTCTCTTCCCCAGGCCATTATTCATCCAGATACTGGAAAGAAGATATTTATGCCTTTTAGGATGTCAGGTAATCTTCCAGGCTTGGTATTGAACTGTGAGCGCTGAATTACTATTTTTTTCTCTCCCAAGGATATGTTCCTTTTGGAACAATCACAGTGAGTACATGGTATAGCCATGTGGGGGTGGGGCTCACATGGTGGCCATGTGGGGGTGGGGCTCACATGATGGCCATGTGGGGGTGGGGCTCACTTGGCATGGTAATCTATACTGTTACCATTTCATAGGAAGATGAGGGAGGGAAAGGGGAAGGGAAGGGGAGGGGAGGGTGGGGGAGGGGAGGGTGGGGGAGGGGCATATTATTTGGGGAACAACAGATCACATCTATACACTGTACATATTTACTGATGATGTCATCATGTGTAGGTCGTTGGACTTCTTTTGCCAAACCAAACTTTTCCACAGATGATATTTTGGCAGGTATGATTGAGGGAGAGGGGCAGGGGGGGGGGGGGGGGGCAGGAAGGATGGGTTTGCCCAACCCCAATTATTAGATCATGGGGTCATTAGAGTGGGGATATGGCTTGTGTAGGGTGGGGAGGTTAGGGGGAGGTGTAGGGTGGGGAGGTGTAGGGTGGGGAGATGAAGTGTAGGGTGGGGAGGTGTAGGGTAGGGAGGTGTAGGGTGGGGAGGTGTAGGGTGGGAGGTGTAGGGTGGGGAGGTGTAGGGTGGGGAGGTATAGGTGGGAAGGTGTAGGGTGGGGAGGTGTAGGATGGGAGGTATAGGTGGGGAGGTGTAGGGTGGGGAGGTGTAGGGTGGGGAGGTGTAGGTTGGGGAGGTGTAGGGTGGGGATGTGTAGGGTGGGGAGGTGTAGGGTAAGGAGGTGTAGGGTGGGAGGTGTAGGTGGGGAGATGAGGTGTAGGCTTGGGGAAGTATGGGTGTGAAGGCGTTAGTTTTCATAATCTAATCTAGTTCTTCCACAGTGGCTGAATCAAACTCATAATGCTTGTGTCAATTATGCCAACAGAAATGCTACCAAGGTAATCATGTGATGGTGTGATGGTGTGATGTGGGATGGGCAATTAACTCCTTATTGATCCAAATGGAAAATTAAAACACCACCATGTCACACCCATCTAATTACACTATGCCACACCCACCTCATTGCACGCCACACCCACGCATCATTACCATGATGCCACACCCTCCTCATTACTCTGTGTTTAACAAGGCATGCATATGCTGCTTTATTCCTTATAAGGAAATATGCATGTGTGTGTGTGTGTGTGTGTGTGTGTGTGTGTGTATATGCACAGGACACGCCCACAAACAGGTTTATTCAAGGTTATGTTGGAGCAGTCTCAGCGGCTGTTGGAATAGCTGTAAGTTATGTAAGGGCTGTGACCTCTGGGGTCATGCCGTGGCCTCTGGGGTCATGCCATGGGCTGTGACCTCTGGGGGTCATGCCATGGGCTGTGACCTCTGGGGGTCATGCCATGGGCTGTGACCTCTGGGGTCATGCCATGGGCTGTGACCTCTGGGGTTATGCCATGGGCTGTGATCTCTGGGGTCATGCCATGGGCTGTGACCTCTGGGGGTCATGCCATGGGCTGTGACCTCTGGGGTCATGCCACTGTCTTTGGGGGCCCACAGGTTCTGCTTAGTGCAGTTGTGAAGCGTGCCCAGGCCTTCAAACCTAGCACCAAAATGCTGATTCAAAGATTTGTTCCCTTCCCAGCCGTAGGTAAGTGTGTGTGTATGTGTGTGTGTATGTGTGTGTGTGTGTGCTAGCTTTGGGAGTGCATTAAATAGATGCTTAGTTGTGTGTCAACATTATAAGGTAAGTGATTTTGTCAGTTCAATATTACATCACTGTAAGGGGTGGGGTTTTCACGGGTAGTTATGTGACTGGCCGTGTGTGGATCTTTATATACAGCAACAGCCAACATCATCAATGTCTTTCTCATGAGGAACCATGAGCTAAAGGAAGGGATTGCTGTGACTGATGTGGATGGCAATGTCATTGGCTTCTCTGCAATTGCGGCTAAAAGAGTGAGACAAGACACACCTGATGAGCAGTGATGTAATGGATTCCTTTGTACTGACAGGCTGTGACTGAGACAGCCATTACAAGAGTCATCCTTCCAGCTCCTATTCTTGTTATACCACCTCTCATCATGACTCAGTTGGAGAAGTAACTAGCACCACCTCCTCACCCCACCTCACCTTCACTAGCCCCACCTCCTCACCTTCACTATAGCCACACCTCCTCACCTTCACTAGCCCCACTTCCTCACCTTCACTAGCCCCACCTCCTCACCTTCACTAGCCCCACCTCCTCACCTTCACTAGCCCACCCCCTCACCTTCACTAGCCCCACCTCCTCACCTTCACTGCCCCACTTCCTCACCTTCACTGGCCCCACCTCATCCTTAGGAGCAGCCTGTTTAAGGCAAGACCACGCCTCCACTTACCTGTCCAGGTGGCTGTGTGTGTGGCCTGTTTTGCCTGTGCTCTTCCAGTGGCTATAGCTATGTTTCCTCAAACCAGAGAGGTATGGAGTACATACGTATGTTTATATATTTTAATGTTTGCCCCTTATCAGATCAGTGTGATGAAACTTGAACCTGAGCTGCAGCAAACCACAGCCAACACCACTGTGTTCTATAACAAGGGACTCTGAGCAATTGTGGCGGGCAATAGTTTGTAAAATTAAAAAAAAAATCACAAATAAATAAACATTTGATAAATTAGATATTCATCATCATTCACTACAATATACTGTTTTTTCGTTTTCTTGCATGTACTGTATCAGAGGCAATCTGGTATAGTTTTCTAGACGTAGACGGACCTGTCTTGTCCACCATTGCTTTGAGCAGAGAATTTGTATCTTGTAATAAAGTATGAGGCTCACCACACTCTCTGATCTCCCCAGCCTCCATTACCTGCAAACACATGAAGGCTTTTGGTCAATACCAAAAAGCACACACACAACGTGGATTTACACTGTATTTACAAGTGCTATCTGAGCTGTATAGTGCCTCATGTGTATGCACACGTGGATTTTTGTTTGGATGTCTTTTTTAATAAGCAAAGGCATTACTACAGCCCACATCAATGGGCGACATTACTTACGTAAGCAAATACATGTATATTACTATGATGAAACAGAACCAAACATACATGAATGGGGTGTGTGGTGGCTCAGAACAAGGGGAGTTATACACTGGAACAACCGAAATTCACTGCACAATCCTGATCTGACAGCTGGTTAATTAAAATCAACGTGGGTTAATTATGTAGTTCTGCAAAACAATTTTGAGAACGCAATTACAGAAACAGTTCTGTAATTGCAACGGTGTTTCCTGTTGCATAATGGCTAAAAATATTTTGTGTGTTCGAAAAATACATTCTGGAACCAGAAATGTGCAATGGGTCTCTGCAATAATCAGTTGTTACAAGCATACCCCCCCCCCTCTCTCTCTCCTGAAGTACATACACACACATACACATATGGCTAACGAAAAACATAAACATATCAAATTTTTAAAAAGACCATATGCTCATTCATTACGTGTGGCCATAGGTCCCCACCATGGTTTGAACATACCAGGACCCTGTCACAGTCCATGATAGTGTTGAGGCGGTGGGCTATGGTGAGCACAGTACACTCACTGAAGCACTCCCTGATGGCACTCTGGATAATCCCATCGGTCCTTCAAAGGAGCAGCAGACCAATAAACATGGCTACCAGCTACACTGTCCCCCTTACTTCAGGTCCACATTTGCTGTGGCTTCGTCCAGTACCAGGATCTTGTTCTTACGTAGCAGAGCTCTTGCCAAACACACCAGCTGCCTCTGCCCCACACTAAAGTTGGCCCCTCCCTCTGACACCTGGCTCTCCAGACCTCCCTCCAGACTCTCCACAGCTGTTTTTAACTGCACCTGACCACATCCACACCAGAGCACTGAACACACGGTGATGTAATGAATGGTCTGGGTACCTGTTCCAGTGCATCCCATAGTTGCTGGTCCTGGTACTCTTCAAAGGGATCAAGGTTGTACCTCACTGAACCACTGAAGAGAAGTGGGTCCTATGGGAGCAGGTGGGTGGGGTCAAGCTGGGGTGGAGTTAGGGTTACCTGGGGAATAATGGACATTCTCCTCCTGAGGTCATGTAGGCCTACTGATGTGATCTGGACACCATCTATCTTCAGAACACCAAAAGGCTCAGCCAATCGGAAGAGCAAGGCTATCAGCGATGATTTTCCTGCACCAGTTCTTCCCACTATGCCAACCTGTTTAGCAGAACATACACTAATTGAACATACGTGTATATCTAACCTTCTCTGCTGGTCTAATGGCACAGGAGAGAGACTTGAGAACTAATGGAGTGTCCTTTGAGTAACGGAAGGAGACATCTTCAAAGACAATCTCTCCTCTCTGAGGCCAGTCAGGGTTAGGCTTCTCATTGGGTGGGCAGGTTTCCAGAGAGGCCTCTGGCTCCAGTGAACTGTAATGCATCACTCTCTCAGCAGATACCATCTAACACACACACACACACTTTAAACCTTACAGATTTATTAAAGATGACTAGTCTGGGCACCAGTCTCCCTGATGCTTACCGTATTCTCCACTTCAGCGCTCAACCTGACACAGTACTGGAACATGCCTGCGAGGGTAGTAGTATACGTAAGCCCGAGAGCGAGGAGGCTAGGACTGAACGCTGCAATGGAGGCAGGCTTGGGTTACTTAGGATGGGTGGGTATGTACCCTTACTAGAAGCGAGGGGAACAGAGGCGTAGGCTACACAAGCCAACAGGACAGCACTCAGCAGGTCTATTCTGATCCCAAACCACCTGTTGGTAACCAGGTAGAGATAAGCCGCCTGAGAAAGGCTGTTCATGTATTTGTGGTAGTACTGAGTTGTAATGTCTTGTTTACCAAAGGCCCTGATGGTTGACAATCCTTGGATCGTCATGGAGATGTGAGAATAGACTGGACTACGTGCTGTTTGGTCTGGGGATGAGGCAGTGTAACATATTTTGACCACACTCACCAATGGCTTCCAAACGCTTGACTGCTCTTGAGGTAGTGATGAAGTAAACACGAAGAAAGAGGAAGCATACTACAATGATGAAGATTGGAATAATTATCCATGGGTTAGCCACCGCAGCAGTGATGATGATAGCTAGGAAGCGAAGAATAAGCTGCAGGGGAGATGACATAGGGAGGGGTATGAATAGCGTGCATGCATCATCATCATCAACATGTTGCATGGTCTAGGTCAGTATGACCAGCTACCAGCTGGATGTAATGACAACCATGGTGGCATTATCAGAAAAGCTAGTCTCATTCTGTTAGTTTATATTTGAAAGTGACCAAAGACGTACTATTAGGAACTCAGCATAGAGATATGTTAACAAGTCATCCATGAATCCAATGTCCTTTGAAAATCGATTGAGAATTCGACCTATTGGATGACAGAGATGGAGTTACAGGTGTGCATCAATGGAGGTGCGGTCTTACCACTAGGATTTGTATCAAAGAACCTAATAGGTGCCCTCATTATTGATGAGAACATCCTGTTGTGTAAGACACGCCCACCATTGATCAAAATCCAGAATATGAGAAATATTCTAACAAATGACAGCACTATGGCTGCACACGTCAGCCCGGCAAATATGCCAATTCGCTGTTGCAAGTCAAGCGTACAGGTGCCCGTTGCCATGGTGGCATTGATAGCAGTGAGGTTCTGTGAGGAGCATGACGCCCTAAGAAGGAAGAAACTGATGCAACTCTTAGGGGTGTGATTGTGGATTTACCAATCAGACAGCCACCAGTTAGACAACACTATGGCAACCTAATGAACAGGGAGAGACATATCACATCACAATGTCAGCACAAGCAACACTTGCCTCTCCAGTAACAAAGATGGCCGCCGTACAGAGAAGAAGGGGCAAACCAGCTCCTGCTAGGAAGTACCGTACGTAGGTCATTGTAGAGATGCTTCCTTGTGCGGCCTCCTCTGCTGGTAGGGCCTGGGCCTGAGGCTCAACAGGCTCTGAAGCCTCTAATGTTGCTAGGGATACCATCGAGGGTGCATGAGGGATTTTTGGTTGGAGAACTACTGAGTCTGGGGAGGAGGATAAAAGGGATGAGCCAATGTCTGTGAAGTAATGGAACATGTATTATGCACACACACACACACACACACACACACACACACACACACACACACACACACACACACCTGCTGGGGTACACATATCTTCATTATCACCTTCCTCTTCTAGTTCATTGATGCTTTGCAAGCCTTTCTCCTCCCCAGTCCTTCCCAACAGGTTGTAGGTGTCAATACCTCTGGCTTGCATGTCCCTGATAGTACCATAAGCCTCCACCTCTCCCTACACACCAATACATACCCCCTTCAAGGCTTGGGGACCATACACACCAATACATACCCCCTTCAAGGCTAGGGGACCATACACACCAATACATACCCCCTTCAAAGCTAGGGGACCATACACACCAATACATACCCCCTTCAAGGCTTGGGGACCATACACACCAATACATACCCCCTTCAAGGCTAGGGGACCATACACACCAATACATACCCCCTTCAAGGCTAGGGGACCATACACACCAATACATGCCCCCTTCAAGGCTTAGGGACCATACACACCAATACATGCCCCCTTCAAGGCTAGGGGACCATACACACCAATACATACCCCCTTCAAGGCTAGGGGACCATACACACCAATACATACCCCCTTCAAGGCTAGGGGACATACACACCAATACATACCCCCTTCAAGGCTAGGGGACCATACACACCAATACATACCCCCTTCAAGGCTAGGGGACCATACACACCAATACATACCCCCTTCAAGGCTAGGGGACCATACACACCAATACATACCCCCTTCAAGGCTAGGGGACATACACACCAATACATGCCCCCTTCAAGGCTTAGGGACCATACACACCAATACATGCCCCCTTCAAGGCTAGGGGACCATACACACCAATACATACCCCCTTCAAGGCTAGGGGACCATACACACCAATACATACCCCCTTCAAGGCTAGGGGACATACACACCAATACATACCCCCTTCAAGGCTAGGGGACCATACACACCAATACATACCCCCTTCAAGGCTAGGGGACCATACACACCAATACATACCCCCTTCAAGGCTAGGGGACCATACACACCAATACATACCCCCTTCAAGGCTAGGGGACATACACACCAATACATACCCCCTTCAAGGCTAGGGGACCATACACACCAATACATACCCCCTTCAAGGCTAGGGGACCATACACACCAATACATACCCCCTTCAAGGCTAGGGGACCATACACACCAATACATACCCCCTTCAAGGCTAGGGGACCATACACACCAATACATACCCCCTTCAAGGCTAGGGGACCATACACACCAATACATACCCCCTTCAAGGCTAGGGGACCATACACACCAATACATACCCCCTTCAAGGCTAGGGGACCATACACACCAAAACATACCCCCTTCAAGGCTAGGGGACCATACACACCAATACATACCCCCTTCAAGGCTAGGGGACCATACACACCAATACATACCCCCTTCAAGGCTAGGGGACCATACACACCAATACATACCCCCTTCAAGGCTAGGGGACCATACACACCAATACATACCCCCTTCAAGGCTAGGGGACCATACACACCAATACATACCCCCTTCAAGGCTAGGGGACCATACACACCAATACATACCCCCTTCAAGGCTAGGGGACCATACACACCAATACATACCCCCTTCAAGGCTAGGGGACCATACACACCAATACATACCCCCTTCAAGGTTAGGGGACCATACACACCAATACATACCCCCTTCAAGGCTAGGGGACCATACACACCAAAACATACCCCCTTCAAGGCTAGGGGACCATACACACCAAAACATACCCCCTTCAAGGCTAGGGGACCATACACACCAATACATACCCCCTTCAAGGCTAGGGGACCATACACACCAATACATACCCCCTTCAAGGCTAGGGGACCATACACACCAATACATACCCCCTTCAAGGCTAGGGGACCATACACACCAATACATACCCCCTTCAAGGCTAGGGGACCATACACACCAATACATACCCCCTTCAAGGCTAGGGGACCATACACACCAATACATACCCCCTTCAAGGTTAGGGGACCATACACACCAATACATACCCCCTTCAAGGCTAGGGGACCATACACACCAAAACATACCCCCTTCAAGGCTAGGGGACCATACACACCAAAACATACCCCCTTCAAGGCTAGGGGACCATACACATCAATACATACCCCCTTCAAGGCTAGGGGACCATACACACCAATACATACCCCCTTCAAGGCTAGGATCCTGTCTGCTTGCTCAACAAACTGGAGTTGATGAGTCACCAGCACTACTAAGGAATCCTTCAGTAGGCCTCGAATACATCTGTGTGGGGAGGGGCCAATTTAGAATGAGTGGGAGGGGCCAAGTTAGAATGAGTGGGAGGGGCCAATTGGAATGAGGGGGAGGGGCCAAGTTAGAATGAGGGGGAGGGGTCAGGATAACTAACTTGTCAAAGATGTGTCTGGCCACCATTGTATCCACTGCACTGAGGGGGTCATCCAGCAAGTGTACCTGTGCCCTGTGGTATACTGCCCTGGCTAGGTTGACTCTGGCCTTCTGACCTCCACTGAGGGTCACACCCCTCTCCCCCACTAGTGTCTGGTCTCCATGAGGAAGCTGTTCAATGTCCTGCAGAGATGCATGCATTATGAAATGGGTGCGGCTAGACCTATACAGGGTGTGCCCATGGGTGTGGTTAGCAATACGGAGGGTGTGGCTAACAATACGGAGGGTGTGTCCATGGGTGTGGCTACCTTGACCAGAGCGCAGGCCTCAACCACAGCATTGTACCATTCCTTGTCAAAATGGCTTCCAAACAGTATGTTGTCCCTAACAGTCCCAGAGAAGACCCATGGATCTTGGGAGGCGTAAGATACCTTTCCCTTCACCTCCACTGAGCCCTCCATTGGCTTCAGCTCCCCCAGTAGGCACTGAAGTAGGGTGGACTGGGGAGGAGGTGGTGAAGGCACATGATACACATTGTATCCTCACACCTTTCCCGATCCAACAGGACCGACCACAGCCAGCAAGGGGACAGTGGTGGTGACCTCCAAATTGATGTCTTTTAGAACCAGCTTGTTATGATCATGACTCCATGATGTGGTTACGTGGTCCAATGATACCATAGGGCTGTGCTGATGCAGCATCAGGTGACCTTGGTTGTGGTCCAACATGACATAAGGGTCCTTCAGTAGCTGATTATCTTGAAAGGCAGGTACACTCATTAAAATGTAAATGTGTTATAAGCAGACCTTTTTCATCTTCTGTAAGTTGTTTAGAAACAGCTTCAGTGCCATCTCCCCCGACATCAGCCAGCTCCAGCAATCTCTGTAGGCATTTCACAGTGTCTTTAAATTAGAGACATAATTGTGTGTGTGTGTGTGTGTGTGTGTGTGTGTGTGTGTGTGTGTGTGTGTGTGAATTTACAGGTAGCACGAAATCTCTAAATGGCTAGTTTACTCTCCCTATATCCTTCCAGGATACCCCTAAGAGGAGTACCTGAATGCGGACGATAGCTACCCATAGCTCTGCTAATGAATGGACGGCTCCAGTGAAGAACAGCATTGAAATAAGCCTCATGTAGAAGGTGAGGAGGAGCACGGTAAACACTTTCCTTGAGGTCACCGTTCCTCCCCCAGCTGCATAGCTTGAGAAGGCCAGGAACAACATGGCTTCCACTGCTATATTGTATATTCCAAAGTTAAAAGCTCTAATTAAAGCCGCTCGCAGGACAATAAAGATCTCTTTCCTGCTTGCAAGAAGATTTTAAATAACAAACAGGTAGGGTACCCAGACCTAACCTCCTGAGCCTGTCGACCACACCCCTGAAGGCATGCTCCCATGCGTACATCTTGATGACCCTCATCCCTGTGATGACCTCATTCATGATCTTAACACGTCTGTCTGTCAGCTGTGCAGATTTAAACCTGCACGAGGTGGCACTCATGTGGTTATAACTCACCCTCACTCACACAACCACACCTTAGCTTTGTGTACACTCTGGCCAGGCACACCTGTAGAGGCGTCAGCAGTACAGCACATCCGGTGATGATGAAGGAACTTGGGCCAATTTCTCTATAGTTCAGCCACGTTACTATGGCAATGATCACTGCATTTAGCCATAATGAATGAATAAAGATGAAACCCTGGAGGAGCAGGTCATGAGGTCATAGGTGGCAATAAAGGGAGGGATACTGACTGTTTCAAATCGCTGCACATCATTGGATGCTAGGTTAATCACATGACCTGTGGTCACCCTTGTGAGGTTAACATGGTTGATTTGAAGTGTCTACAGCAATGGGGGAGTATAAGCAAGCATAGGTTACCATGGGGATAGGCCCTACCTTCTGATAGATGGCCCCCGTTAGGGTGATACGGGCTAATATCCCCAGCTTCTGAGCTATCAGGTATACATGGGCATGTATCAAAGCCAGGCATAGAGCAATGGCCACCAATCCTATGGTGGGAGAATATCATAGAGACACATTGAACACATAAGACACACACCTGTAGCATGCAGATAGGCATTCTTAGTGTCGTCGTGTGATGGTTCAGTAAGGCTGAAATATTGTGTTAGGGATCCAAGCAAAATTGACTGATAGACCAAAAGAGTCACCTACATATAATGAAATATAGAGCAACGAGAACTCATTAATCCAAACCCACGTAGGCCTACCTCAATCAAAAACAGTAGTCCTTGTATGGTAATTCTCCACCATTGGCACTTAAAGATGACTATCGAAAGATAAGCCTTGCCACCATTTTTCTTTTTCTCCATCTCTCTGTTCCAATACCTACGTGAGGGAGATCATTAAATACCTTTTTAGGTAGTGCGATAACGTTACAAGTGCGGGTCCCCACGTAGCCCATATACAACGCCCTCACCTATTGAACCCGCTCAGAAGCCTCTCCGAATCCGATTCACCAGGGTGAGCGTATAAGTCATCTTGATCGAGTGGCTTACGAATGCCCCGCCAAAAGAGAGGGTCCAGCCAGCTACTCAAACGGCTGGAATCATTCCCGGCACTCATGGTCACTAATCAACTCACCAGAGGAAAACACGACATAGGAGGTTATATTTGTATTTGGATCTTGGATCCTTAGGAGATACGTCAGCTGTGCGAGGATATTCTAATACGGCTTGCTCCATGACATAAACATCACGAGGTTTGATGTGCGACCACGCCTCTTTCAATTACTGTATATGACGGGGGCATGCAGCACGGGTACTAGTTGGGCCAAAGTGCGAAGGTCGGGCTACGCCCACTAGTCCAATCCGAACTGAGAGATAAAATGGAACGTCGTGAACAACGCGAACAGGAAAGGAAAAAAGCCGGTGCTATAAACTGGAGCAATCTCACAAAAAGTGTGACATCGGGCCATCCGCTGACGCAATTGATTTCGCCATTGACCGGTGGTTCAAGCAGCAATGAATTATAGGCGTTCTATATGGGAGCAGTGGTCAAAACGATAATTACATTCATGCTCATACACAATTATGGAAATACACCAAAGTAGCGGACTTGTTCATCATTATACGCGATAAAAATTCCGTGGCTACATCCTCTAGCTCTGCATACACAGTTGTTAAATCGACTTTCTGTCATGGAGTCTCAAATGCGTAAAAAGTCGTCTCATTGCCGAAAAGCACCAAACTGGATGTTACTGAATGGTTAAAAATAATTTGTGTACTTCAGAAAGCATGCTTCGATTTCTATAAGAGCTTCCATTGCGCATGCTGTGCATATTGTGCCGTTTGTGCGAACGTTTTACATAAGGTAAGCTCCACACAAATCACATTGACGAGTATAGCTATCGTTGTTTTTCCAGCTGTGGAACGGAAAAATGAAAGCCGGACTGAAAATGATTTTAACTCAAGAGTTAAATTTTTCTCAGCAAGCTGACTTGTATATATATTATCATTCAGCGGGAAGCAATGAATGGAAAGTTCTGGCCAGCAGTTTTTGCATGCAGGCATCATTATACACTTCACGAGCAACTTCTGTTTTCCCTTCCCCACGAATGTGGGGCATGGGAATTCGCAACTCAGTTGATACAGCCTTGGTTAAATTAATGTACTTATTGGAAAATTATTGATAGATGCGCGTATATCGGGTCACAGCCCTATGCGGCCATACAATTTGTGGACAAAAGGCATACCTCTTGAAATATTGAAAAAGTGGCGTGCATGTACCCACTGTGAGCAGCTAGACCCCTGCCCCTGTGTACTCACCGTACTCTCTGCTCCTATGAACTCACTAAGTAGCTGGACCCCCTGCACATGCCCCAAAGTACCTACTATAAGAAGCTGGTCTGCCCCATGTTCCCACAGTAAGCAGGTGGACCCCCTGCCCTCATGTACCCATTATAAACCCCCTCTCATGAATGCTCTTTTTTTGATCTCTCTAGCCACCAAATGTTTTCCACAAGCTCTGCAAAGTTTCTGGAGCTGGTATATGTGATGTTCCATCTAGGCTATGTGACCGAATAAAGCTACTAATACCGCATTATTCATAGAAAAGCAAAACCCTTTATTGTGTGGTGAAAAAAAAGTATGGCTGCACGGACCTAAATGGTGTTTCTGTATACCTAAATGTGTATAGTTGACAATGCGGCATGCTGACGTTCCTGAGAATTTGTCTGTGCTTGGTATTATCAGCGTGAAGTACCCCCTCTCCCTTACGATATCCATATATAAATTGGCTGCGCGTTATTAAGGATTGCGATATGAAGAGTGCGCATATGGTATAGTCTCTACTACGACGATACACCAGTTAAATGGGAGGGATCAACAGGTATTTGATGGTAAAATGAACAAGATACAGCTCTATCAAAAAACGCCATTTTAATGAGGCCTAGCCGCAATGAGTTTTTTTTTGGTTTAGGGTATTGTCTAATTATGGACCCTTTTGTCCAGCCGCAAAGGGCTGTGGCCGGGTACACAATGTGAATCGGCTATGATTTTCATTTTAATGGCGTTCAGATCATTGGTGACGTGTCCTGGGCACTGCAGTTTTAGTCTCGTCCCCAGACCCAGATTCCCAACAGCTGCGGGTGGATTACATCACCGCTACGTGGAAAGTGGGTCTGGGAAATAAGAACAACGCACTTGTTCCGAGCGTCCTTCAATGTTTATGTCCAAAAATAGTACGGCAATCTAAATTTAGAACTAATCTCGCACAATTAAAAAGCAATAAGCGCTATCATTTCCGCATGAGCGTCTTATCTATCGTTGCAAGATATGCTTTTGGCCGTGCTGCTTCGGAGGACTGGTGTGCTCTCCTCTCCCTTTTTCAGGCAGGGTATTGCAGAACTAGCTTGTAAGCATGGCAAAAACTCCGATGAAGTCTCGGAAGGTTACGCCTGTATTAGCTGTTTTCGAGCAGTCAGCAGATATGTAATGCATATCAGCTTGTGAACAAGCTTTCTGTATCACAGCCCGTGGAAGTGTTTGGAGAAGACAGCTGAAACAGTATGTCACTTTAACCCTTTCCAACTCCAAGTGCAATAACGAACAGCTCCATGACAACATTTTATTATCTCTATGCATAACCCACACATTCACACACACACACACACACACACACCACACACACACACTACACACACACACACACACATAGTTAAGGCTGCACACATATTGTGCCTACACACAACCTTTTCCTCCCTCTGATGCAGTCTGGGGATGTGATTCCTTATATCCATATCAGGCTCAGGGACTGGTGTTATCTCTTCATGTGAAGCGGCCGACTAAATAGGATTACAGGATGGCACACTAAGCTTATGACCATAGCAGCACAACACACACTACCATCTCGCTTAATACACCTTTCTCTCATAGGTTCCATCTGCTTCACTGCTCGCTTGGAAAGCTGTGAACGTTTCTTGATTCAGTCCATAGAGGGTTGGGAGAGGCATGGTGAATTCCTTGGGTGTGGCCAGTCCATAGGTCTGCTGAGATCGCTCCAGTTCCGGGCATTAGAAACATGTATAGTATAAACCAGTCACATGGGTGCAAACCACTCACATGTGACCATTTATATGGTACAAAATATGGCACCAAAGGCATCCTTCTCCACGTTGTGCGCCCACAATGGCACCCTTGTCCACGTTCCCAGCAAAAAGTTCTTGCACAAGATTATTGGGCAAGATGGCCAAGATCTTGCCCAAGAGGCCAAGATCTTGCCCAGGATCTTGCCCAAGATCTTAGGCAAGATCCTGGCAGCCAATCTTGGTATCTTGGACAAGATCTTGGGCAAGTCTTGGGCAAGATCTCTTGCCCAAGAACTTTTTGCTGGAAATTAATTAATTGTGCACCCAGAATGGCATCCTTTCCACGTTGTGCGCCCACAATGGCATCCTTGTCCATGTTGTGCGCCCACAATGGCAATGCATCCTTGTGCGCCCACAATGGCTGTCCACGTTGTGCGCCCACAATGGCTGTCCACGTTGTGCGCCCACAATGGCTGCCCACGTTGTGCGCCCACAATGGCGCCCATGTCCACGTTGTGCGTGGCGCCCTTGTCATGTTGTGCGCCAGCCTAGCTCATCCTAGCCTTTGAACCGCACGCAAAAAAACCTCCTCAATACGTGTATCTTGCTCGCACATTCCCACTTCGATATCTAATTGAACCACACCTTCCACTTGAAATCAGGTAATCAGCAATTAGCATGTATTGTTTTGGTTACGTCAGCGTCATTACGTATGTACACATCCGTCCCAATGTTTTGGGACGCTCGGAACAAGTGCGTCGTTCTTATTTCCCAGACCCACTTTCCACGTAGCGGTGATGTAATCCACCCGCAGCTGTTGGGAATATGGGTCTGGGGACGAGACTACTGCAGTTTGGCCTTAATGCTACTTTCTTTGACCCCACGAACGGGTTGGTTCTGTGGAGCGATATCGTTTACATAAGTCCATCGTGGCATCTTTACTATTAACTGGGATAGGCGCTTTCCCTTTCGCTGCCAGCTATTTCTTCCATGCTTGGCCTACCAAGAAATAAGAGGTTTACTAACTAGCTTTCAATACATGAAAACAAATGAACTACTTAGGGGCGTATATACGCGTAGTTCGCTAAAGGGATTATCAACTGTGGTTATAGGCTGCGGTTATTCTGACCCCCCCCCCCCCCCCCCCCCCCCCCCACCTCCGTTCCAATAAGGCCAACCTGTTCTAATATGGCAGTTTACCTCAGCCCCCCACTACCCCATTGAGGATCAAAGGGTGATAAAGCATTGGCAAAAGCAAAGCCATATAATACATAGGATAGTACCCTAAGTAAACTGCTATAATCAGATAAACCATGCAACGCTGTTTGAAATGTGTGTATAAAGCCAAAGTTGCTTACGTCAATTTGGTCATTTTGGCTTTATACACACATTTCAAACAGCGCATATTACTATAAAGCGGAGAAAGACGCAGTATCTACCGCTGAAACTATTGCATGCAGAGACTATTCCTTCCATTCTAGCGATATACCATGCATGCTCATAATTTATCGATCCAGCATTTATCGATACTGTATAACGTACCTTTGGGTGGTCGTTTTGATGGTCTTTTCGGTACCGCGCTTGACATGCACTCGTTTGGCAGATCTGGCAGTATCTGGGTCTTTCCACTTTTAGATGCTCGAGTGGAATCAGAATTGTCCTTGAGATTGCATGCATGGTAAATTAAACCATCAAATTTGATTTTGATTGGTTATTTTATAAGTGCGTCATGAACATTGTGATAGCTGATGTAATATGCTATTTGTAGATCAACATCAAATAAGGAACTACTCGCGTTAGTTAATTGCCAGATCGGTTAGGCGTCTAACAGACCCCGAAGATAACCTGCGGACACATCCTGAAGCGATTGGTACACTTGGCCTGCTTTACAAACGTTTCTGTCGTGAGTTATGCTATCCCGAAAGAAGAAGTTGACGACGACGACGAAGGAGAAATTTTAGGTGGGACTGGGTACGGACGAGTATTTTTGTTCTCTAAAAGTACACCGTCTGGGGACACTGATACAACGCAGAACTGTTCTCCCTTTTGATATCGCTCGATTGCCACTAAGAGCGAAGAGACCGGACTCTTGGCTGTCCCGCTAGAAGGGAGTGACGTTTTTAAATATGGAACCTACTCGCGTAGGTTCCGAGTCCCATTAATTGGCGGTGAAAAGTGACCTAATGCGATATTATACATCAAAGTTGACATATGCAATGAAAATGTATGCAATTAAAAAATCAGGCCACTGTAACTCCATGATGGTTTCCATGCAGTGTGTAAGAAAGAAGTTGTAGAGGACTTAGAATATCAAACTTGAAAAAATATGCATGCGCTAGGTCCCTTTTGGATCCCAATTATAACAAGTGATAAAAACATTCTCTATGCGAGAAGGTTGGTGGTGTATAGGAATCAAAGGCGGTGGTGGTGTAAAAAGCAAGGGAATGAACAGTTCAAACAACAGAATCGACAATGTCTGATGCTTCTTGACAATGCCAGTTCCCATTTTTTGTCTGATACGCCAATGATCAAAGTAGGAAGCTTTGATTGCTAGCCAATTACACATCAGTCGTCCAGCCATTGGACCAGGGTGTGATTGCTGCACTAAAGGCTCGGTACAAGAGCAAGCTTGCCACCTACATGGTCACTGCACAGTATGACATTGATCCCACCCAAGATCTGCAGGCTGTGTCATCAAAAATCAATGTGAAGGAGGTAATTTAAGCACCCATGATTTCTTTTGCATGAGTATACTTTGTTGCCTAGAAAATACAACAGATTGATGAAACTTTTTTGATCTCCAAATTTAGGCAATCATATGGCTACTTGCAGCATGGGGCCAAATTACCCTCTCCACTATAGTCAACTGCTGGTGTAAGGCTGGTATTCTCCCTGCTGAGTGGTGCCGTCGTCTGAGGCCAGATAGGGCAGCAGTGGCAGTTGCAGAAGCTACAGAAGGTGCACAGCTGACAGCAATTACTACAGCTATCCAGAGGCTGCCAGTGGAAGATGGGACAACCCGCATGAGTGCAACTGAGTGGGTGAATGCTCCAGGCGAGATGGAAACTGAGGGGGCTGAGACCATTGCTCAAATAGCTGCCAGGTTGATGGGTCGAGACATTGAGGATAGCGATGATGAAAGTGATGGAGAGGCTGATCCAAATAATGTAGAACCTCGAATTGTGCCCCTGGAAGAGGCAAAACGGAGTGCCTTAAGCCTTGCTCAATTTGTAGGAGATAACATAGCTTTGTTTACTGAAGCTGACTACAGAGCACTTTTGCTGCTTGCTGAAAAGGTTCAAGCTATACATTAAGTACATGAATCATTTGTTGTGTACACTGCTTATCTCAGTTTACATACGCAAATACATTCATTTGACCATAATTAACCACCCCTGTTAAAACCGCATTCTACGGTAGTAGCGCATGGAACAAACGTGGCGCTACTAACGGGGGTAGACTGTACGATACTGCTATGGCAGGGTGAAAAAAAAACTTATGAAAACATTCTCTAACGAGAGAGTTGTTGGTATATAGGATTGACCAATGGTGGTGTAAAAAGCACAGAAACAAGAGCGACAGAAATTTTACTGGAAAATTGGCCTATATTTAGCACACTCACAATATAGCAGTGCATGCCTGAGTAATGGGCTAAATATAGGCCTATTTCAATTTTCCAGTAAAATTTCTGTCGCTCTTGTTTCTGTGCTTTTTACGCCACCATTGGTCAATCCTATATACCAACAACTCTCTCGTTAGAGAATGTTTTTATTTACTTGTAATCACTACATGTACGTCCAGAAGGTCTGGGAAACAAGTCAAAGATTTTTGTTCCAGCGTCCCTGAAGACGCTGTTTATATCTAAATATAGCGTGACGTAATGATCAAGGGAGAAATTAACTCAATTAAGTAGACACCATGCAAAAAGCAATTGCATGGGCATACTTGAAGCGATTAACCTATTACGCTAGCCTCCCCACCTTCCCTACGCTAGCCTCCTAGTGTAGGGTAGGTGTGTAGGCTAGCGTAGGGAAGGTGGGGAGGCTAGCGTAGGGAAGGTGGGAGGCTAGCGTAGGGGAGGTGGAGAGGCTTGTGTAGGGAAGGGGAGGCTAGCATAGGGAAGGTGGGGAGGCTAGCGTAGAAAGGTGGAGAGGCTAGCGTAATAGGGCTTGAAGTATGCCCACGCAATTGCTTTTTGGTGTCTACTTAATTAGGTTAATTTCTCCCTTTGATCATTATGTTTACAATGTAGATATAGCTGGAACAAGAATCTTTGACTTGTTTCCCAGACCTGTTTACAGCGATAATCGCTTACGTCACAGACGGTCTGGGTACGAGACTAGGCGAGCTAATGTATCTGCCCAGGTCGAGGTTGGCAGTGGCTTCCGTTCGGGCATGACAAACACAACTGACAGAGCCGGCGGAAGGTCTAAAATTCAACCCAGGCAAGAGGGGGGTGCCAAGTAGGGGGAGGGGGACGTGCCCCCTCCCGCGTGAAGCGCGGAAGCTTTTTAAGTATATGAAATTGATACATGAAACTAGGTTGTTTTTTTTTTAAATAGTACGTATAGCGAATTACACGTACATTTATTTATTTTTAAGCCCAAAAATCTACCCAGGCAATTGCCTGGGTTGCCTGCTGGGCTCCGCCGGCCATGCAACACCAGTCCTGCAGATGTTATGGTCGCCAACTGGTCTCTTGGGAAGCCAGCTGCATTTGATCTTACTGTTGCCTCACTGCTAAACCCTTCTATTTTGTCTGAAGCGGGAGTGACGGCAAGGTCTGCAGCTGGAGTGTCGCAAGCATGATGTGAATGACCCAAAGTGCTCGGAGTTGGAGACCTATGGCTGCTGGGGTGCCGAGGCCAGTCCCGTCTTGCCACTCGTCTGGCCATACCTATGAGGTGTACCAAGTCCAGGCCACTGCTGCCATTTATAGCAGACTCAGCCTCACTTTGGTGAGGTCCTCTGCAAGAGCTCTGCTGTCAAGAGCTGGACCTTCATTGGTCATCACTGGTTGACAGTATTTTTGTTTTTTCTAGCTTTGTTGTTTCGTGTATGTAAAAGTATATAATAATTTTTAAAAAAGTCCCATTATAATAATTTGTTCCTATATGCACAATACACGCAAGTACCAATCATCTATGCACCTTCTACACGTGTTTACATGTGCTGATATGGTTCTTTTAGAGCAAGGGGAAAACCTATTAAGGAACAACCCTTGATTGATGTGGACAGACTACGTGTAATGCTCATGTCAGTGAAGCACTGCTTTTTCGTAAACCTTATTATCTCTGCGCTTTGTGCTCAAAATTAGTCCTTGCATATGTATACATGTATAGCACTCCCGTTATATGGTGGGATGTTGCGTGTTGCCTGCTACACACAACATGCATGCGGTCAGATTAAAAGGGACACGTTCAGCCGGTAATCAAGTTAAATGACTGCTATATAATGAGCTATGCACACATTGGATTAAAACACGTTTTGGATGGAGTGGGTGAGTTATACTGTGAGGTGCATGGCTTGTGTATACTGATGTTTCGAAAGTAGCAATTTAAATGTAGTCTATAGACGACAGAGTCTAGTCTCTAGAGCGGTAACCTTTTAGGCGGGAATATGCATCAGTATAACGTGGGAAAGCTCAGCTCGACCGCTACGTTTAACTTTTGGACAAGAAACATTGTGTGAACCAACGCATTCACTTGTTATCAATACAGCTGTAAAGCGAATCCTCTCGCTATAATCAGTGGTGTTGTTCTTGCGAAAGAATGTTTGATTTGCCACACTTTTTCAAATGTATAACACATGCCCTCGTAACGCCATATCGACTCACGTGCATGTACTGCTGTATAGGTTGAATTATTGCTAATAACACAGTAACTATATTCGTATTTACATTTGTACACTAGCTAATTCAATTTGGGACTACATGTATACGCCTATGTATGTTTCAATGTGATTTGAATCTTGATTTTAATACACAGGTGATCTATACCGGTATCTACGTACTTCTTTCCGCCGTTCATTCTGGTATGGTGTGCGCGACTATAAAACTAATCATTGTCTGACTTGCATGGGCAACTTTGTCTTCGGCGCAGTCGATCCTCAAATCTTGGCCTCATGTGAACCCTCCATGATCTCAGAGCCACTCTGTCCGGGGACCATCACAACATTGCAATGTACAACAAATACACCCGGCCCTATCTCGGCACAATGGAATTTCCTAAACGTGAACCCATGTGGGCGTAATATTAGCAATTATTGCTACAGCTGCAAGTGGACGTGGCATTGCGGGGACTATATACACGTATATCCATATGCAGCGTCAATTCATAATCATTCGTCATCTACCATTTATGCACTAACAGTCACAGCAGACCCCAGCATCAATGGCTTGAGTATTCAGTTCGTGGTCAACAACTCGACCATACTGAATTTAGTCACAGTCAGGATATTTAGTAAGTCCGTATATTAAAGTTTTTGTGCCGATGCATGCACGGATATTTTTTTGTTTAAAACTTCCTGAGCAGTTCAGTTGAATACCAGTTACATATGTATGTTACATAAAATGCATACTTTCATTCCATTTCATTGATAATATCTCTCTCGTACCCACTGCTTTTTAGATTGTACTCCTTTTATTTAATGACTGTCTACATGTACATGCATGTACATGCGACAAAACAAGTGCTTGCAAAGAAAAACGTCGACTGAATGCACTTTTGCATCAGTAGCTGATCAATAGCCGAGGGATGGGTATTTGTGAGCAATTTCCAACTCTGAACTGTTGCTTGCAATATATGAACTTAGTAATGAGGCCAATGTTAGGATTATAAAATGCACAATTTATGCACATGTATGTCTGAAAATACTCAAAATAGCCCCAAGCAAAAACTCTCCATTTAATTTAATGGACCGATTGCATGCATAAAATTACCATACCTGATAAAAATGCACTTTATACACTATATTTTATTTCAGCTAGATTCATGAGACCTTGTCTTGATATCTATTAGTGTGGCTTTTTTTGGATAGAAAACATTAAAGGAATACAAATACTCATACATTAGTGATTGGTATTGACAGACATAAGAAGATACAGTCATTCAAAACAAATGCATGAAAAATTCAACTTGAACAGAAAGAAAAAAAATTTAATAGTGAAGGAATGCTGAAGCTGTTTGTGTGGTTATAATGCCCCCACCCCCTTCTTACCCATGAACCCCATCTGACAGAGGATAGAACTTAAAAAGGTAGTAGTCCTTACAAGTGCACATTTACACAACCCCAGGATAAACTCCAGCTGCTATTTTTTAAAGATTTTTTTTTGTATTGGTGTTGTATTTGTAGTCAGTGGACTTTGAAGTGGAAAATATCTTGGAGTAACAAATGTTTTATTTATGTAGTTCCACCTGGAACACTCACTGTGAATCTATCCCTGGTTTGTACAAACACTCTCACCCTGATGTGGTTTCCTTATACAATTGGAGATATATCCGATCCAACTGCATACACGGTCACCATTATCTCCATGAACATGCTGATCGAAAGAAGTGTACATGTATATGGCAATACAACAATGATGACAATCGGAGACCTCATCGATGGCTCAAACTATACTGTTATTGTTACAGCCATTAACTGTGCAGGATCTAGCAACAGCAGTAGTGTCAGTGTACAGACATGTGAGTTATGTGTGGTCGTGTGTGTTCATGTTTGAGGGTGCTGCCTTTCCTTCTGTTAGTGCCTTGTGCTCCTAAAACCATCCAAGTGACCATTGTTGTGTATCAGAATAACAGTGTGCATGATGTGGAACTGTTCTGGACACACAGGGAGGTAAAATATTATGATCAATCAACAAGAGATAATGCTTCATTCCACACAGAGTTGCAGTGTCCCCCAGTACGCTGTGAGGATCACCACCTCAATGTCTGATGAAGTTTTGCTAGTGGATGATCCACACTGTACAAACAGCTCTTGCTTCTATGTTCATAGCATTGTAGATGGCAGTGTCAGTTTTTTGGAATTGTCTATAGCTTGCATCAATGCGCTAAATCAAACTGGACAACCATACGTGACCATACAAAGTAGGTCTTTAGTATTACACTGAACTGCTGGTTAACTACATGTATATTATCACTCATAAGATTTTCCCGCACCAGTGCTCCAAGTTGTCCTCCTCAGTGTGGATGAGAGCAGCGCTATGGCCTCCTGCTCCTTCATGAACAGCACTGCGCACTACTGTCTGGTCTGCTGCAGCACTCATTCCTCTGTTGCAGATGGTTCTGTTGTTGGGTTCATGTCCTCAACCAATGAAACTCATGTCAATGTCTCTCTAAATGGCCTCAGTGGTAACATGACATATTACTGCAAGGCAGCTGCTACTAAAACCAACACAACCCACTGCAGTGATCCAGTGATTGGCAATGTGAAAGTGTTTCTCATTTTCATTGCAACAAGTGAAGTAATATTGCCAACAGAAATCAATCCAACTGTGATACCAGAGCAGTCTATCTCCCGTAATGATCCACCATCCCCTAATCCTACTTACGATGCACCAACTACATTTCTTACTCTTACATCATCCTCTGCTCCTACATCATCCTCTGCTCCTACACCATCCTCTGCTCCTACACCATCCTCTGCTCCTACATCATCCTCTGCTCCTACACCATCCCCTGCTCCTACACCATCCCCTGCTCCTACATCATCCCCTGCTCCTACATCATCCTCTGCTCCTACTTCATCCTCTGCTCCTACATCCCCTGCTCCTACATCATCCTCTGCTCCTACACCATCCTCTGCTCCTACATCATCCTCTGCTCCTACATCATCCTCTGCTCCTACACCATCCTCTGCTCCTACATCATCCTCTGCTCCTACATCATCCTCTGCTCCTACACCATCCTCTGCTCCTACATCATCCTCTGCTCCTACATCATCCTCTGCTCCTACACCATCCTCTGCTCCTACATCATCCTCTGCTCCTACATCATCCTCTGCTCCTACATCATCCCCTGCTCCTACATCATCCTCTGCTCCTACACCATCCTCTGCTTCTACATCATCCTCTGCTCCTACACCATCCTCTGCTCCTACATCATCCTCTGCTCCTACACCATCCTCTGCTCCTACATCATCCTCTGCTCCTACACCATCCTCTGCTCCTACACCATCCTCTGCTCCTACATCATCCTCTGCTCCTACATCATCCTCTGCTCCTACACCATCCTCTGCTCCTACATCATCCTCTGCTCCTACACCATCCTCTGCTCCTACATCATCCTCTGCTCCTACACCATCCTCTGCTCCTACATCATCCTCTGCTCCTACACCATCCTCTGCTCCTACACCATCCTCTGCTCCTACATCATCCTCTGCTCCTACACCATCCCCTGCTGCTACATCATCCTCTGCTCCTATGTCATCCCCTGCTTCTGGTCCTACATTGGAAATATCAACTACTTCATCACTTCAATCCTCATTCTTCACCAGTTCTTCACTAAATGGTGTGACATAACATTTGCATGCTGGCCGTGCATGTTGGGCTTTTGTTTTAAAAGCATTAGCTGATAGTGGAAATGATTTTGTGTATTTATTATAGGCTAAATGGTTTGTGCTGTTACAGCTGGTGTCTATAAGCAGTGCAGCATACTTTGCAGGATGCTGAACTCTTGATATATGTCATTTTTTTTTTCATCACAGCATTGTTCTCCTCTGGACATGTGCCATGGATGCTTGTGATATGTGGAGGTGCATTGGTGTTCACTACTATAGTGGCAGGAGTCTTGCTGCTGGTGGGGCTTGTGGTGGTCTGGAGGTGCAGAAGGATCAGAACAAAAGGCAGTGCTAACATTCCCATGGAAGAGAATATGATACAATGCAATCATGGGTCATTTCTGACCAGCCCTGAAAATGGGCAATGCCAAGCTCGGTGAGTTATAGATCATGCCAAATGCAATGCATGCATACACGATAAGATCTGAATGGCAAACACACTTGTACATCAATGCCATATGCATGTGGGTGCAGTCTTCCCATATGCATACATATGCACTTGTAAGCACACTCTACTCACACACATGCACACACACTGTGTGTTTATAAATTTATCCATTTCTTTATTTCTGCAGTGTTCCTGATTCTGTATTAACTGAGTCAGCCACCTGATTCTACTTAACTGTATGTGGATAAAAACACGCACCCACACAAGTGAGTTCAGGTACCCTTGTTAATCTGTATATTATAATATGTAACACATCCATTTATAGACGGAGTCAACAATTAACAATGCTGAAAATTTAGTTATAAAATAACTGTTTATAATGCAGTATGTGCATGTGCATTGGCTAAAATTCATATCATTCTACTTTTGTACAATATGAAGAGATGGAGGTGCATGGGCAGCAGAAGGTATAGTATACGAACTGGGAACCTAACACCTGTAAGAACATTATGGCTGTGTCTGCTGCTGGTTCTTTCTCAGCTAGACTGCCTTAAAAAGTAATTCTCTTTAATCCCATTTGGAATTGTGGAAAATGTTTTGTGGTACACACCATGCAAAACAACAAAAAAGGTCATTTTTGACAATACATACAAGAATCTCATCTCACAGTGTGTGTCTTATGGAGGACGGACAATTTGCTCTGATACTGGTATTCCAAGCTTACCAGAAATTACAATCTCTTATACATGACATGTACTTCAACCTGAAAACTCCCTTTTTGAAATCTCAGAACCCTTGAGAACCTGGCAGCAGTTGACTATTGCCTTACTGAACTTCTGAATCCCACACAGAGAAGTTCATCACTCAGCTTTGAATCTATAATGATTTATAATGATTCCTTGTACTACCAGAGTTAGCCGCCCACCCCCCCTTCCCCTTCGTATACTTGCCCCACTCTCTCTCTTGCCATGCAGCACATAAGCATATGACACTAAGCTAATTATTAGTTTTTCTTTTAAAAAAAGGTGTTCATCACATTCAAGATTTGGACTCAATGGAGCGCAAAATTTGTATTACAAATGTAGAGCCGGCGAGTGTACAGATTTGGCACAAGCACTGCTATATATATACATGAAGTACATCATAAGGACTGTCAAAAAAAATGTTCCCATCACAATATTTCATCATATAATTAGAAACGTAAGTATAGATTCCATACAGGATTTGGCATTATGAAGTCAACTGGAATCCTTAAAAAATTAAAACTGAATGGTAAAAGCATGCAGTAATCCCTCATTGTAAAACAAGAGTATGTGAAATCAGCGAAAGATTTGTTTGAAGGTACTGGAATCACAGTAATTGCTGATGGTGATAGATACCTTTGGTGTTGCCAAGGGTTTAGATTGAACAGTATGAAAATCTCTGAATTTGTTGGTGAGGTAAAAATTCTATCGGCTTTTGCACTTACCCAACCTCATGCAGCATACTCTGCATTATGTCATGGTCTCATTGGGAAATGGACTTACCTTGCTCGAACCATACCTCACAGTAGTGACTCTTCATACATGTACCTCTTGAGAATGCCATATGAACTATTTTTCTACCTTCCCTCACTGGTCAAAGCCCATTCAATGACACTGAATGAAACATGTTGGCACTTCCAACTCGGCTGGGGGGGGCCTTGGTATAATTAATCCATCCCTAATGTCTTCACATCACTACACCACTTCCGTAAATGTGACACCTGCTTTTGCCAACCTTGTCATCACTCGTGCAACTTCGATGCCTCCTGATCTTGGGATCCAGCAATTTGAGGAAAAGAACCTGGAACGTAAACAACGTACAGCAATGGATCAGCATCTGTCACCATGTTACTGGCTATACTCCCAGCCAAACAGAAATGATCTGTAGAGATTGCAAGTGAGAAAGGAGCATCCAGCTGGCTGAATGCTCTCCCTATTGCAAGGCATGATTTTGCTCTACACAAGAGTGCATTTAGAGATGCTATCTGTTTACGCTATGGCTGGCAACCTCCTTTATTACCATCACATTGCATATGTGGCTCCATCTATACTGTGGAGCATGCCATGAATTGCCCGTCAGGAGGCTTTCCTTCAATTTGACACAATGAAGTGCGAGACTTGACCTCTGCATTCCTCAGTGAAGTATGTCATAATGTACATACAGAGCCTACCCTGCAGCCATTGCAGGGTGAGCACCTTAAGTATAAGTCTGCCAATGGAGAGGTAGGAGCTTGACTTGATGTTGCTGCACAGAAGTTCTGGGGAAAAGACCACCAAACTGCTTACTTTGATGTCAGAGTATTCAACCAATTTGCTCAATCCTATGCCAATTTCTCCTTGTCAAAGTGCTATAGAACTTATGAACTGGATAAGAAGAGGAATATGAAGAAAGAGTAAGAGAAATTAGGCATGGATCATTTTAACCGTTGGTTTTCTCTACAGCTGGAGGTATGGGTCCAATAGCAACCACAGTCTACAAGAGAATAGCATCATTTTAATTGCTGAAAAGAGACAAGAACCATATTCTACCACTCTTTTTTGGTTGCGGTGCAAACTGAGTTTTTCTCTACTCCGCTCGGCAATCATGAGCCTTCAAGGAACCAGGTTGTTTCATTCCCACTCACAACACCATTCTATAGCTATGGCTTGTGCAGAGGCAAATGTCCACTGAACATATTTTACTTTGGCATCATCTTTATATTTTATATATATAATTATATGGGACAGTGTCCAGCTAAATCACCCTTATGGTACTTTTCAAAATTTCCAGAACAAGCAAAAGAAAAGTAACGCTCGCATTGAAATGTATGGCTAATTATAAATTCAGTGCCTAATAACTTTGTGATGGATAGTCCGATTGAGGATGCGTAAGGACCATTTGACAGAAGCTCATGGGTGTTAAAGGAAAATCAAAAAATTTGAAAACTTGAAAAACTAGCCAGAAGGGTGATTCTGCTGGACACCGTCCCATATATATATTTTGGTTTGTGTTATTTTCTCTTACATGTATTACTATAAAAAAAAATTAATATAGTCTTTATTTGCTCAGCTGGGTTTGGTTCTGAGACACATCTTCACCTCTGTTCTGCACTTGCAGATTTTAATTCTGCTGTACCACCTGATAAGGCATTGCAAATTCACTCCCTTCTCTCAGCGTCTCTGGTCTCCCAAAAAGAACTATCCAGCACATTGGACACTTGCATGTTCAATCTGCTGTTGGAAACCTCCTCTAATGCTGACCAAGCTCGATTGATTTCAGTTTCCACACCAAATGCATCAACCTGGCTGTCTGTTCTATCATCACAGTGGCTAGGTCTACATCTTGATGCACCGGTCCATTAAGTTGCCATAAAATGGTGGCTGTGTATGGACACTTCCCAGGGATCTCAATGTGCACTTTGGCCTGGCAATGCTCTTGACCTTCTGGGACATCATGCCACCACTTGTAAGCGTGGTGGTGATGTGGTGGTACAACACAACACTCTTCGTGATGTTCTGGTGGCTGAAACATGCCATCTTGGCATCCAAGTAGAAGCTAGCAATGACCTCACAGCCGATCTTAGCCACACCAGTCCTGCTGACCTTCTGCTGACTAACTGGACAACAGGCAAGACAGCTGCCTTTGATATCTCTGTAACCTCTCCACTTAACACACATACCCGTATGGAAGCTGGAGTGTCTGCAGGATCAGCTGCCCTTGCCACTGAAGGCAGAAAGCATAGGGCCAAGGATGCAAAATGCAAAGGACTCGGCTTGTTGTGTGTTCCCCTGGTAGCAGAGGCTTATGGTGCATGGGAAATGAAGCTGTTGAAGCCTTCTCACAGCTGGCTTCTCGGCTTGCCACTCTTATATGCAGGCCCATATCAGTTGTACTTAGAGACATCTATGGCAGACTCAACCTCCATCTAGTGAGGGCCAATGCCACTGCCATTTACACCAGATGTATTTTGAATTAACATTAACTATAGGCTATGTTTAAGATTGTACCCATGTGTATGTATTGTAATAAAAATAATCCTTTACAATCACTGACAACAAACATGCCTTAAACACCCTAAATCCTACCCACATGCCAATTCACACTGTGAAGGCTACCTTCAACCCATGTCCTCTGCATGCTGCAACCTTGACCGGGAGAGCACTGCTCTAGCATTGCATCGAACTAAGGTGAGGTTATGCCCCTGGTAAATTTTTGTGATGGCCTTTGATTTGCAGTGTTAGGCTTAATGTATGTGTGTATGTACGTCATGCACCTGAGGGGGTGGGGAGGATGGCCCACCATTGTTAATTCCTCAAGACCCTAGCTCGTAGATGAATGTTAGGGAGCTGACAAGAGAGACACATCCCATTACCGCAGTACATGCTGCTTTGATTATTTGACATCATGGATGTGGTTAACTACGGCAGCAAATGCTCACAAACACATATACATTCACATGCACACAAGTACACATAGTGTATAACATAAATGGGGCAGTGCAAATGAAATTCGGGCTTATGTAGGATTTTGAGAAAATTCCAAGACAACTAAAAGAAAGCAATGCTTGCCATTGAAATGTATGGCTAATTAGCGCTTGTAGCTCTCTGATACAATCCAATTTTGAATGTGTAAGAACTGTTTTGTAGAGAGCGCTATCCTGTATCCATAAACTGTTAAATTTGAAAAAAATTGCAAAAGCCCCATTCTTGCACTGCCCCAAATATAGAAGAACGTTGCACAATCATATGACTAATATCCTCTCCGAAGGTCCTTCAATACAACCACCTCATGTTAGAGTGCTCACTGAAACCCTTGCCCCACTACAGCTAGGCGCCAAAACATATTACCCAGGCAGCAAAGAGGCTGGGGTCTATCTGGCACTAAAAAATCTCACAGTGAACTATAAACACTCCACACTGAATGACACTTCAGTCAGTGCAAACAGCCTACAGTTAGTCCATCAACCCTCCCCTTTGGCAAGAAGGCCCCTGTTATCAAAGGGAGGGTTGGGCCCAAAAACAAAAAGAGGAGGGCCCAAAAACATGTATACATGTATGCACAGTTGACACAAAACAACCACAAATTATTTGTGGTACAACCCGGCCTGAAATAATAGCACAGTATAGCAAAACTGCATTGGCAGACCATGGACCAGGCAGTGGTGACTCTATCCCACACGACGTCGTCTACACAACTTGGGACTTTTTAGCTTCACACATCATCTCTGCAACTGTATAGATGACAAGTAAATAAAAACATTCTCTAACGAGAGAGTTGTTGGTATATAGGATTGACCAATGGTGGTGTAAAAAGCATGGAAACAAGAGTGACAGAAATATTATTGGAAAATTGAAATAGGCCTATATTTAGCCCATTACTCAGGCATGTGTGTTGTATTGTGTGCTAAATATAGGCCTATTTCAATTTTCCAATAATATTTCTGTCACTCTTGTTTCCATGCTTTTTACACCACCATTGGTCAATCCTATATACCAACAACTCTCTCGTTAGAGAATGTTTTTATTTACTTGTTTCATAAGTTTTTTTTCACCCTGTCATAGCAGTATCATAGTCAATAATCAAATGTAGGAAGAGGATGGATGATCCCCTTTATCTCTGAATGCAAGAACAAATAACTTTAATAGTACTGCTGGTGGTGGGGGCAGCACTGATGGTGCAGGCAGGAGCGCCGGTGGGGGCAGCGCTGGTGGTGCCGGCGGGAGTAGCTGCTGGTAGTGGTGTGGGCAGTGCTGGTGGTGGTGGTGGCAGAAGCGGGGCTTCTGGAGGTGGTGGGGTGAAGGGGAGAGGAGTTGGAGGATGAATGTACTCTTCCTCCTCCGACCCCTCGTTGGTGAAAAACCCGCGAAGGTCGTTAGCCATCTACATATATACATAACAGAGAGTATGATTAAATTTTTACTTCTTTATTTTTTAAAGCAAAGTGCAGAGCCTTTACACATCTACATAGAGTATTATTAAATTTTTACCTCTTTTTGCTAGCGGATGAGTGGCTTTTATACCTGCAAAGCCTTACACGTGTGCAGACTGTGCTATATTTATATTAGTCCAATTCCATCATATTAATGACAGGGAGGGAAGGGGTGTATGCGTGTCAGTTGTGCTAAAATTCTATTGGTCAAATTTGATACAGTAAAAATGGTCCCATCTAAACATGGAGGTGTAGCCTACATGCAGTTAAGTTGTATAGATGGGTAGTGTGGGAACTACATGGCAGTACATGGCAGCATGTAGATCGATGATAAGGATATGTTCTCAGGTGAGGTCCTATCTGTGGACAGGGTCTGCAGCTTTATAAGTGTGGGCGGAAGGTCTGTTTTTATTTCACTACATAAATGTGAGTGTGCTGCTAGAAGTACCTGATGGTGGCTTATCTTACTTACTGCTGCATAGGCAGATCACTACCCCTAAAGGCGTTTCCGCACTAGCAAAGGCAAACCGGATCGATCCGCATTGTGGCCAATGAATTTAATCAGTGAGTACATTGATCCATATACACTGATTAAATTCATTGACCACAATGCGGATCGATCCGGTTTGCCTTTGCTAGTGCGGAAACGCCTTAAGAATAGCTTTTTCAAGACCACCATTATACTCCATTGGTGCATGAGATTTGGGTTTATACAAGGAGTATAGCTATATGGGAAAAGGATATAGTTGCAGCTGTTTAGTTCTCAGCCCTTGCAACTGTAATCATACAGTTGCAACATTCACGGCTAGACAAGGAAGTCTTCAGATAAGGAAGCTTTATCAGATTAAAACAATAGACACTACTGTACACACAGTTGAGTCACCATGCATGCTTTACGTGTAAAGTGAATGGTTTTGTGCAGATCCGTGCTGTACATAGACGGGCGGGCCCTACTACCCACAGGTAGTAGGGTGACAAACCCGACCAAACGCGGTAGTAGGGCCGCCCGACTATGCTGTATGCACAGCTTTTTAATGTTAACAAGTAAATAAAAACATTCTCTAACGAGAGAGTTGTTGGTATATAGGATTGGCCAATGGTGGTGTAAAAAGCATGGAAACAAGAGTGACAGAAATATTATTGGAAAATTGAAATAGGCCTATATTTAGCCCATTATTCAGGCATGTGTGTTATATTGTGTGCTAAATATAGGCCTATTTCAATTTTTCAATAATATTTCTGTCACTCTTGTTTCCATGCTTTTTACACCACCATTGGTCAATCCTATATACCAACAACTCTCTCGTTAGAGAATGTTTTTATTTACTTGTTTCATAAGTTTTTTTTCACCCTGTCATAGCAGTATCATAGTCAATAATCAAATGTAGGAAGAGGATGGATGATCCCCTTTATCTCTGAATGCAAGAACAAATAACTTTAATAGTACTGCTGGTGGTGGGGGCAGCACTGATGGTGCAGGCAGGAGCGCCGGTGGGGGCAGCGCTGGTGGTGCCGGCAGGAGTAGCTACTGGTAGTGGTGTGGGCAGTGCTGCTGGTTGTGGTGGCAGAAGCGGGGCTTCTGGAGGTGGTGGGGTGAAGGGAAGAGGAGTTGGAGGATGAATGTACTCTTCCTCCTCCGACCCCTCGTTGGTGAAAAACCCGCGAAGGTCGTCAGCCATCTACATATACGTAACAGAGAGTATGATTAAATTTTCACTTCTTTATTTTTTAAAGCAAAGTGCAGAGCCTTTACACATCTACATAGAGTATTATTAAATTTTTACCTCTTTTTGCTAGCGGATGAGTAGCTTTTATACCTGCAAAGCCTTACACGTGTGCAGACTGTGCTATAATTATATTAGTCCAATTCCATCATATTAATGACAGGGAGGGAAGGGGTGTATGCGTGTCAGTTGTGCTAAAATTCTATTGGTCAAATTTGATCCAGTAAAAATGGTCCCATCTAAACATGGAGGTGTAGCCTACATGCAGTTAAGCTGGGTAGTGTGTGAACTCAGGAAGTGAACTACATGGCAGCATGTAGATCAATCGATAAGGATATGTTCTCAGGTGAGGTCCTATCTGTGGACAGGGTCTGCAGCTTTGTAAGTGTGGGCAGAAGGTCTGTTTTTATTTCACTACATAAATGTGAGTGTGCTGATAGAAGTACCTGATGGTGGCTTATCTTACTTACTGCTGCACAGGCAGATCACTACCCCTAGGAATAGCTTTTTCAAGACCACCATTATACTCCATTGGTGCATGAGATTTGGGTTTATACAAGGAGTAGCTATATGGGAAAAGGATATAGTTGCAGCTATTTAGTTCTCAGCCCTTGCAACTGTAACTATATTCATACAGTTGCAACATTCACGGCTAGACAAGGCAGTCTTCAGATAAGGAAGCTTTATCAGATTAAAACAATAGACACTACTGTACACACAGTTGAGTCACCATGCATGCTTTACATGCAAAGTGAATGGTTTTGTGCAGATCCGTGCTGTACATAGTCGGGCGGGCCCTACTACCCACAGGTAGTAGGGTGACAAACCCGACCAAACGCGGTAGTAGGGCCGCCCGACTATGCTGTACAAATGCTGCATGCACAGCTTTTTAATGTTAATACAACATGCCATAACATACCTCTGGGTGGTAGTGGTAGTTCTGTGACCCCTGCGGTACCGCGTCCTCTCGGCAGCACATTTAGCCAATCAGACAGCGGGATCATTTCAATACCGACTCCTTTCAGATGCTTTAATGGTAGCTGATATTTCTCCCTATTAGCAGCGCGATTTCCCTCGAGGTCCTCTTCATATCGCCGCCTTTAGTTTTAGCAGCACGGTTCTCCTCGAGGTTCTTCATATCGCCGCCTTTGAGCAGCACGGTTCTCCTTGGGGTCCTCTTCGTATCGCCACCTTTTAGCAGATCGCTTAGATTCAATATCGGCCTTGTAGCTGTCGCGTACAGAGGCCTTCTTATTTTTGGGATTGGCCTTGTAGAGCGCTCGGGCTTTAGCTTTGTTCTCGTATTGCTTTGGAGGTATTCCGCTCGTTGCTTAGATCTCTTCTTTTGCATTTTTAGAAAAAGAACTTCACTATTAGCCAACGCAGAGATCTGGCCAACGTAACAACTAATATATTAAACTGGATAAATTTAGTGCAGGTTAGAGTATTTATAACTGCCTAAAATTATTAATAAATAGAACTTGATATATGTATGTCTATATGACATGTAAGGATAACGTGCCGGTAAATTTCGAAGCGATTGGTACTATTCCCGTCCTCCAAAACCGTTCCTAGCTCGAGTTATACCTTCCTAAGAAGAAGACGACGACGATGGAGAATTATTTTGGGACTGGGCACGAGAAACAGGAAATTGTTTGTTTCTCTATAACCACACCGTTTTATGACACGGAACAAACGTAGAACTGTAGATCGTTGTGCTCTCATTCCATCGCGATAAAGAGATAAGCGATCCGTTTCTCCGTTGTCCCTCCAGACGCTAGTGAAGTTTTATTAATGACATTCATCAACCCTCAATCAATCCTATTTTGAACCTGCTGCCGCAGGTTCAGATACAACATGCCATAACATACCTTTGGGTGGTAGTGGTAGTTCTGTGACCCCTGCGGTGCCGCGTCCTCTCGGCAGCACATTTAGCCAATCAGACAGCGGGATCATTTCAATACCGACTCCTTTCAGATGCTTTAATGGTAGCTGATATTTCTCCCTTCTAGCAGCGCGATTTCCCTCGAGGTCCTCTTCATATCGCCGCCTTTAGTTTTAGCAGCACGGTTCTCCTCGAGGTTCTTCATATCGCCGCCTTTGAGCAGCACGGTTCTCCTTGGGGTCCTCTTCGTATCGCCACCTTTTAGTAGATCGCTTAGATTCAATATCTGCCTTGTAGCTGTCGCGTACAGAGGCCTTCTTCATTTCGGGATCGGCCTTGTAGCTGTCGCGTACAGAGGCCTTCTTATTTTTGGGATTGGCCTTGTAGAGCGCTCGGGCTTTAGCTTTGTTCTCGTATTGCTTTGGAGGTATTCCGCTCGTTGCTTAGATCTCGCATTTTTAGAAAAAGAACTTCACTATTAGCCAACGTAACAACAAATATATTTTAAACTGGATAAATTTAGTGCAGGTTAGAGTATTTATAACTGCCTAAAATTATTAATAAATAGAACTTTATATATGTATGTCTATATGACATGTAAGGATAACGTGCCGGTAAATTTCGAAGCGATTGGTACTATTCCCGTCCTCCAAAACCGTTCCTAGCTCGAGTTATACCTTCCTAAGAAGAAGAAGACGACGACGACGATGGAGAATTATTTTGGGACTGGGCACGAGAAACAGGAAATTGTTTGTTTCTCACCGTTTTATGACACGGAACAAACGTAGAACTGTAGATCGTTGTGCTCTCATTCCATCGCGATAAAGAGATAAGCGATCCGTTTCTCCGTTGTCCCTCCAGACGCTAGTGAAGTTTTATTAATGACATTCATCAACCCTCAATCAATTGAACCTGCTGCCGCAGGTTCAGATAGTTATATGCAATGTGTATAACAGATACTTAAGGCATTTCCGCACTAGCAAGGGCAAACCGGATCGATCCGCATTGCGGCCAATGAATTTAATCAGTGTGTATACTCACTGATTAAATTCATTGGCCTCTGTATAGTTTAGGTTAAGGCAGCGTTTAAGTTAAAGAACGAGGTTTTATGTAAATACACGCGCATTGCGTCGTACGTTCACGCACGCGCAGCGCCGAATAATTCTTTCGATCCGAGTATAAAAGGAGCTTGCCAGGCAAGGGAATTCCCCTATGTATCACGTGATTTACATCTTGGCTAGCTCGCTCGCAGAACTATACGCGTGTGAAGTATCCAATCAGAGTAGAAAAATGCACTAAAGACAAATAACGAGGACCCCGGAGTCACCCAAGATTTTGCAACCACGCGTACGGAAAGTGCTAGTGGAGCTTCATGCACGAAACGCCATCTAAGCATGAGAAAAAAATAGCCCCCAGAAGCTTCTTTTTGTCAAGTATGACCCCAGAAGCTTCTTTTTGTCAAGTATGAGTATGCATATCTTTTAGAAAAAAATAATATATATATATATGGGACGGTGTCCAGCAAAATCACCCTTCTGGAGTTTTAATTTTATCACTATAAAATTTGTACGTTACACAAAGCAACATATCTTCACAACGGTTTTATATTTTCTTTTCAAATTTCGTACACTTGTTCACACATCAGTTCTCTATGTGCAAACCGATTTTGGTGCTCTAGATAATTTCCATGCCATGGTTATAAAGGTCTCTAACCCAATGGGTTAAGATTCCTCATTTCTCCTGATACGAGTGACGATAGCATGTCAAATTTGGAGTGTACATAGAAGAGTCCTGTAGCTATTGATTTCTGCAGATCGTTACGTTTTTTCTTATCCGTTACGGAGATATGGATTTTCAAAGTAATTCGACATTTCGCGCCACTCACCCTATTCCAATATGCCATTATGTAATGGTCACGCCCTTTAAATTTGAAGTTAGGTAATTAACTCCGCTTTGATCGTTCTACGTGGTTTATAAGCGATCGTACCTCGTACGCTACGTTTCAACATAAAACAGTATCGTACGTTCACATGTATCGCTTATGCTGGATGCAGTGAATGTTCATGGTAGTTTATATCGTGCACCCTTTTTCTATATCTGCTCAGTTTGTGGCATGTACATGTAAGCATGCACGTACCATGCCTTCTAATCATGGGGCCACCTTCTTCACCCTCTACACCCTCTACACTAGTCTGAGGACCAGATGACATGCTTGCGACAGTCAGTTATCTGGTACACAAACTGCAGTACCTTTACTTAGTATGGCATATCTCTCTAGACCATTCATATTCACTGCCCTTCTTTCTTTCTTACCTCCTCCTCCTTCTCCTCCTCTCACTCCACCTCTTCCTATCTTCCTTTCAACCACCCATCCTCCTCCTCCTCTCCCCTTCCCTCCCCCTCCTCTCCTCCTCCCCTCCTCCTCCTCCCTCCTCCTCCTCCCCTCCTCTTCCTCCTTTTACTCCCTCTCATTTTCCCTCCTACCTTCCTATTACACCTAACACCCCTCCTCCTCCTTTCTTTTGATTGCATCCACACCTCCCCCTCCTCCTCCTCATCCTCCTACTTCTACGTTCCTACCTGTTGCATCCTCCCCTCCTCCTTTCTTTTTCCCGTTGCATCCACCCCCAACTTCTCCTCCCCTTCCTCTACCTCCTTTTCCTCCTCCCCCTCCTCCTCTTCCTATCTTCCTTCATCCACCCATCATCCTCCTCCCCTCCTCCTCCCTCCTCCATCTCCTCCTCACCTCCCCTTCTCCTCCTCTTACTCCCTCTCATTTTCCCTCCTACCTTCCTTTTTATTACACCTACCCCTCCCCTCCTTTTTTTGATTGCATCCAAACCTCCCCTCCTCCTCCTCATCCTCCTACTTCTACCTTCCTACCCGTTGCATCCCTCCCTCCTCCCTCTCCTCCCCCTCCTCTTCCTTCCATTCTTCTCGTTGCATCCACTCCCCACCTTCTCCTCCCTCTCCTCTACCTCCTTCTCCTTCTCTTCCTATCTTCCTTCATCCACCCATCCTCCTCCTCCCCTCCTCCTCTCTCCTCCTGTCTCCTCCTCTCCTCCCCTCCTCCTCTCCCCCTCCTCCTCTTCCTATATTCATCCACCCATCCTCCTCCCCTCCTCCTCCCTCCTCCTCCTCCCTCCTCCCCTCCTCCTCCTCCCCTCCTCCTCCTCCCCTCCTCCTCCTCCCCTCCTCCTCCTCCCCTCCTCCTCCTCCCCTCCTCCTCCTCCCCTCCTCCTCCTCCCCTCCTCCTCCTCCCCTCCTCCTCCCATCCTCTTCTCCTCCTCCTCTTCCGCCCTCTCATTTCCCTCCTACCTTCCTTCCTATTAAACCTACCCCTCACCCTCCTCCTTTCTTTTGATTGCATCCACACCTCCCCTCCTCCTCATCCTCCTACTTTTACCTTCCTACCCGTTGCATCCTCCCCCTCCATCCACCCATCCTCCTCCTCTCCTCCCCCTCCTCCTCCTATCTTCCTTCATCCACCCATCCTCCTCCCCATTCTCCCCTCCTCCTCCCTTCCTCCTCCTCCTCTCCTTCCCCTCCTCCTCCTCTTACTCCGTCTCATTTTCCCTCCTACCTTTCTTCCTATTACACCTACCCCTCCTCCTTTCGTTTCATTGCATCCACACCTCCCCTCCTCCTCCTCCTCATTCTAATTCTACCTTTCTACCTGTTGCATCCTTCCCTCCTTTCATTTTTCCCGTTGCATCCACCCCACCTTCTCCTCCCCCTCCTCTACCTTCTTCTCCTCCTCTCCCTCCTCCTCTTCCTATCTTCTTTTATCCACCCATCCTCCTCCTCCCCTCCTCCTCCCCTACTCCCTCCTCCTCCCCTCCTCCTCCTCCTCCCCTCCTCCCCTCCTCTTAGTCCTCTCATTTTCCCTCCTACCTTCTATCCTATTACACCTACCCCCTCCTTTCTTTTGATTGCATCCACACCTCCCCTCCTCCTCCTCATCCTCCTACTTCTATCTTCCTACCCGTTGCATCCTCCCCTCCTCCCCTCCTCTTCCTTCCATTCTTCCCGTTGCATCCACCCCACCTTCTCCTCCCTCTCCTCTACCTCCTTCTCCTCCTCTTCCTATCTTTCTTCATCCACCCATCCTCCTCCTCCCCTCCTCCTCTCTCCTCCTCTCCTCCCCTCCTCCTCTCTCCTCCTCTCCTCCCCTCCTCCTCTCTCCTCCTCTCCTCCCCTCCTCCTCTCTCCTCCTCTCCTCCCCTCCTAGTCCCTTTTCTCCCCCTCCTCCTCCCTCCTCTCACCCTCCTCCCTCCTCTCCACCTCCTCCTCCCTCCTCTCCACCTCCTCCTCCTCCTATCTTCATCCACCCATCCTCCTCCCCTCCTCCTCCCTCCTCCTCCTCCCTCCTCCCCCCTCCACCTCCCCTCCTCCTCCTCCCCTCCTCCTCCTCCCCTCCTCCTCCTCCCCTCCTCCTCCCCTCATCCCCTCTCCTCCTCTCCTCCTCCCCTCCTCCTCCCCTCCCCTACTTCTACCTTCCTACCTGTTGCATCCTCCCCTCCTCCTCATCCTCCTACTTCTACCTTCCTACCTGTTGCATCCTCCCCTCCTCCTTCCATTCTTTCCGTTGCATCACCCCCCACCTTCTTTCTATCTTCCTTCATCCACCCATCCTCCTCCCATCCTCCTCCTTCCCTCCTCCTCATCCCCTCCTCCTCCTCCTCCCCTCCTCCTCCCCTCCCCCTCCTCATCCTCCTACTTCTACCTTCCTACCCATTGCATCCTCCCCTCCTTCCCCTCCTCCTCCTTCCATTCTACCCGTTGCATCCACCCCCACCTTCTCCTCCCCCTCCTCTACCTCCTCCTCTTCTCCCTCCTCCTCCTATCTTCCTTCATCCACCCATCCTCCTCCCCATTCTCCCCACCTCCTCCCTTCCTCCTCCTCTTACTCCGTCTCATTTTCCCTCCTACCTTCCTTCCTATTACACCTACCCCCTCCTCCTTTCGTTTCATTGCATCCACACCTCCCCCTCCTCTTCCTCCTCATCCTCCTCATCTCCTACTTCTACCTTCCTACCCGTTGCATCCTCCCCCTCTTTCCTTCCATTCTTCCCACTGCATCCACTCCCACCTTCTCCTCCTCCTCTTCTCCCTCCTCTTCCTATCTTCCTTCATCCACCCATCCTCCTCCCCTCCTCCTCCCCTCTTTAACTCTTCCTCCTCTCTCCCCCTCCTCCTCCTCTTACTCCCTCTCATTTTACCTCCTACCTTCCTTCCCATTACACCTAGCCCTCCACCTTTCTTTTAATTTCATCTACACCTCCCGACCTCCTCCTCCTCATTCTCCTACGTCTACCTTCCTACCTGTTGCATCCTCCCCTCCTCCTTCCATTCTTCCCGTTGCATCCACCCCCACCTTCTCCTCCTCTTCCTCTACCTCCTTTTCCACATCTACCTCCTCTTCCTATCTTCTTGCATCCACCCATCCTCCTCCTCCTCTCCTCCTCCTCCCCTCCCCTCCCCCTCCTCCTCATATCTTCCTTCATCCACCCATCCTCCTCCCTCCTCCTCCCCTCCTCCTCCTCTCCTCCTCCTCTCCTCCCCCTCCTCCTCCACCTCTTACTCCCTCTCATTTTCCCTTCTTACTTCCTTCCTATTACACCTCCCCCTCCCCCTCCTCCTTGCATCCACACCTCCCCCCCCTCCTCCTCCTCATCCTCCTACTTCTACCTTCTTACTGGTTGCATCCTCCCCTCCTCCCTCTCTTCCTCCTTCCATTCTTCCAGTTGCACCCATCCCTCTCCCTCCTTTACCTCCTCCTGTTCCTCCTCCCCATCCTCTACCTCCTCCTTCTCCCCCTCCTCTACCTCCTCCTCCCTCTCCTCTACCTCCTCCCCCTCCTCTACCTCCTCCCCCTCCTCTACCTTCTCCCCCCTCCTCTACCTCCTCCCCCCCCTCCTCTACCTCCTCCCCCCTCCTCTACCTCCTCCCCCTCCTCTACCTCCTCCTCATTCTCCTCCTCCCCTTCCACCTTCTTGGGTAGGGAGTGTGTTTAATATTAACCACTTTGTTTCAAAGGAAGTGTTCATCTCGATATATATGTTTTCACCTAGGAGTCAGTGGAATGTATTTTTTGGGATGTGCAAACTACATGCAACTAGAAAAAGGCTATTATAAGAGATTGTATACAAAGCCTGTGCAAGAACTGAACTTTGGAGCTCTACACAAGGGAATGTATGTTGGTATAAGCCTTTATGAATATTATTATACCCTTATCAGTACAGATTGTGGGTGGCCAGTGGTTTACTTAGACAAGCAAGCATGGTAGAATGGTACATGGTAGAATCCGAAGTTCCTTGTACATTGTACATGCTCTACATGGAAGTTAGAACAAGTAGTTTTGAACTACATGCGTGCATGTCATAGCACTAAGGTCTTTCCAAAAACAAAGTATACTATAAATAAGGAGAGGGGGGAAAAAGAGGGGGGGGGGGGAGGGGGGGGGGGGGGGGACATCTGATGTATCTGCCTAATTGTTGGCAGTGCCTACTAGGTTGTTGCATCGTCATCTTTTTAATAACCCATGAAAGGTTATATTGCTAGAACATTATATATGCTGAAGTGCAAAAATGATTCCGGGTGCTTGCAAATTCACAACACATTGACTTACAATACCAATAGTTTTAAAGCTGGATAAATAAGGAATTGTATCTTCCGACACATGTCTCTTATAATTTATATATACAATGGAAAGGAGGAGAAGGAGGAGGGTGGATGCAATGGGAAGAAAGGTAGAAGGAGGAGGAGGAGGGTAGGAGGAGGAGGAGGAGAAGGAGGTAGAGGAAGGGGAGGAGAAGGTGGGGGTGGATGCAACGGGAAGAATGGAAGGAGGGGGAGGAGAGGGAGGATGCAACAGGTAGGAAGGTAAAAGTAGGAGGATGAGGAGGAGGTGTGGATGCAATTAAAAGAAAGGAGGAGAGACGGGGAGGAGAGAGGAGGAGGAGGGGAGGAGGAGGAGGGGGAGGAGGAGGAGGATGGGTGGATGAAGGAAGATAGGAAGAAAAGGAGGGAGAGGAGGAGGAGGAGGAGGGGAGGAGGAGGGGGAGGGGAGGGGAGGATGAAGGAAGATAGGAAGAGGAGGTAGAGGAGGAGAGAAGGTGGGTGTGGATGCAATGGGAAGAATGGAAGGAAGAGGAGGGGGAGGAGAGGGAGGATGCAACAGTTAGGATAGTAGAAGTAGCGGGAGGATGAGGAGGAGGAGGGGATGTGTGAATGCAATCAAAACAAAAGGAGGAGTAGGGGGTTAGGTTAATAGGAAGGAGGGTAGGAGGGAAAATGAGAGGGAGTAAGAGGCGGAGGAGGGGATGGGAAGGGGAGGAGGAGAGGAGGGGGAGGGTAGAGGAGGGGAGACGGAGAGGAGGAGGAGGGGAGGAGAATGGTGGATGAAGATAGGAGGAGGAGGAGGGGGAGAGGAGGGAAGAGAGGGAGGAGAGGAGGAGGAGGATGGGTGGATGGAGGGGGAGGAGGGGAGGATGCAACAGGTAGGAAGGTAGAAGTAGGTCGATGAGGAGGAGGAGGGGAGGTGTGGATGCAATCAAAAGAAAGGAGGAGGGGGAGGGGTAGGTGTAATAGGAAGGAAGGTAGGAGGGAAAATGAGAGGGAGTAAGAGGAGGAGGAGGGGGAGGAGGAGGAGGGGAGGAGAGGGGGGGAGGAGGGGAGGAGAGGAGGAGAAGGATGGGTGGATGAAGGAAGATAGGAAGAGGAGGAGGGGGAGAAGGAGAAGGAGGTAGAGGAGGGGGAGGAGAAGGTGGGGGTGGATGCAACGAGAAGAATGGAAGGAAGAGGAGGGGGAGGAGGGGAGGAGGAGGATGGGTGGATAAAGGAAGATAGGAGGAGGTGGTGGGAAAGGAGGAGAAGGAAGTAGAGGTGGGGAGGAGATTGTGGGGGTGGATGCAACGGGAAGAATGGAAGGAGGAGGAGGGGAGGAGAAGATGCAACAGGTAGGAAGGTAGAAGTAGGAGGATGAGGAGGAGGAAGGGGAAGTGTGCATGCAATCAAAAAAAGGAGGAGGGGAGGGTAGGTGTAATAGGAAGGAAGGTGGGAGGGAAAATGAGAGGGAGTAAGAGGAGTAGGGGAGGGGAGGAGGAGGAGGGGAGGGGAGGAGGAGGGAAAATGAGAGGGAGTAAGAGGAGTAGGGGGAGGGGAGGAGGAGGAGGGGAGGGGAGGAGGAGGGAGGGGAGGGGAGGAGGAGGGGGAGGAGAGGAGGAGGAGGATGGGTGGATGGAGGGGGAGGAGGGGAGGATGCAACAGGTAGGAAGGTAGAAGTAGGAGGAGGAGGAGGAGGGGGAGGTGTGGATACAATCAAAAGAAAGGAGGAGGGGGAGAGGTAGGTGTAATAGGAAGGAAGGTAGGAGGAAAAATGAGAGGGAGTAAGAGGAGGAGGATGGGAGGAGAGGAGGGGGGAGTAGGAGGAGGAGGAGGGAGGAGGACGAGGGGGGAGGACGTAGAGGAGGGGGAGGAGAAGTTGGGGGTGGATGCAACGGGAAAAAGAAAGGAGGAGGGGAGGATGCAACAGGTAGGACAGGTGCAACAGGTAGGAACGTAGAAGTAGGAGGATGAGGAGGAGGAGGGGGAGGGGTGGATGCAATCAAAAGAAAGGAGGAGGGGTGTTATGTGTAATAGGAGGGAAGGTAGGAGGGAAAATGAGAGGGAGTAGAAGGAGGAGGAGAGGAGAGGAGAGGAGGAGGAGAGGAGGAGGAGGAGGAGGATGGGTGGATGAAGGAAGATAGGAAGAGGTGGTGGGAGAGGAGGAGGTGGAGGAGGAGGAGGAGGAGGAGGAGGAGGAGGAGGAGGAGGAGGAGGAGGAGGAGGAGGAGGAGGTAAGAAAGAAAGAAGGGCAGTGAATATGAATGGTCTAGAGAGATATGCCATACTAAGTAAAGGTACTGCAGTTTGTGTACCAGATAACTGACTGCCGCAAGCAAGTCATCTGGTCCCCAGACTAGTGTAGAGGGTGTAGAGGGTGAAGAAGGGGCCCCATGATTAGAAGGCATGGTATGTGCATGCTTACATGTACATGCCACAAACTGAGCAGATATAGAAAAAGGGTGCACAATATAAACTACCATGAACATTCACAGCATCCATCATAAGCGATACATGTGAACGTACGATACTGTTTTATGTTGAAACGTAGCGTACGAGGTACGATCGCTTATAAACCACGTAGAACGATCAAAGCGGAGTTAATTACCTAACTTCAAATTTAAAGGGCGTGACCATTACATAATGGCATATTGGAATAGGGTGAGTGGCGCGAAATGTCGAATTACTTTGAAAATCCATATCTCCGTAACGGATAAGAAAAAACGTAACGATCTGCAGAAATCAATAGCTACAGGACTCTTCTATGTACACTCCAAATTTGACATGTTATCGTCACTCGTATCTGGAGAAATGAGGAATCTTAACCCATTGAGTTAGAGACCTTTATAACCATGGCATGGAAATTATCTAGAGCACCAAAGTCGGTTTGCACAGAGAGAACTGATGTGTGAACAAGTGTACGAAATTTGAAAAGAAAATATAAAACCGTTGTGAAGATATGTTGCTTTGTGTAACGTACAAATTTTATAGTGATAAAATTAAAACTCCAGAAGGGTGATTTTGCTGGACACCGTCCCATATATATACGGCACGTGACCTTTGACGAAGAACTAGCGTGTACGTGTACATGCAATCATGGCCAAATGCAATTCAGGTAAATAACGACTATGATCAACATATGAAAACTTATATTGCTATTGTATTCTTCAAGGTTGAGATTACAAGTAGTATTGGGTATGTGCCCAATGACTTCTTAGAACCCTTAGTGCAGTCACATAACTCTAACGGAATGTGCATCTCTGTTGTGTGCAATCAAGTTGAAGTGTCATTTGGAGGGCAATCTGAGGAATTACACATACAAGGTATCTGTTTGCACCTCATACACCTACATGTTTATAATGAATACATTGTAGGACATACCACAACCACAGTAGACCATCCGACAATGAATGGCGGACCTCAAAGTCCAACCTGTCCACATTGGTTATGTGGGCCATGCATTGTGTCACGGCCACCTGCTTTCCTTGTAGGGATGGCAAGACCATCCCTCACAAACAGAACGAAAAGATTCCGATTGTATAGAAAGTTCTGGCAGCTCCTGAGTCATGTAGGCTTTTGGCATCACCCAACATACCTCAGGAGGAAACAGGACAGAACAGTTGTACATGATGAGAGAAATCATGCCACAATGTATACAAGATGTAAGAAAAAAAGAACACAAAATTACTTTAATGATGTACATATATCACAGGAAATACAGAGAAGATTTCCAAACCCTGAAGGAGTGCCGTATACAGGGTGCAGATCTGCCTTTGAAGCCTAAATTATAATCAAAACACACATGGTACTCTCCTTACACATGTGTACTCATATACATACACATGTGTACGCACACATACATTTTAACACATTACTACCTACACACACATGTAAATGTACTTACACATGTGTAAGCACACATGGTACACTATATACACATCTGTACTCAGATACTGATATATGCACACACATGCATCTTACACACTGTACTCATACTTACACATGTGGGCACACACACACATGAAACACTACGTACACGTGTCATGTGTACACATGCATATATACGTAAACATGTGTACGCACAACATACATGTACACATAAAATACATGTAAAAATTGAACCACACTGTTTCTATGTATTAGCAAGATTGGCATATGTAGTGTCTTTAGTAGTAGTAGTAGTTCTGAAAAGAACTGTTTATTAATTTAACCAAGTTATGTTTCATAAGTAACTTATATACCACATTTCACAGAGTGCAAAAAGCAAAATTTCAGAGCTTACATGAAAAGACAATCAATCACCAAGCACATTCTAAATGTGTACCAGTAAAATGGTAGATGCATGGACCATCAGTACACAAACCACTACAAGAAAAAAGGTATTGTACAAAGCAAAGACTCTGAACAGATGTACTGTTGCTACTTGCAAGACCAAGTACATATCTTATCAACAGGTACATCAGTCACATGAAAGATGTAGATTAGATTCATATGGGACACTGGTCTCCCCGACTTATGAATATATACTAAACATCAACCTAAACATATGATAAGGTTGTTGTCCCACAGAAGTGTTTCTGAATCTAAACTACCTTGTGGGAAGTGCATTATCCTGTTTCAGCTTGACAGTTCAGGTCCAAATGCATTGGGAGGTAAAGGAGTTTTTGTATGGAAGCGAGGTCAATACAACAACTTAGAAGTATAGCTAGCCACACAAGGTGGAACAGCTCTTATGGCAGCAAAGGTATGAATAAGACATAAATATCAACCCAGTCCAGCAATCATTCTCTTAAAAAAGTACCAATACCTGTGTTTAGTCACACAACGTTTGAAATAGTACAAAGCCTTAGTTGTAATAAATTTAACTCTTCCTAGGCCAGACACATACGTGTACACCCACATACTACTTTGATGCACTAGTGGTAAACTTGGTTTGTGGGGAAAAACATGCGCAGATGCAATTATCAAAGTGATATTGATGGTTACAAACAGCTAAGAAATCCATACAAGAAGTATAGGCTAGCTCGCTCGCAAAACTATACGTGTGATAAGATGCCAATGTTGAATTTGACAAGTGTACAAGCTAAATATAAGATGCATCCTCCGTGTATTGTACAAATAATTAAGGTAAAGGTATTAGAGTCGATGTAGTCTATAACGTTCTGCTCAAATTTTTCAAAAGCAAGTTTTCAGCCATTAATTACATTACATCTCTACTTATAAACAACTGAGAGCATACATGAAAAAACCTTCAATCACAAAGCAGATTACATTGGTAGCATGTATAGAGCACCAGTACACAGAGCAAAGTATACAACAATAGAGCTATCTATGCAATTGACGTAGATGGTTACATAGAGAAGGGTGAGCAACTCACACATGCTACATCTACATCTCATCTTCAACGATGTCCTCAGCATCATCATTGTCATCATCATCATCATTGTCATCATCATCGTCATTGTCATCATCATCGTCATCAACAAAGTCCCCATCCTCAAGTCCAGGCACAAAAAATCCGTCATCATTAGAACCCTCCTCTTCATCGCCTTGAACAACACTGTATGTGATGTAATGTCATATTAATGTACAAACTACACATGTTCGCAAACAACATACTTAGTACACTGTTTGTTTAGGTGTACGTATGCCTCCCAGATGTGTTTAACAAAGTTGAATGTTGCACACGAGATGGTGCTTGACGGTCTGGCCTCCGGGCATTTAGATACACTCGATGACTTGTGGCTGCTCTTTGTACATTCTCATTCTGGAAAGATGCAAATGTATGGTTAGCAAAGGAGTGAATACCCATAAACATACCCAGTCAAGCACAGCAAGGTTCATTCTCATAACAAAAGTGTCATCCCCGAAATGAACTCTCTTGGACAAATATGTGAGAAGTTGATGATTAAAAGATTCAATCCAGTATGTGTCCCTGCACTAAATATAAGAATTTGTTGTCACATCAAACAGCAGTTGCAATGAGAAAGAAAAGCATCTTACCCTGCAGTAGTGAGCAGTAACATTGAGACCTGCAGTAAGAAAAATATGAACTATGTCTATTTAAACCTTGTGCTACATACCTCTAGCCACAACATCAGCCATCACTTTTCTAGTACACACTATCTCCCTAGTCTGTGCCACATGATGTTCAGCACGAGAAACTGTGGATATTCCTACTATTCTACAAGTGCTATAATATCTAAGATTAATTCACATGCACTTTATACCTTCCTGTTATACAAGGGACAGTGGTATGGAAGGCATTAGAAGTAGAGTCATGGCGAGCATCTGTCATAACCCACTGTATACATGATAGTAGTAAATATAGAAATAGTACTTGTACATGTACCTCTCCCTTGGTAGCGTAATGTGGAAGAGCTTTGACCATTTCAATAGCATCCTGCATGGACGCCTCAGCAATGCCATTTAGTACACTCATGTACCTCAGTGTATAATACACTATGGGAAAATAATAGTATCTTGTGAAGGAACAAAAATACAAAGAATTTACTGGTATGTGTATAGGCTTTCTTGGTTTCTCCAATGCCAGCAAAGGAACAAAACTCACAAATTGCTGAGGTAACATTCCAGCACAAGTGAATGCATGGATAAGCCTATTTAAAAAGTGTATTACAACATTCAATTCAATGCAATGTTCTCAGCATGCTCTCACTTTTGGTTTACTAGATAATGGCCATTCAGTACTCTGGAACTAGCCCATGTGCGTGACGTATGGCAGTGCTGGCATTCAAACATCACTCGAGCAGCATGACCAAGCTATGCAATTACATGTACATATATCAGGAGTTACACACATACCTGATACTAAGTTTCACACATTCATAATACACATACACATGCATTGTGTACATACCAGAATACCGCTAGCACAAAACAAACACATACATAGACACCGCACATACAGACACACATACACACTTACACACACATACACACATACATACATACATACATACATACATACATACATACATACATACATATGCATGCATGCATGCATACATACATTACATAGATATGTACATACACACATACATAAACAAATATGTACATACTAGCGTGTCCCCGTGAAAAATCACGGGCTAGCTAATTATTCATCTTGCTGTTATTCGTCTCACTATTGATTTGCCAGATGAACAGTTGGTCACCTCCTAGCTCCTTTTTTTTTAGTGTTTTACCCAATGTTGCATATATAATCTACCACCTGTTCTAACATACGGTTACTACGCAACCTCTATAACATGCCCGCGCAATACAAATATTCCATGGAATTATTATGTCAGATAGTAACTGCATGTTCTCGGCCTGTACGATGAGAATTGAGAGTGAACCATAACAGTGTTGCTTTTATTCTTTCTGCTTGTGATGACCTGTACAGGCATGCTGTAGGTTTTGTGGCAGGCATACATGGTTGCTAAGTACGCGTTGCTATGCACCTTTGTGGGAGGTGGTTGTTCCTATTGGTTGCTAGGTAAGGTATGGATACCTAGTAACCAATAGGCGCTAGACGGGGTTTATAAATAGGTGATGATGCGGACGGACGTACGTACGTTGTAAATAATAGTATTAGATTACATACACATAAACACATACATACTCACATGTATAAACAGCACACACACACCCACACAAGCATGCATAACACACATACCATATGTACACATACAAATGCGTACACATGCACAGTACAGCACGTACATTACATACGTATACATAAACACTTACACACACATACGTATACATAAATACATATGTACAAACCACACACACACATACATAACATAAACACACACACACATGCACACAAACATGCACATACCACATACACACATACATGTACGTAAAGACATACACATACACACATGCACACACCTCATGCACATGCACACACCACATGCACACATACACCCATACATAACGTCCATGTGTACACACATTTAAAAAACACACATTTCATAACCTGACCTGAATGAATGATGCCACTTTCCAACATGGAGAGCTCTTGCAGGTGCAGTGCTTAACAAGACCCTCACATAGATTATAGAAGCACCTCTTCTCTACAATAAATAGCTTCTGATCTTCGGGATTACTGTCACCAGTAAATATCCCTAAAAACGAACTTTATAATACATACGTTTTCAGTGTATATGTATACCTGATGTGTCTAGCAACGAACTAGCTTCCTGAAGCTGGTGGTGTACCCACGTCTACGGTTGGCGTTGGCGATGCAGTAAGCACGCGGTCAAGCAAGGCATTTAGGAAGCACAACGTTTCCCGTTGGAGCGGACCGTCAGGAAAAAGTAGCCTCTTTGCTGCATCGAGCCTGTCTTGAAAGGCATCTTTCTCTTGTTGAGAGGAAAACGTCACTTGAAGACTCAATCTATGACGCGTCGCCATATTTTGATCAAAAGCACGTGTGCATGTGACTGTAGCAAATTTAGAATTATCGCTGCTATATTATGTGGAAGAGTGCACATCGATATCACTAGTGAGTATTGGTTTGAAGGAATTTACAGACACCCCATGTTTCACACCGTTAAACAGACGCCATTTTTTGCCTCTCAATTTGGCCGCACGGCCGGCTGACCGCTTGCCAGGCAAGCGCTTTTTATTCGCCGACTCGTTTTTTAAGGCACGGCCGTACGGCCGCCTATGAATAATTAATGATTAACCATAATTAACGTATTCATTAACCATATACTTGTATATGGGGCAGTGCAAGAGAAATTCGGGCTTATGTAGGATTTTGAGAAAATTCCAAGACAACTAAAAGAAAGTAATGCTTTCCATTGAAATGTATGGCTAATTAAAAATTCAGCGCTTTGTATCTCTATGATACACTGTCCAATTTTGGATGGGTAAGAACTGTTTTGTAGAGAGCGCTATCCTGTATCCAAAAACTGTTAAATTTGAAAACTTGAGCAAAAGCCCAATTTTCTCTTGCACTGCCCCATATGTAGAATAATATAGCTTTGAACTCGTATTCAATGGCTCGCCGTTCCAGATTCTTGTTTAATTAACGCTACCGTGGTTAGCTATCACTTATATCACAAAGAGATCAACTAAGTCTGGGTGCTCTCCTTATACTGCCTAAACTTAAGCAGTACAGCAGCCGAACACCCCTGCGCCCTGTTTATGTTAAGGCACTATACATGCAACAACAAAAACAAAGGCCTAGTTTTATTGTTGGAGAAATTGCGTTGTGGCTTTTATTACAAGCAGTGATCCAATCTATATTACTGCCTATATATATAAACTAAAACGGTTGCGGTCGACCACTAGCTGTTTGTATCAAAGCAGTACAGCAAATAATACTTAAATGCAGGCGATGTGGCTTTTGTTGTTAGGAGTGCTTATTCGACCCTGTACTGCCTAAACCTAAACAATGCCCCCACCCTGTTTATGTTAAGGCAGTATCTGAAAAAAAAAAAAAAAAACTTACTTTAATGCAGGAGTAATTGCCCTGTGGCTATATCTATTGTTCTTATGAGTGCTTGTCCAATTAACCTATTCGATCCTATACTGCTCTACTTACTGCTTAAACTTAAACGGTACAGCGGTCGAAAACCCCTGCGCCCTGTTTATGTTAATGCATTATACTTGCAACAACAAAAAAAGGCCTTGTTTTATTGTGTGAGAAATTGCGCTGTGGCTTTTGTTGTTAAGCAGTGCTTATCCATGATCCAACCTATATATAAGCAAAATGGTTGCGGTCAACCAGCCCCACCCTAGCTGTTTAGATTAAGGCAGCACTGCAAATAGTGCTTACTTCAATGCAGGCGATGGGCTTTCGTTGTTAGGAGTGCTTATTCGACCCTGATTGCCTAAACCTAAACGGTGCCCCCGCCCTGTTTATATTAAAGCATGCAGTATCTGAAACAAAACAATTCCTTTAATGCAGGAGTAATTGCCCTGTGGCTATATCTATTGTTCTTATGAGTGCTTGTCCAATTAACTATTCAATCCTATACTGCTCTACTTACTGCCTAAACTTAAACGGTACAGCGGTCGAAAACCCCTGCATGCGCCCTGTTTATGTTAAGGCACTATACTTGCAACAAAAAAGGCCTTGTTTTATTGTAGGAGAAATTGCGCTGTGCATGGCTTTTGTTTTAAGCAGTGCTTATCTATGATCCAACCTATATTACTGCTGAAACTAAAACGGTTGCGTTCGACCAGCCCCACCTACTTGTTTATATATAAAGGCAGTACTGCAAATAATACTTACTTTAATGCAGGCGATGTGGCTTTCGTTGCTAGGAGTACTTATTCAACCTATAAAACCACCAAAAAAAAAGCCACAGTGCAATTTGTCCAAAGGCCTTTTTTTTGTCGTTGCAAGTATAGTGCCTTAGCATAAAAACGGCGAGAGTGGTCGACCGCTGATACCGTTTAAGTATGTAGAGTTGTGCGGGGTCGAATAGGTTGGATATTAAGCACTCCTAACAACGAAAGCCACATCGCCTTCATTGAAGTGTTATTTGCAAGTACTGCCTTAATTATAAACAGCTAGGCTGCGGCTGGTTGACCGCAACCGTTTTAGTTTAGGCAGTAATATAGCACTGCTTAAAACAAAAGCCAAAGCGCAATTTCTCCCTAATAAAACAAGGCCTTTGTTTTTGGTTGTTGCAAGTATACTGCCTTATCATAAACAGGGCGGAGGCACCGTTTAAGTTTAGGCAGTACAGGGTCTAGTAGGTTGAATAAGCACTCCTAACAACGAAAGCCACATCGCCTGCATTAAAGTAAGTGTTGTTTGCAGTACTGCCTTAATAAACAGCTAGGGTGGGGGTGGTCGACCGCAACTGTTTTAGTTTATATATAGGCAGTAATATAGGTTGGAACATGGATAAGCACTGCTTATAATAAAAGGCACAGCGCAATTTCTCCCACAATAAACAAAGCCTTTTTGTTTTGTTGTTGCAAGTATAGTGCCTTAACATAAACAGGGCGGGGGCACCGTTTAGGTTTACGCAAGTACAGGATCGAATGGTTGAATAAGCACACCTAACAAGTACAGCGAAAACCACATCATCTTCATTAAAGATCTGCCCTAATATAAGCAGCTAGGGTGGGGCTGGTCGACAGCAACCATTTTAGTTAGGCAGTAATGTAGGTTAATTGGATCATGGATAAGCACTGCTTACAACAAAAGCCACGCCTGATTTCTCCTGCATTAAAATAAGGCCTTTGCTTTTTTGTTCTATTTTTTGCAAGTATATAGAGCATTAGCATTAACAAGGATCCGCTGTACCGTTTAAGTTCAGTGAGTATGTAGAGCCAGTATTTATAGGATTGAATTAGGTTGGACAAGCACTGCTAATAACTTTAAAGCCACATCGCAATTTCTCCTGCATATATAATATATTCAGTAAAGTATACGTTTTTTTTTGCATGCGTACTGCCTTAACACAAACAGGGTGCATGGGTTTAGGTTTAGGCCGCATAAGGTCGAATAGAGTCCTAGCAACAAGTCACATCGCCTGCATTTAAGTTCCAAGTACTGCCTTAACGTAAATATAGGGCGGGGCGGTCGACTGCTATAGTTTAAGTTTAGGCAGTAATCTAGGTAAGATCTGATTTCTCCCGCATTAAAATAAGGCCTTTTTTATTTTTGAAATATAGTGCATGAACATTAATAAGGCGGACCTCTTTACCATTTAAGTTTAGGCAGTATGTAGAGCAGAATAGGATCGACTATAGGTTGGATGAGCACAGGTTGGACAAGCACTCCTAAAAACTAAGGCCACAGTGCAATTTCTCCTGCATATGTATTTTTAAAAGGATAAGTGTTTTATGCATGCAGGTACTGTCTTTGATAACACAAACAGGGCGGGGGTACCGTTTATGTTTAGGCAGTATATATAGGGTCGAATAGGTTAATTGGAAAAGCACTCCTAACTGCATGCATGACAACAAAAACCACATCGCCTGCATTAAAGCAAGTGGTGTTGTTTCCAAGTACTGCTTTAACATAAACAGGGCGGGGTTGTCAATCGCTACCGTTTAAGTTTAGGTAGTATGCAGAGCAGTAAAAGATCGAATAGTTTGGCATGGACAAGCACTCATATGAACGAAAGTCTCCCCTGTATTATGTAAGTGTTGTTTTCAGTTACTGCCTAAACACATGTACAAACAGGGCGGGCCGCGGGCGTACCGTTTAGGTTTATACGCAGTATAGGGTCGACTAGGTTGGATGAGCACTCTTAACAGCAAAAGACACAGCCTGATTAAAGTATAAGTGATGTTTCCAATTAACATATATAAACAGGGCGGGGGGTGATAGACCGCTACCGTTTAAGTTTAGGCAGTTATATAGGTTTCATCATTGATAAGCACTGCTTACAACAAAAGCCACAGCGCAATTTCTCCCACATAAAAATAAGGCCTTTGTTTTTATTTCAATTTTAATTTTTCTGTTCAAGTATTAATAGTGCCTTAATATAAACAGAGCGGGGGTGGGCGACCATTACCGTTTAAGTTTAGGCAATATACATAGTGCAGTATAGGATCGAATAGGTTGGACAATTGGGACCGATCTTTCCATCAACTTTTTACTTAAGAGGTCAAACATTGAATGCGCTTACAATATATAGGTGCCACAGTGGGTACCTAAGTGAATGCTTAACTATGTTGTTTACGGGAACTGCAATTAAAAAATGCGACTATTTACTCGATACTATTGAAAACTTTTAATAATACCTTTTCTTGTGCAAAAATGATGGTTGAAATTGAGAACTGGATCCAATTTACTTGCTTGTAACCTGAAGAATTCAAAATTTATACAAGAAAAGTCGTTTCATTGGTCTCCTCATTACGATACAAAATTATATACTTATTAATAAAAAACGATTAGTCACGAGTTCACATGTGGATTGATAATGAACCACAAGTTAAAAAGCAAAAAGGTGAACGCGTTTTGTCCAATGTTTTCCTTCCCTCTGCGCAATATAAGAGGAATACTTAAATATTTGGAAGTAAGAAATGTGATGTAGTTTGTGGGCCTGCATGATTTAATGGATTTCTGATTGTTTGTAAGACTCATTTTAAACATGTGTGAAATACAAGACATCAAGATGGAAGGAATGCTATTTTAAAAAAGGTTGGGAAAAGGCTTTCAAAACATAATATTGTGCGAATTGCAGACACATGGCCAATTAAAGCTTCTCTGCCTCTTGTAAGATAACAGATATACATTTGTCAGTACACGCATTACATGTATTTTCCTATAAATAGAATCCTGAAATCATTAACTATTTGAATGCAATTTGTGATATAGTTAGCATTGAAAGTGGCTGCCTTTTGGGAATGTCATTCACCTTTAACAACCTTCTTCCTGAGGTACTTTTGCATATAAAGAATGCTTCTAAATTTAATTTGCTTTGCTGTGATTGAACCTGCAGGCAACGATCTTTGTCATATCTCAGTATTTTCATTTGCCATATGATGCAGCGGCAGAACATTACTTCAACAAGTCACTTCCTGAAAGAGCACATAAACTTTTTTTTTTCTCTCTATCTCCACAGTTCATATTTTCTTTCCACATTGCTGCTACAATGCATAAGGATCAGTAACATTTTAATTTCTGTGTCATAAACTGGTATCCAGCTCAGTGACTTCAACTCTTAAAGTTTTACATGTTCATGTATTTGCAGTGGGTATTGTATTTCAAACTCTGTATACACAAGCAGACAATTAATAAACAGCATTAAAACAAAGCCATGCACAGTACCACATTAAGTAAGGTATTTGTTTTTTCATTTCCCCCAATTACATAAACATGGTGGGGGTGGTCGACCGCTGTACTGCTTAAGTTTAAGCCGTATGTAGAGCAGTAGTATAGGATCGAATAGGTTAATTGGACAAGCACTCGTACAGTGTAAGAACTATGTAGTCACAGGGCAACTTTTCATGCATTAAAGTAAGTTTTTTTTTTCCAGGTACTGCCCTAACATAAACAGAGCGGGGCACCGTTTATGTTTAGGCAGCACAGGGTCGAATAGGTTGAATAAGCATTCCTATCAACGAAAGCCACATCGCCTGCATTAAAGTAAGTGCTGGCTTAAGCTAGGGTGGGGTTGGTCGACCACAACCGTTTAGTTTAGGCAGTATGTAGGTTGATAATTGATATGCAACAAAAATTTCAAATAAAACTAGTTTTTTTGTTTTTTGTCGCAAGTGTAGGGCCTTAACATAAACACGGCGGGGGTGGTCAACAGCTGCACCGTTTAAGTATGTAGAGCAGTATAGGATTGAATATAGGTTGGACAAGCACTGATAAGAGCTAATGTAACAACGCAATTTCTCCAGCATCAAATGCAAGTGATTTTTGCCTCAACATGAACAGGGCAGGGGTGCTGACGAAGCCGTTTAGGTTTAGGCAGTATGTAAAGCAGTAGGACTGAATACTGAGCTTGGTTTCAATTGCTAGCATTCTAATAAACCACGACTCAATTTTGCCTGCATCGGAGCTTTCCTGCACCATAGACCCGGCTGTATCATCATGCTAGACTTGGTGTGTTTTTTATATCCTTCGATAATGTATTTCATGTGCTTAAATATTCATAGTTGTGGTGCTTGTTACAAATTACATTGCGGTTTGAAAAGCGCGGGGCGCCCTTGGGCGCGCGCATTTGCCTTAAAGGAGAAGTTGCCACGTAAATAGTTACGATTGCGCTGCGCGAACCGATGCGCAGAACCCGCTATAAAAGGCGCTAGACTGCTCGGGGACTTTCCCCAAATACGTCATGCCTAAATGGCGAAAGGTTGGTCGTTTTGTACTTGCGTTTTCATTCGGTTACCCTGTTACTTTTTGGACCAAAAAGCACAGAGACAATTGGTTATCTATGTAGCTTTTCACAAAAGAAATACACCAGTATAGGCCGATTGTGATCGAGTTCTCTGGGATCCATATGCCACACGTACGTAGTGCTCTACAACTGAACAGGACGTGCGAGTACTACATAGGCCTATTTCATTGTACTGAGTCTCGACTGATCCTATATAGACTTTTACTTTCATCGTCAAATTTGTTCACCGAGTACTAGAACAGTTACTTGAAGCGGTAACGATGTGCGCTGTAAATCGCATACGTCTCTCTTACTCTTACGCCTTCTTATATTACCATCACCCAGGCCAGGTATAAACGAACAAAACAAACATAGCGTACTATGGTGATCACTGTTGCAAGCTCTGTGAGGCTTTAAGTCAGTTTCAAAGGTGAGCTTGGCTCGAAGGTAAATTATCACGTGCGCGCATGACAAAGACCTGCAAACATTAAAACATTAATTCGTGGGTTGTGTGTGGCATCCAATTTCGATGTGCTTCATGACCGAATTTCTATCGCCTTTTGTTCCTATACCTTGGCATTTCCATATCATATGTTCCCAAATGAATGGTTCGGTCATGATGTGAAATTGCGTTGGGCCTGTGCACGGATTCCAGCAGACCTGTGCACGCTTGTGTCTTGTACATAATGTATACCGAGCAAATAAAACACAAAAAACACATACACTGTAAACAATTGCAAGAAAAACTTTAGAAGCCCTGATTCCAGCAGACAAATTCACTAGTAATCTGAAACCACATCTGCACGTGCTGGAATTATTTATAGTCGGGTTTAGTCAATATGTCTTCCGAATCTAGTGCCATTCCTAGAATAAAGGTAAGGATATGTTTTTTATAAGGCACACAATTTAGCAAACTCATTTAGTCATTAACAAGTAAACACCGCCAATGCAATGTAAACAAGGCAGTACTTACATGTACAGTAATAAATTAAACACTCATACACAAGCCAGAATCAACCACATTCTTACTCACCTGTGGCTCAATGTACATGTACTAGTGATCAACCACATTCCTACACATCTTCTATTCATGCACAAGGTTGTGGTTGAATGTACCAGTGGATGCCTACCTGCGGCATTTGTGGCTGACCTCAGACAAGTCATAGACCATCACAACTCAGGAGGGGTGGATAACATATGTATCGAAATGACATGCCAAGACACCTTTCAAGTGCCAGCCACCAACTCCAGTCACCAAGATACCTTTCAAGTGCCTGCCGCCAACTCCAGCAGTACAGGGCACCAAGATGACTTACCAGTCCAAGGTAGTTTAGATACTTGTTCAGTGCAACGACCAAAAGGTAAACTGCTTGGTTGTCATAGCAACAGCATCCCAAGTATACACTTTGTGGGCTTCCTCCATCAGGTTACCCAGGAGGAGACCCACCAATGATGGACGGCACTGTGAATGAACCTCCTTGTCCTCACTGTCTGTTTGGGCCCTGCATCATCCGTCGGCCACCAGTGTTCCTGTCTGGGAGAGCTGCCCCGTCCCTAGCCAATGACAGAAAGAGATACAGACTATATCTGCATTCTGGCAGGTATTGAGAGACCTGGGGTTGTGGAACCATCCAACATACCTGATGAGGAAGGGATTGGTGACACACCCTTCAGATAGAAGAGAGATAATGCCAAAATGTGTACAAAATGTAAAACATGTAACCTAAAAGATAGTGTACTGATAATCTTTTTGCCACATAGGAAATCAGAAGCAGGTTTCCAAATCCAGTGGGCATTCCGTACAAAGGTTATAGGTCATCATTTATGTAAAAATTCATTCAAGTGTATTCATTTATTTGTATATGTATGTTGCTGACCAATATGCTCTGATTCTTGAATGTTTGTTATTATTAGCACAAAATTATACCATCCATGCTAAGGGAAAGTTGTGGAAACAAATGAGTATGGAGTTTAAATTTTGTATACACTTTTTACTTAATAAAATCATGAAGGCAAGACACAACAGTGGCGTAGGAAAAGGGGGAGCAGGGGGGGGGGGGGGGGGGGGGGGGCATTTGCCCCCCAACTTTTACACCAGCAGTAGTACTTTTTTTAAAATTACAAACCAAGTGAAACCTATCTTTTGCTCAGAATGTTTCGATGTGTGAATTAACTACCTAAATTATTAATAAGTGGTTTAGCTTACGTTGCAAGGGGGACCCCCCCCCCCCCCCCCCCCCCCCCCGCTTGTATTTGGGCTATCGCAAGGGGGACCCCCCCCCACACACACTTTTAAGCTCCTTCCTACGCCATTGCATAAGTCAATTTTGACAAGTATTATCAATCGCAGTTTATGCTTACAAAGGGCATCACTATAGTAGCCCCCTGTCCATTCAAGCCACACCACTCACCAAGTTCCTAATGTCCCAGTGCAGGCTTCGGGGTCATATAGTATACTATTGAACAACTGCAACCACTGGTTCAAGGTCTACAGGGAAAATAAGATGAAATTGCTTTGATAGTAATACCAACACCACAAATGCCTGTCATTTGTGCATTTGGATGCAGTGCAGACAATGCAAATCTGTTGTTGATACTGGTAGTTCTAAAAAGAACTATTTAGATATAAAGAGAGGGATATCCATTCAGAAATTGACACCTGTGGCTGCCAAAAAAACATAACAATATTAAAGATTCTGGATGTCTACCTGCGGCATTTGTGGATGACCTCAGACAAGTCATAGACCATCACAACTCAGGAGGGGTGGATAGCATATGTATCGAAATGACATGCCAAGATACCTATTCATCAGATCTGAGTAAAGATTACAAGCAGTATAGGGCAAGCGACAGATGAAAGGACAGGACAATCAAGTCTGCAGCCTTTCCCGTTTCGTGATGGAAGCTTAGAGTTAATAAAAGTATATCAGCAAATATAAAGCCAAAGCTACCTAATAGCCTTGTGCTCAACCACACAGAGCCTCTGGTCGTCTTTGTCTTCATCTCCTGTGTACATGCCTATATAAGAAAGGGCAGCATAAAAGCCAATACACGCCGGCCTTTTATTCTATACCTATGCATGTATGTGCATATACGCGTACCGGCGTATGATATGCCTACTGTACGTAATGAAGTTATTAGGCCTCGACACATTTATAAAAGTATAGTACACGTACCGGCTGTGTCCAAGAAGGAAGGAGTGGACTGGATGGTGGAGGGGGCCGTCGATGGGATCGAAAGCACAATGTCCAGCATCGCATTCAACAGGGCGGCATTATCTGGCCTTTGGGAGGTACTTTCATCAGGAAAAAGGATACGCCTGGCACTGTCTACACGGAGTTTGACAGCATCCTTCTCCGCCTCAGATGAGAATGTCATTCCAAGCGAGAACCTACATCCAGCTGTCGCCATATTTACCAGTTATCTTCACGTGCCCGGTAATTACATTAATAGTACAAAGGAAGCGTTCGAGTTATGAACTTAACGATTAGTTTTACTGGACTGTGTGTGTTTTAGTAGACGTGTCACTGTGTAGCAGGACCCGGATACGGTTCACAGGACGCCATATTTGGCCGCTTAAAACCGGCTGGCCGGTCAAAAATTGAGCAGTCTACGCCCTTTTATACCGCCTCTTCTCCTTTAACTTAAACGCTGCCCTAACCTAAACTATACAGGCCTCAATGCGGATCGATCCGGTTTGTCCTTGCTAGTGCGGAAACGCCTTTATGCGCCTATCATTGTTACGCGTGAAATCATTACTGCCCACATATTTAGTCTGGCCACCTATTAGCGCCCGCATTATAAGTTAACAATGACAGGAGAGTAGGGTGTGTAGCCTTTATTATAAATCAAAATCGATTATTTCGACTATGAAAAAAAGTCCAATAGGTTCATAGCACTTGCAAATCGATTATTAGAAACTATTAATCGATTTTAGCGATTAATGCACTATTCATTTGCCAACGATTATCTAGGTTTTTTCAGGTTTGTCCTTTGTTTAATAATGGCACGATAAATCACAGTCTAATAATACAGTATAGCCAGTTTTATTGCTCATCATGCAGTTAATTTTGTCAACTTTAAATCATTAAAACAACAAAGATAGTATCCACAGGGACTGGGAACGATAACATAAGCAGTCCGAAGGACTGCGATTGTTAGAGGAAAAAATTAGGACTTAGGGCAGGGTGGGGGGGGGGGGGGGGGGGGGGGGGGGGGGGCCGAAGACCCGCTACGTCCTTCAACTTTTCACCCCCTCTCTGAATCCGACCTCAATTTGCACCCGTCCCTCCTTCATTGAAACTCAGTCACTAACCTCCGTCCCCCTTAATAAACGCCATCTTGACTGGGACGAGGCGCCTGCGGCGCCGTACTTGGCGCCTTCGGCACCACACTCCACCTTTCTGTGCATGCCAATATTACGCCAAACCCATGATTTTCAATGGCGGCGGATTGTGACGCAAGCATTTTTTTTCACCGAAAAACACGTGGCTATTTGTAAGATTTTAGTTTACTGATGTAAAAATGAAAATGAATAGTTTGTCCATCCCGCTCTTTTCTTGTACAAAATGCCTTAAACACGTACATGTATCATACCCATCCGCCACAATTGACAGTTATAATCCATTATTCGCCCTCATTATACAATTCAATAAGTACTGAGCAGTGCCAGCTAGACACCTCATGGTGGAACACCGCTCCACGCATATGACAAAGCCGCCAATTGTGAGATGTACGATATTTAGAACGTCATGCCGAACGTCTGGAAACAAGACAGTGTACCGTGCAAAAGAGTACGTAGCGCATTTGTTTAATGCACATGTACAATATGTGCGAACGTATATAATATTTAAATAGCCATGCCCAGGGCCCCACCGCGTATATAGAAGGAGGGCACTGATGGTTACCTTCAGAGGGGTCCCCAGACGTGCGACTTTTTAAACCTGTTAGTACAGGCGAAGGGCATATTAAAAGGAGTAATCGATTTGTTACTGATTTTTGCATATGAAGTAAACGAACATCGACTATTAACCAAAGTAGCGTAGCGAGGCAAACATGCACGTAGAAGCTAATACCCGTCTGTTAACGTAATTTTTAAGACTTAAAACGGGTTTACCTCAACAAAAGAACATCTTTCTGTAACTGTAAGCCACTCCAAAGCTAAGACAACTTCACAAAAGTCTTTTTTTGTCTGAAAAGGTTGGGAACGAGGCGCAACGAGGATTGCGACAATTTGTTGTATTACGTTACGCGGTGGTTTCCAGTCCATGTAATAATTAAGTGTCCTTGGTTCAACGTACTGTTGGAAAGGCTGCAGTGAAAGCATCCATAAATTCCCTGATCGATAGGTCTGTGTATAAAATGTAATGAATACACTTTAGATACATAAGAAATTACCTAGGCGAGTGTTATCTTCTTTTTTTTTTTGACATGATTCCTCCATTGTACAGGTGATGGCACGTTGCAAACTTAGTAACCAATGTGGTGAACTTCTCACACCGTTGCATTCTCCATAAAGGCTGGGCATTGTTCAGCAGTTTTTTACACTGAAGAGCACAGAGTTGCTATGTTTGATGGCTGCAACAATAAGAAATGGAGATTTTGATACAGGTTTGTATAAATTACTACTTGCAGTGCTCTGTTGACATGATTTCCAATGAATGCCCCATCTCGTTTGCATGTCATGCATTTCACCAGTACATCTTGCAGCAACCTTAGTATAATCTGTGATGCTGGTTTGATGGTCTCTGGCGTCAGTTGATGTGGTGGAGAACAGAAATGGCAGAACGTCTGTGCAGAAGCTGTTAATTGATGTACCAAACATCCTGTACACACCACAGTATCACATGACAGCTGTATTGATTGATCAAGAGTCTTCTGGCATATGGCACATAACAGCATTTCAGCAACAGAAAGGACTTGGTTGGCAGATACTGCTGGATGTTCGTTGGAAGAGATGAGTTTTTGTGGGGCAATCTGTTCTCAATGTGTTGGATAAGGTTGTTGGTTTGTGCCATGTCCATGGATTGTTTTGCAGGATACCTGCTTATCTTTGTCCAGCGACATTGTATGATGTGCACTCCTGCATATATGAATATATATATGCATGTGTAAAGTGTTTGGCTGGTGATGGGGTTACAATGTTTACCTTGCAATTGTTGGCAGCATGCTTAGACCAGTCATAAACTTTCACCATGCATCTTGAAACCAAGTTAGCTTCTATTGCCTTAACAGCTTGTTCCATTGATTGGTAACATGGCCTACAGAAAGTATTTGGGGCTCATTTGCAGGTCGTTGGTGATATCAATGCCAAAGGCCCTTTGCAAATTGACTGCATGTGAGGCGCAGTCAAATACACGCTTAGCCTTCACTATTCCCTTTTCTTTTCTTATCTTGAAACCACAAACTCTGCAATGACTGCTCAGATCGCCATAAAAGGTCACCTTGCATCCTTGATTTGTGTGGGAACACCGTTCAAGTGGTTCGTGTGGTTTGAGATATGATTTTCCTGATTCTCTTGTCTTGTCCAAAACATCCTATAGTTTATTCAGAAAGGATCGACTTGATGGCTACGGTGGAGTTGCTGTTTTTGTAAGCAATTTGCTTAAAGTTGTGAGCATTGATATACCACCTATGTACTGTTCTTTAGAATGTGTGGCACTTGATTTACTGCTTTCCAAGGCCTCTTGCTATTGATTTATTTGATTCTACCATCCCCCAACTTGTGCTGCTAGTAGTGTTGACACTGCAAATCTGTGCTCACTCATTGATTCCCTTTCCATGACAAAATATCCTTTGTTTATTGTTGGTGACTTTAACCTACCCAATATTAATTGGTATGTGCCTATTAGTCTGGGTTCTCCTTCTCACGATTTATTTTTGACTTGCATGATGCGAAATGGTCTTACTCAACTGGTATCACATCCTACGCATGGATCCAATTGCATTGATTTGGTTTTGGTATCCACTCCTGACTTGATCTGGGACATTTCTGTTGTTGAACCATTCTCTTCCTCATGTGATCATTCGGCTATACATTTCTCAGTTTCTTACCCTGTTGTTATTAGTGATAGACAAAACCATTGTTTTCTTTTTTTTAACTATTAATTGAACTAATAATGTAAACACAAAGTCTGCTTATTATTTTACAGAAAGAATAAACACAGAGAATAAATGAGTAAATAAGTACGGATGCTACTTCCAAACATTACAGAGGCATGCACTATATTAATTACACACTCTATATAAATTACACACTACTTGTGGTGCCCATTACAGAGGCAGCATTGCCCTGCTGGAGTGCAATGGACACTCTTTGCAGAAGGAAAGGGAGAGACTGGTGGTCATGAGTGATGCTCTGTTGACGCCTGCTGATATCCGTGAGCAAACTGAGAGCATCAGGGCCACCGGCACCTGAGGTCTCTATTGCTACTGGGACAAAATGGTGGGATTTGGACAGCAGAGCATATTTCTCCTTCTTCCTGGCTTCAGCAGCTGTGGCTACAGCTCTAGCTTCCCTTGTGGCATCAGACATGTATGAGGCTGCAAAGGTGTCCACACAAGTAAAGTCCCAAACAAGACACTGGCCAGACTTCCATGGGGCAATGGAACAACCATCAGGTCGCTTGCCATCTGATCTGCATAGGCCAATGGGCTCAAGTGTTGATGGTACGTTTATTGCTGCCAGTGACCTATGTATAATGCCATTGATAGCAACATGCCTTGAAAAACGACCCTGACTTTTAATGCAGCTGAGCCCATGAGTAGCGAGGGCATCAACATGACCTCCACAGTGGTGGCAGATGTGGGGTTGACAAAGTGGCGTACCCAGACGAAGACCAACAGCTATCCTGGTTGTGTGATCATCCATTCGCAGGCCTAGGGAAGAGACAGGGAGGGCATGCAACCAGGCCCCAGACTCTTTAGTGGCTGCAGCCAGTAACCTGGCACGAGACCTGCAGTCAGAGGCACCATGCAGGAGCTGATCATATGTCTCTTCCACATGAGGGAGGTCCCATGCCTTTTGTCTGGAAGATGAAGGAGAGACAGGAGGTGGATAGTTGTGACCCTCTCTCCACTGAGTAACAGCAGCATCAACAGCTGTGTATGGAATGTCAGAAAACCGGGCAGGCAAAATTTGGTTGATGAGGTTGTAGGAACCAGCAGCGGAGGCCAAGAAGGATAGACGGTGCAAGCTGAGAAGCTCTACGAACCCCAATACCACTAAAACAGACTGGCAGAGTAGCCTGGGACCAAACTGACTCGCAAGAAAAATCGATATTCAGAACCTCACTCAGAGTGCTGCGCAATTCAGCATCATAAACAGCCAAGCACGGAGATGAGAAACAAGGAGCTGTCCTGAGGATGTACAAAATCTTAGGGATGGCAAATGAGTGGCGGAGCAGAATCAAGGCATCCTGGCTGCTCAGGAGACTGAGGCGAGATTTCATTTTCCTGAGAGCTTCCACTTTATCAAGCAATGCTTCATCAACAGATGAACCAATTGGTGAGCCCAGCAAAGTAGCAGTGTTGGGCCTGACTCTACAAAGGTCAGGTGCCAGGTGCAAAAGAGCAAGACCAGCTTGATCTGCACAGATGAGTTCTGATTTGTGATGGTTAAGCTCCAGACCAACGGCAGCAGCTTCTCTTTCAATCATCTTAAAATCATCACATACATCTGCTTCATTGCCACCTAAAGTTGCATCATCAAGGTAGAATATACGAAATTCAGAATGTAACATCTGTGTCAAGGGAAAGATTACAAGGCAAAACAACGAAGGACCAAGAGGGTCACCCTGTTGTACCCCTTCAGCAGAACTGATGATGGTGTCATGAAAAAAAGGGAAGAAGAGGTTGAATAGCAGGAGTAGATAAAGGGGAACAGCTCAGGGGTGTGTAGCTTAACAGCTTCAAGCATTTTATCTCTCCTTATGCTATTAAAAGCATTCTTGAAGTCTAGCTTGAGGATGACATGATCTGATGTAGATTAGCAAGGTAACGTCTAGCTGAGTGGGCAGCAGCTTCTGCACCCAGCGGAGTACCATACCCAAGTTGAACTGGGGATAGTAAAGCACCCATGCGCTCCATAACTGCCATGCTAGCACACTTAGCAGCTAGACGACGAAAGGTACATCCCACTGCAATTGGTCGCAATCCACCATCTCTTTTTTTCAGGGCTACCAATGATGCACCGAACAAAAAGGGACGAACTATGACAGGAGTGTTTCCAGACAGGACAAGGTTTGTAAATGCAGTAAGGCTGCGGAGGAGAGACACACCATCTGGACCAGCTGTGGAGCTGGTAAGGTCTAACAGATGTTGGGGGCGAAGGCAGTCAGGGCCACCAGCAGAGCCTTTGGGAAAAGAACGGATAGCTTGTCTGATATCACATTCATTTACAGACAGAACTCCCTCCAAATCATCATGATCAGGAGGTGATGGTAAAGTAGTTTCAGGATGTGCAGCTGGATGCTTGGATCTCAATGCTGCTATGGTGGTAGCATCAGGATCTGCAAAGGTGTCATCTGAACAGGCTAACCTGACAGCGCCTCTAAAGTCACCTTCCTCGAGTTTGGCTGATACTCTATCCCCCAGTAGATCGGTATTGTCTTTCATCATTTTGGGGCCGCAGGAAGGTTTGAATATTGTTAGTGGTTCGTCGCATTCATCATTAAGTTGGCGATTAAACTGAGTGGTTAATGACCAACGGCGACCACCGTGCTTAGGTACCTTTAGGCATCTGCTGGCAAAGTATAGAAGGCGCGTCCAGGACGATATGTCATTAGCTGACACTACATCGTCCAAGATGGAAGACAATTTCCCTGCCGCAGAATTGCGCGAAGAACGCGGGATCTTCTTTAATACTCTGACTCGCGGAGGGGCTTGAAAAGGTGTTTGTGTGACAGTAGTGGACACAATTGATGACGCAGAGGTGGATGGTACACACAAAGATGTGGTAGGTTGGATGGGCGTCAAATTGCTGGGCATAATACCTGAACCTGGACAGCGGCTCTGGACTGGGCCATGAGTGCGGATGGTACCATCTAACTTAACAGGCATGATGCGAAGACAAACAGAACACGCAGCACGTATGCGTGTACTTTCAGACTGTGGACCCAGTTCCGTAAGCGATTGGTCAACGGCAACAGGTTGTTCTGTTGTCGTTGTAGTTGGATTATCGGGACCAATGATTGTATTTGTATCAGGAGAAGCGTTTGTTTCTAACGACAGCTTCAACAGCAGGTGAGAATGAAGTGGTTGGGCATGTAGCTGCAGCTGTTGTACGTTCGAAAACAGTGATGGTTGTTGTAGCGGTGTAGACTGGGAAACTGAATGCTGTCGATTGTGCCTGTTGTTACAGTGGCCATTAGCCACGAGGCCACAAGTTGTACAAGGATTTCCCAATCTTGCACATACGCAGCGTGTACAGCGCGCGTGAGTGCCATTGCAATCGCAACAGCGTTTACGTCGAGGATGAATGGGCGGGTCTTCATTGGAAAACGACATCTCGATCTTGATCTCGATCAACCACAAACTGGTGGCAAATGATCAAACCGCACTGCACCACCGCAAACCGCACTTGAATAAAATAATTTGAAAACATTGTTTTCTTGACTTCTTCAATGCTGACTATTGTCTATGATATCAATTATGAAGGATATTGACTGGTCTTTCTTGTGTCAAAATAGTTCGTCAGTTGAAATGTTCTGGTCTAAAATATCAAACGTCCTACATTCCTGTATAGCCCAATTTGTTCCTCGCCGTTATCAGTCCCGTAAACCGTTTTCTTATCCCATGCACATAAGGCGCTTGCTGGGATTGAAAAAGTTGTGGTATAGTAAAGACAAGGTTCGCTATAAACACTTTGCTAGAAAGTATGATACGGCTGTCAAAGAATTCATCTTGTCTCATGAAAACAACGTTCTCAAGAAGAAAAGCTTATCATCTTTCTATTCATATGTAAACTCCAAGCTTACTACCTCTGATTATTTTGCTTCTGTCTTTACTGCTGACGACGGTTTGCTCCCAGAATTTGTGCCTCGTCTTCCTGAAAATAAATCCCTAAACTGTGTTCTCTTCCCATTTGACAAGGTTCTTAAGACTTTAAAATCATTGCCCTCAAAATGTTCTAAAAGTCCTGATGGGTTCCCCACTTTTTTCTTAAAGTCTTTAGCCCCAGCTATTGCTTTCCCATTATCACTCCTTTTTGAGATGTTTATGAGTACAGGACATATACCCTTAGTTTGGAAGACTGCATTTGTATGTCCTGTCTTTAAAAAGGGTTCACGAAAACAGCCCAGTAAGTATAGACCTATCTCACAAACGTGTATTCTTTGTAAAGTTATGGAAAGTATTATATCATCTTCTATGATATCCTTCCTTCGTACTCATAATCTTATCTCACAGGATCAGTTTGGTTTCCTCGCTCGATGTTCTGCTTGTACTCAGTTATTGATAACTCCGAACAATTGGACATTGAATGTTGACAATGGCATGAAGGTGGATGTTGTGTATACTGATACTGCTAAGGCCTTTGACACTGTCTCCCATTCAAAATTATTGCTAAAGGTTGAGGCTTATGGCTTTAAATCAAACTTACTTCAGTGGATAAGAGCCTTTTTAAACGACCGCACACAATGTGTATATGTAGGACTTGATGTATCAACTCCAAAATCCATCACCAGTGGTGTACCTCAGGGTTCTGTCCTTGGCCTTCTCTTGTTCTGATATATGTCAATGACCTTCCTAACCATGTCCAATCTCCAGCTGGCATTATAATCTTTGCCGATGAGACAAAACTGTATCTTGCTTATACTGAAAATCAAAATACACCACTTACACAATCCTTAAATCAATTTTGTTCATGGTCCAAGACATGGCAACTGACTGTTGCTTATTCCAAGTGCTCTGTCATTTCCTTTGGTTCTCGTGGTTATGAGCCTACTTCACCTTACTCACTTTCTGGTATTCCTTTGCAATTCGTATCATCTATAAGAGATCTTGGGGTGTGTTTGAATTCAGACCTTACGCCAAGTATGCACTGCTCAAACATTGCTGCCATGGCTTTCAATAGGAGCTGTCTTCTCTTAAAATGCTTTCATTCTAACGATGTGTCTCTCCTTGTGCGTCTTTATAAGGTGTATGTTCGTCCCCTTCTGGAAAGTAATACCCAAGTTTGGAATCCCTGGTTCCATAAAGATATTCAATGTATTGAACGTGTTCAGAAATTTTTCACTCGTGCCATAATCAAACGTGCTGGTATACCATATATGGATTATGATGATCGCCTTGCGAACCTGGGATTACAGTCCTTAGAGTACAGGAGAGTCTTCTACGACCTTGTCATGTGCTACAAGATCTATAATAATCTGGTTGATTTACCTTTTGAGAGTTTTTTCACCAAACCGGCTAGGCCGTATTCCATCCGAGGTCATCCTTGTATCCTGCGATCCAAACATTTACCCCATCATGCATTCCGAGCGCATTTTTTCACCGAACGTGTGATACCTATATGGAACCACTTACCCCAAGATGTTGTCACTTCATTGAACATTACAGTTTTTCGTACCCAACTTAGATCTGTTGACCTTTCACCCTTTTGTATGTTATATCCCTCCCAAGTTTGTAAGTGCACGTACACATAGTGCCACTGCTTGCCTTTTTGCATACATGTATGTATGTCTGTTTATATGTGTGCAATCAATCAATGAAATCAATGAAATCAATCAATCAATAAAAGAAAGCAATGGCCACAAAAAAAACATGCTTAAGAGGCTGTACCTGGACCACGTATGCTAATAAAGACAGCTCGAGCCCTCTGGCGGATTGGAAGCAAAAGGCCTCTCCAAGTAAGTCACCGAAATGGCTGTCTTTATGGTACACCAATGCGCGGGACTTCTGATTTATCAAGAGGGTACTTTTTTATGCGGATTTGAAAGAGTTTATGATCGCACTACTTTGTGAATAGGTTCATATAATTCTTTTGGAATTTGGCCGTTGTGCGAAAGAACTATAAGCATGGAAAGACAGCCGTTTTTTTTCGACGAAAATATGAATGTACGATTACGTATACCGCAATAGAACTATTCGTTCTAATTATACAACTTAATGTCCGCGTCTGGACGGCGACCACCGTGTTATTGGACACAGCTATGCACAATGTGTATAACAAACACTGTATAACTACTTGTATAACAACGTTATACAGGCGAGTATAACAACCCTTTTAACACACTGCTTGCCGATAATCTAATTTAACGAATTGGAAAGTATATTTTCTCTTACAGCAGCTGTCAAAGAAAATAAAGTGAACATAAAGTAAGTTATCTAATCATATGTCGAGCGTGGGATTCATTGTTTGATACATAGGGCGAATGACATATGCATGTTGACGATATATAGTTGAAGATATAAAAACCAACAGCGGGTTCCTTTATTAATCATTGCAGGGTGAAATTATTGATTTACACCCCCTCCTAGGCGCGCGGCTCTGCCTGTTTCGGCTTAGGCGTACACACTTTGTACATATTGCAGTGTCGTACTAACGCAAGTTGCAATGGGTCTAATAAATGGGCGGATAGTCTGCCTGTGTGTGTTCGTTTTTTGAGCGTTTGGCTGGGCCGTTTTCGACAAAGTGGACTCTATTGACTCCTTAGACAGTGAGGGGCTTACGTTTTTGAATTTCGCCTTTTTTCTCTCTATATTTAAAAGTAATATAGAGAGAAAAAGGTGATATGTAAGAGGATTTGCAGTTGAACGTAATCCGCCTTAGTAACCGTTGCTATACGGCGCCACGTGAGAATCAATATGTTAGATTTCGGGCGTTTCTATGGAGGGTTCGGAAGTGTTAATCTACGTTGGGACGCGACTTGGACGCGTGACATATACCATCGAATGGCAGCAGCATTGCTAATGAAGCTATTTGTCTATTTTGATCACAAGCCATGGTCCGTCTTCTTCGCTAAACAATTAACTTACATAAACTGAAGCGTACATAGCACCTCAATTCAGCTACCAGTTCAATCCACCTGATCACACTTACTCCACCAGCAAATGGAACACGGCAAATCCAGCTATAGCGCTGCAATAATTTGACTCCCATTCGGTTTCCGCATCCCTTTTCAGTGCAGTAACGTACATTCTTTATATTTCGTCAGGTATAACCGATCAATGAGTCATTCTGTACCTTTGGAAGCCGGTTCTTTAACGCAATGACCATGCACACGGATATACTGAAATTTATACCTGTCACATGATTCCATGTGCTCTCCATGTCTTAAGTCAGAGTTTTCCAATAGAACCAGGATGCAAATTTTAAAAATCTCACTCTAGGTGCATGGTAGACTATTTACATGCTTTTATTATTGTGAATCACAAAGAGGTTACAGTTTCCTCTGAAACCCTTGGAATGTGCAAGAGTATATAAAACACCCAATTTTGGAAAATGAGCTATATTCTAATTTTTACATACTTTTCAAATAGCTCTTGGTCCCTATCCAGGTTAATGTAATTTCATATTGGACTGCTCAGGAGAGTGAAAAACGTAATATGTGTTAGCTACATGTACACTGTAAAATGTCATTTAAAAAAGGTATCTTAAAAGAGTCATTGAGCAATTACAATTGCTATAATCATTTAATGGCCTATTTTTTAAGATCAAGTTATAAAAGGGAGGAAAACCATCCAAAATCATCTTTAAAAAAATGAATCATTTAGTTAAGCATGAATTTTAGTTTCAAGAAATTTTGTGAAGTATCTACTGCAGGCCCTTAGCCAGGAAGGTCTGGCAGGGAGGATCAATTAAAATAGGAATGCAGGACTTCTAAAAGTGGGGGGTCCTCCTTAAAATTTGACCAATATGAATATGGGGGGGGGGGGGGGCGGAGGAGGGCTGCCACTGCTCGGGGCTTGTAGTATATTTCTTATTCGGGACTGTACCATGAGCGATTTAAGCGTTCTTTCCGCCACGCACTCAACGTTCTCAAACCCCAAAAAATTATAAAATACTCACGTGAACGAATACAATTATTAGCATATGAATAATCTTAGGACTAATATCTGACACTCCCCCCTTGACTAGTTACAACACTAGTCAAGAGGAAGTCCTACAACTGTTCTTCAATCCTATATTTTGCTAGCTGAGCGGCGACTCTGGGAGGGTTGGATCTTCTGCTGCTAACAACTGGTTCCATGTTGTGACTACTGGAAGTAGTAGTGTCTGGTTCAGACACCTGAGGTGCACTTTCCAAAGGGTAGAGGTGTTGAATGGGTCGACGCAGTACTGTAGACTTGGAACCGGACATAACTCGCAGGGACGCTGAATGGAGCTGAAGATTGGAATCACAAACTGTCGCAGAAGCAGCTGCCGAAACACAGCAAGTTTGAAGCTTGGCAGCAGCAATTTGGGTTATACTGTGATACTGACGCCATCTGGAGATGTCATGGGAGACTTAGTAACGGCACAGCTAACTGAATGCACGAAGCATCCAATCCTTCTGGACAAGAAGCATCATTTCACATTGTTGGTGGTTCGAGATTGCCATTCTAGAGTGATGGGGACAGCAGTTCATGAGAAAGCTCCTATATGAATGCAAGATTTGTAGGAGACATAGCTCCAAACCACTCACTGGCCCATCTCCTCCTTCGTTGCCTGATTTTCGTGTCTAGTCTTCTCCACGTAACAGGGGCTGATTATGCCGGACCACTGTACTTGAAGAGTACTTGAAGAGTGGTGAGAAGGTTTGGTTCAGTTTGTTTACCTGTTGAGCAGGAAGGGCAGTTCATTTAGAGTTTGTTCCAGACTTGACGGCTAAGGCTTATATATGCTGTCTGAAGCGGTTCTCTGGCAGACGTGGAATCCCACAGAGATTGGTGTCAGACAATAGCAAGACCTTCAAATCAGCAAGCAGGATCCTGTCAACTCTGAAAGGAGCACCTGAAGTGCAACAATATCTCAGGGACTCACACACCGAATGGTCCTTTATTCTAGAAAAGGTACCATAATGGGGTGGATTTTACAAAAGACTCATTCAGTCAGTGAAAAGATGCCTGAGAAAGGCTATAGGGAAGGCCAAACTGTCATATGACGAGCTGATGACTTCTTTGGTTGAAGTGGAGGCCACTCTCAACTCTCGTCCAATATCCTACCTCTCCTCAGAGAACATTGAGGAGCCGTTAACACCCTCTCATTTACTAATAGGTCGACGTGTCATCACTCTACCTGATGTCGTGTTTACGTGTGAAGAGAACCCTGATTTCAAGGACACAGACACTAGACTGAACCTGAATAGACGCACGCGATATCTGAGTCAGGTCATGGTAACGGTTTGGAAGAGATGGAGATCTGAGTATCTTACTGCACTCAGTTAGCGTCATGCATACGATCCAGGTCTAGGGAAGCCGTTGAAGGTTGCGGTTGGAGATGTTGTTCTCATCGACAATCCAGACCGACCCCGAACTATTTGGCGAATGGGTAAGGTGGAGACACTGTTAGAGAGTGCAGATGGAGCAGCGAGGGGCGCTCGCTTCTGAACTGCAAGAATCAATTTCACTGGTTTCATGCTCAGGTTTGCAGAGTCCAGGAGGTAGAGTCAGCCATGACTCAGGTATGCATGTACCTAACTCTGAAAGGTCTGCTCCCCTTGATGGAAGATCATCTGGATTGACGTTTCCTGCACAGTGATACCAACATTTAACCGGTACTAGAGAATGGATCTCCCTTACTTGGTTTTCCACGAATTATTTCCGTTCTTTATCGAAACCCCTTATCCAGCAGAGTGCGATCTTGGAGTTTGTAAAACACAGTGGTTCCTCCAATGGTTTTTCTGGTCCCAGTGCACTTGCGACACTTGAGAGGAGTCTGGCCAACAAGAGAGCAGCTAGCAGTTCTAGTCTCAGATTTTTTTTGCACACTAAGAGGAGCCACTCGGGTTTTTGAAGCAACAAACCTAGTAACGCATCCCTCAGACGACACTATGTTCATATACACAACAGCTGCGTAGGCCCTAGCTGATGCATCGCAGAATCCAACAAATGTGCATGACAGAGGTTCATCCATACCCTTGAAATAGAATCTCGGTATGCGTAGAAGTGGAGGCTCTCTCATCTGCAGTATCAAGCTCTTCCATCTCTTCATAGATCTCCTTCCAAGTCGCTGTCCCAGTTCAGCTTGGCTACACAGATGTCCTGAAACAGCAGCTTGAAACATACTGTCAAAGGTGACAGAAACCCCAGTGGATCATAGACTCTTGCCAAAAGTCCATTGACATTCCGTTTTGTGGGTTTCAGCTCGGATGCGGCCTGGTAGAGGTTACTGAGATCTCATATGAGTGTATCGTCCATTGGCTTCCACTTCACTCCGAGCACCTTGTTATATTCTTGTGGTATATCAGGACCACGCCCATGACGGATCCTCGAAAGGTCAACCACAAGGGTCACACGTGGCCAATTCCCATTGGATGATTTGTGTTGGTGTGTTGTGACGTCATGTTCGGTTGTTTATATTGTATGTTTTGCATGTGTGTAAGGAGACATTTTGTACCTCCTGGTGGCTGACCTTCTGTGTGGGCTGTCGCGGCCCTGCCGCGACACGTGTAAGCGTGCTGGCCAGTACAAGTCATTACATTGGCGACGAGGGTAAACGGCAGGAGAGGTAGTAGCCCCACCACATGAGAGGAAGCCCTTTGGAGAGAGGAGGGTCGGACCCCAGCTCTTCGAGAGGAGGACAAGTGTCTCACCAGGCGCCACCCCACAAGAGAGTCACTGCCGCTGCGGGAGAAAGGTTAGTCTACCGCCAGGGAGGACCGTACGTGCCTACAACCGGGGAGGACTGAGCGTACCTGCCGCCGGGGAGGACAGAGTGCCTGCTGCAGGGGAGGAGTGAGCGTACCTGCCACCGGGTAGGAGAGAGTCCTACTGCCGGGGAGGAACGTGACTGAGGGAGTGTAGGCCACAGTTAGCCATGGTGATGGCCCCAGTCAGCAATCCTGCCACCGGGGAGAGGAGAGTCCTGCCACCGGGGAGGAGATAGTCTTGCCACCGGGAGAAGAGAGTCCTGCCACCGGGGAGGAGAGAGTCCTGCCACCGGGGAGGAGAGAGTCCTGCCACCGGGGAGGAGAGAGTCCTGCCACCGAGGAGGAGAGAGTCCTGCCACCGGGGAGGAGGGAGTCCTGCCACCGGGGAGGAGAGAGTTCTACCACTGAGAGAGGGAGAGGAGTCTCCACTGTCCTGCCACTGGGGAGGAGAGAGTCCTGCCACTGAGAGAGAGGAGTCTCCACTGAGAGAGGAGTCTCCACTGAGAGAGAGGAGTCTCCACTGAGAGTGAGGAGTCTCCACTGAGAGAGAGGAGTCTCCCCTGAGAGAGAGAGAAGTATCCACTGAGAGAGAGAGGAGTGACTGTCCATAGGAGTCTATACCAGTCTACTGAGAGGAGTGACTGTGCATAGGAGGAGAGTCTACCAGGGAGAGAGATGGAACTCTCTCCACAGAGAGAGTGAAGAGAGACTTGGAGAGTAGTCTGCTAAGAGAGTAGGCTCTAACAAGTGAGAGGAAAGCTTGCCACCAGGGAGAGGATAGAGTTCCTACTGCTACTGGAGAGAGGGAGCTTAAGGAAGAAGACTGAGCAGAGGAAAGAAATGTTGAGCCCAGAACTGCTGAAGAGGAGTGAAATTTTAAGTGGGGAGGAATGTGGTATATCAGGACCACGCCCATGACGGATCCTCGAAAGGTCAACCACAAGGGTCACACGTGGCCGATTCCCATTGGATGATTTGTGTTGGTGTGTTGTGACGTCATGTTCGGTTGTTTATATTGTATGTTTTGCATGTGTGTAAGGAGACATTTTGTACCTCCTGGTTGCTGACCTTCCATGTGGCTGTCGCGGCCCTGCTGCAACACGTGTAAGCGTGCTGGCCAGTTCAAGTCATTACAATTCTGGATGATCCAACCTTTCCCACAAGGTATTTTTTGTGTAAGATTCATCCTCACATGCTACTGACACCCTGCCAGGTATTTGTGCCTGGTGTTCTTGAGATGACACACGAGTCTGAAGATTCAAAGAGTTGGCTACAAACCTTCGAAGTGTAAATCCTGCTTTGTCTAAGCATAGTCTTGCTAACAGTTCCAATGCTTCACCTTCAGTCTTAGCCCCAAAGATGAGGTCATCCACATAGATAGATCGATTGAATTTATCCAAGAACAGTGGGTCTTCATCTTGTTACTTCTCAATGTGCCTTCTTATCGTTGCATTAAGCAGAAAGGGACTGGCAGACACTCCAAATACCACCCAAGTGAAGCCAATCTTGGAAGCTGTGCATTGATGTCGTGGATCCATAGAAACCTCAGGGCGTTACGATCTTCCTCAGAAACAGATTCCATGAGGAAAGCCTTCTCTATATCAGCAATCACAGCTACCCAGTGAATACGGAACCTCAGGAGTATGTTCATAATGTTTTGCCCAAAGGTAGGCCCTGCATATAGGCAATCATTGAGAGACGGCCCATTGCTCCTTGCGGACGCATCGTAAACAATGCGCAATTTGCTTGTCTGCTTGTCTTCCTTAATCATGGCATGATGAGGGAGATAATGTGTTGTTCCCATTGATCCAATGTCAGAGGGATCGACCACCTCTACTATGCCTTGTCTGATCTGTTATTGAATGATCTCATCGTATTGTGTCAAGATGTGTGGTGTTTGCCTAAGCCTCTTCAATAGACGTTTTTGGCTTAGGTCAAAGTTGTCCGGGAGCAAAACACGGGGGGATTTCCAGGGAAGTCGAACACAGTAATGACGATTGTTAAATGATATGCTTTCCATGAAGTTGTCGTAGACAGAAGTCTCGCATTCTTTAATCCCCAGTGTCTCAAGGTCCCAAAATGCTTGTAATCGAGATTCGCAATTTCTTGTTGAGCCAAACAAACAGATGCATCCACCTTTATCATGTGAACAGTGCTCAAACAAGTCACGGTTGGTTCAAGGGTGAGACCTAGTCCAGGACCAGATAGGACCCATCCAAATGCTGTTTCGATTGCAGTAGGACCAGCTATGCCCTTCATGACCTTCCTGTGACAATCATCCAGTATTGATCCACTCTTATTGGGACACCCACTTCCAGGCAGTCCTTCCCATTACTCGAGTCAGCAAGGTCTAGTCCAGACAAATACTGGAATCGGCTGGTAGCATAATTGATCGGCTGTCCTGTTAGCTGCTCGCAGGTGGTTGGAGAGATAAACACATGTCTAGTACACCTCTTGTCATCACACTGAGGTAGACTAAACTGCACACCTGAACCTTCCCTTCATCAGCAACAAATGTTTTCACTAGTAAGGTTTCCTTGCTATTCTCCTTAAGTCCTAGCTGATTGCATAACTTGCTTGAGATGTAGACCTTTGGCTTCCGCTATCCAGCAAGACCTTAGTTTGAATCACAGGGGTTGTTTTGTCAGGAGCCTTGACCCTAACGCACGCAGTCTGTAACAGTACTGGTGTCTTCGTGCTGACGTACATGGAAACAACTGTTGACGGTCGCCCGTTGGATCCAGTTGGTTCATTGTTGGCTCGTTATTGGCCAGTAGGAGCAGCATTCTGAACTGTCTGTTGACTTGCTCGGGTTGCGTCTTGTGGTCCATTGGTTTTAAGCCAGGAACAGATGCTCAAATGGTGTCTTCCTTCACAGTTTGAACACTTGCTTGGCGACCGACAATCTCTTCCAATGTGGCCCTTCTTCAAGCAGTTGTAACACCTTCCAGCCTTGACTACTATCCGCTTCCTCTCTCCAACGTCTGTCACACTTCCACAATCAGAAGCAATAGAAAAGTAGTTGGACTGCAATGCTGATGCAGTCACTGAGCCTTCTCTGGGCTGCTTCTTAACAGGTGATGTCACAGTCACAGTTTCAGTTGCTCGTTCCCTCGCACTTATCTCCTTTTCCACAATTTTCATATCGCGTCCATATCCAAAGCTTCACCTGTAACCTCCTTACTGATTGACATGCGAATTACTTGGGGAAGTTTATTCAACGACAACAGTAGACTCCTGTAGTATAGTAGCAGCGCAACAGATAACAGAGTCGATACCCCAACTATCACCAGCTAGCTAGGTACAAGAACACACTGCGCATGTGCATCCACTCTAATTAGTCCCCACTAATATACTACACTACACCCCTCCCAATAAATCCAATCCTACTCTACAAAATCAATATCTTTTGGGAGGTCGATGTTCTCGTTTGGGGTAGCGCCTCACACCTTCAGGTTGAGTAGTATACTGTTGATGGTCTTTTGAATCTGATCCCCGTGACGCCAATTTTGGAGCATCACTTCTGGTAGCAATCTCTCTACCAAGTTCTGTAGACTTGGATGGTTCCCTCAGTTCATCAGACCTTGACAGTTCTATAGATATATCTGAATTTGAGCTTGGGTCCTTCTGCACAGCTATCTCTGTTGTGGGTACCTGTATATCAGGACCTAAACCTTCCTGAGGTACTCCTCCTGCTGATATCACTGAATCACTTGCACTTGGTTTGTCCACTCTAGAAATTTGTTCAGCACAATTTTCAAAAACTGGTTCTTTCCTAAGAGAATCTTCCTCTCCTCCTCTTAAAGCATCAAACACTCGTAACTCTTTGATGTGGTCCACATGTCGTCTCCATACAATGTTGGGTTGAACCTGCACCATATACGATACAGGACCACATACTTCTGTAACAACTCCAGGCACCCATGTCAATCCCTGCAAGAAGTTCCGAGCCATGACCTTTTTGTCCAACACTAAATTGCCTGTCCTGTGAATGTTGGTCATTGTAGTTAATTTGGTCTGCTTGTTTTCCAAATGCCTTTTCTCCATACTCTGGCTTCAGTAGATCCAAACGTGTTCTCAACTGTCGTTTGAAAAACAGCATGCATGGAGCGCCGCCTGTGGTAGAATGCGGGGTTGTTCTGTAAGCCAACAAAAAACTGCACAGATGTTGTTGAAAAGACATTTGGTCACCCCGTGATGCCAGCATAGACTTCTTAAATGTTTGTACAAATCGCTCTGCCAACGGTGCACAACAGATATGTTTAATGCCATTGGTGGTCATGAATTGTGCAAACTCTTCAGATGTGAATTGAGATCCATTGTCTGACACTCACTGCTGCGGAAGCCCATAGGTTGCAAACAGTTCTATGAGTGCTTCAATAGTTTTTGCTGAGCTGAGTGTTTTCATCTCAACAACTTCAGGCCATTTAGAGTGGGCATCCACCACCACCAAGAAATTAGAGCCCAAAGATGGACCTGCAAAATCAATATGTATCCTCTGCCATGGCTGTGCCAGCCACACCCAAGGATGGGAGAGGGGCAACTGGTGGGCTAACCTTAACTTCCTGGCACTGCAGACATGACTTGGCAAGATTCACTAAATCTAAATCTAACCCTGGCCACCATACATAACTTCTTGCGAGAGCTTTCATACGAGATGCTCCTGGATGACCCTGATGCAATTCTTCCAGAACCTGAACTTGAAGTTTCTTTGGCACCAATACTCGCAAACCTCACAGCAGGCAGTCCCCTTCAATGGTGATTTCATCTCGGCGTGTCCAAAATGGTTTCATGGCATCAGATATCTTTGCGGGCCATCCTTGTCTCATATAGGTGAGCACCTGGCTGAGAGTAGTGTCACGAGCAGTGTACGCTTTCAATTTCCCAGAAGTCACAGGGAGCATCTGAATTTGTGAAATGTTGAAAACCATGGGGTCAACATTGCTCTCCATATCATCTTCCACTGTATCATCATTGATTGGAAGTCTTGATAGTCCATCCGCATTTGCATGTGTTGTGGTGGGCTTGTACTCAATCTTATACTGGTAAGCTGATAACAACAATGCCCATCTCTGAAGCCTCACAGCTGCCAAGGAGGAATTCCAACTTTTGAACCAAAGATGGTGGTTAGGGAAATACATGTGATATAATGGCACCTATACCATATTCTGATGCATCCCCAGCGAACTGCAAAGGCAATTCAGGATCATAGTGCACCAAGAGTTTTGCTGACATCAGTGCTAGCTTTGCAGAGTCAAAGGCCTTTTTACACTCCTTCGTCCAATGCCATTTTGCACCAAGCCTGAGTAAGCAGTTCAGAGGATACAACATCATGGACAGATTAGGAATGAACTTTTGATTATAGTTCACCAAACCCAGGAACGATCATAGCTGTGATACATTCTTGGGAGTAGGTGCCTCCTTAACAGACTGCAATTTGTCTGGTGTTGTGTGCACTCCTAGAGCATCTACTATATGACCAAGATACTCCACTTGATCCCTGAAAAAGAAACACTTTTTCTTCCCCAACACTAACTCATGGTGATCCAATCGTTTGAGAACCTCCTCCAGGGCCTTGAGATGCTGTTCATCACTTTTGCCAGTAATCAGTATAGCAGATGACACCAGATATTTCTTGCAAGATAGAATCCATAGGCTGCTTGGAATAATGCTGGAGACGAGGCAACCCCAAAAGGAAGACGAGTGTAACGAAATAGCCCAATATGAGTGTTAATAGTGACATAGCAACGTGAATCTTCCTCAAGGACCATCTGGGTGTAAGCCTGTGACAAGTCCAACTTTGTAAATCTTTTGCCTCCAGTCAGTGTTGCAAAGAGTTCATTAAGCTTGGGCAGAGAGTACTGCATGGTCCACATCTAAAAATTTATTTACAGTCACTTTATAATCCCCACAAAGCCTTACATGACCATCCTTTTTCGGCACCACCACAATAGGTGCTGCCCATTCGCTGTGCACAACACGCTCCAACACACCCAATTCTTCCAGCCGATGAATTTCCTGTTCAACAGCCTTTTTCAGTGAAAATGGCACAGAACGTGCTCTGTGGAAATGTGGTACAGCACCTGGCTTGAGATTCAACTTGGCTGTTATTTCCTTCATCATTCCCAATCCTGGCTTGAATGCATTGCTGTATTTGGATAACACTGACTGCCAAACTGTCTTTTTCTACTGAAAATTGTACATTGCACACCATCTTCCAGCTCAATTGGAGGTGCTTTAGCCAGTCCCTGCCTACCAAACTTGGTCCACCTTCCTTAACCACTCTAATCATCAAGTTGTGGAACTGATCTCCATATTCTACTAGAACCTTGGTCTCACCCAGAACAGTCAACTTTGCCTGGTTGTATGTTCTCAGAACTACCCTAGATGTCTGCAATTGTCCAGTTCCTTTAGCCAGTCATCCAAACCTTTTCTGACACTATTGAAAGAGCTGCACCTGTATCAACCTCCATTTTCAAAGGTCGTCCATTCAGTTTCACATCAATAGTTATTGGCTGCACTAAGTCACGCCCCACTGTCATCACTGTTCCCAAATATGCTTTTACATCAGTGTCTTGAGACTCCATCACTGCAAACCTGATTCACCCGCAACAGATACTGATGCAATGTGACCAAGTTTCCTGCATTTATAGCATGTGGCACGTTTGAATGAACATTTCTCTGAGCTGTGATTGTTCTTTCCACAATGTGGACATCGTTTGAACTGTTTGTCTACCCTTGAGCTCACTGTCTTAACTGCCACCTCACTGGTTTCTTTCAGCTGCTGGACGTTCAGCTGAGCTGCTTCTCGACTTTGTGCCATCTCCGTAGCACGAGCAAATGTAAGATCTTCTGACAACAGTCTCTTCTGATTATCTTCATCTCTAAGACCACACACCAACTACCTCTCATAGGTTCATCCAGATATGCTTCGAATTTGCAGTTCGTAGCCAAACGTCTCAGCTCTGCCACATATTCCGCGATGCTTTCTCCTACTGCTTGATTCCTGCGATGGAAATAGAATCGCTTGGCGATAACGATAGGCTTTGGTTCGAAATGCTTCTTTAGAACTGCTGTTAGCTCCAACGTAGACTTATCTTGTGGTTTGCTCGGTGCTACCAAATTCCTCAAAAGACCATACATTTTCGGTCCAACCGTGCTTCAGAAAACTGTAACCTTTCGCTCCTCTGCTATCGCGTTGGCGGCCATAAATAGCTCAACCCGTTCGAGGTATGCTGACATTCATTCATTTACGGGTTCGAACTCCTTTCCCAAGGAGCGCCATCCTACCCTCGTTGCCAAATGTAGTATAGTACCAGCGGTGAAAACACACCAGGAGCCTGCATTCACATGGAATTCAGTCAACTTCCTACAGGAGTTGTAGTGTAGTATATTAGTGGGGACTAATTAGAGTGGATGTGCATGTGAAGTATGTTCTTGTACCTAGTTAGATGGTGATAGTTGGGGTATCGACTGTGTTATCTGCTGCGCTAGGGGCAGATCCAGGAATTCAGGAAAGGGGGGGTTGTGAAGGGGGAGGGGTTAACCCCACCCCCAGTTAGGGGGTCTGGAGAAGTGCTGTAATCTCCCAGAGCGGGGTCTGGGGCAGAGCCCCAGGATTCAACGCTTTATTTTGCTATATCACGCTCAAATCCCTATACAAAACTGTTTGGAATAACAGAAATTTGTAACTTACAATTGGGGGATCTATAATAATCTATGGATGTATGTACTACAATTGTCAAAAACCCTGTGGTGGGCAACGTTTCAGTAATAACATGTAAATAATGAATTAGGCAAACCTCAGCTTCAAAAATAAGTCGTTGCTGTTTGTTTCCCCGCCGCACAGTTGCAATATTGTACTGACAACTTTAATTTATAATATAATTATTATTACAGTATACTTATACACAATTGTTATGACTGAATTGACCACGCATGTGCACGATGGTACATGTTGTGTCATATATGTTGGGTATTTAATTGGTATGCTGAAATGATGATCAGATTTTGTCAGTAACGCGAGTGATATTAATTGCGAGTCGTTACACTTGGTGTAGTCGTCATGTCGGAACCTAGCGCAAAGGAGGAGGAGATGGAGATGGATGGAACGGGTACCACTGCTGCAAAGATGAAGAGTTATGGCCGGCCGCTGGTTTCGCCAGACGCGTTTTCTGGGGCGACGAGTTGGACAGACTGGATAGAACATTTTGAGGCAGTGGCGGTGTTAAACGACTGGGATGATGCGGCTAAGCTCCATTGGTTGCCTGTCCAACTGTCAGGCAAAGCTCAGACGGCGTGGAAAAGGCTAAGTCCTGAGGTGAAAGCAGACTATGAGGCGGTGAGGGAAGCTCTGGAGAAACGCTTTGAGCCTGAGAGTAAGCATTCATTGTATTTTGTCGAGTTTCAGGCGAGGGGACGCAAGAAGGAGGAGACCTGGAGCGACTTCACGGACGAGTTGAGGGTCCTGGCAGATAAGGCGCTCCCTGAAATTGAGAATAAAGCAAAGGAATTGCTCACTATCGAGCGTTTTCTCAGTGAGCTTACTAATCCCCAGGTTGCCTTTGCAGTTCGACAGAGGCAGCCTAAGACTTTAGATGATGCTGTGGCCTGCACGCTGGAGACCGAGTCCTACCTCTTTCGGGGAGCAAAGGACACTCGAGTGTCTGCCGTCACGGTGGTACCGAATCCTGGGTCTGCGTCGCCTGCAGCAGCCCCTGAACAGGAAACTCTCCTGCAACTCCTCCAGTCGCTGTCTGTGCGGATGGAGAAGATGGAAAAGACAATGGAACGCGGCTCGCAACCCTCATGGCAACGAACTTGAGGAGACGAAGCAAGTGTACCACCTACATGCTTTAAGTGCGGTCAGGTGGGTCACTATGCCAGGGGTTGTGCAGCTAAGGGTGGCCGCAAGCAACAGGAAAACTAGCAGCCCTCAGCACTAAGAACCAGGTGTGCGAGGGCGTAAATACAATGGTTCAATTGGATAGTACAAGTACATGTAGTTTTAGTCTATCTGTAAATCCAGCTTGTTCACACTTTGTATCAGCCAGTGTGATGGAAACCCAGCAGAAGTTCATGGTAGACACTGGGGCAGCAGTTAGTCTCTTGAGTAGTAAAGTCTGGAATGCATTAGGGGGTGAAAAGATGTTGCAGCTGTCCCCGTGGGGTGGAAAAAAGATTGTTGGTGTGGTTGGCAGTCCTTTAACGGTGCTGGGAGTGTGTACACTAGATTTGAGATTCACAGACCTTGTAATCCAAGCTGATTTTGTGGTAGTTGACTGTCTTTCAGTTGAGTCCATCATTGGTCTCGATTTTCTTGAGAGGCAGGGCTGTGTTGTTGACTTACCTAACAAGCTTCTCCAGGTCAGGGGTCTGTCAGTTCCTTTGGTGCATGCCCAGGACACTGATGGCTCTCAGCAGATTCCAGCAGATGTGGCCGTGGTAGAGACACTATCTATTCCTCCATTCAGTGAAATCCAGATTATGGCATCATGCAATCCAGTGATCGACCACAGGACTTGGTTGATAGTAGGCTCACGGGCTGACCTTCCGATTCTGATTGCTGGAGCATTGGTCACCTCAACACCTACAAGTCAAGGAGGTTATGTGCCCATTCTTATTGTCAACCCTTTACCCACGTAGTCACCATATACAAGGGTACGCGGGTGGCAAAGGCAAGCCCAGTTGAAAGCATGATGGTAGCCCCAGTTGGTGTGTGTCGCCCCAGAAAGATATCATGCTGCAGGAAATGGTAGAAAGAAGTGCCAGTGACCTCACCACAAACGAGGAGGAGCTCTACAAGTTGCTGTTGGAATATGCGGATGTTTTTGCTGAGTCGAGTGCTGAGCTGGGTTGTACAAACCTAATCAAACACTCTATTGACACAGGAAATAAACACCCTATTTGACAACCATGTAGACGAGTGCCACCAGCGAGGAGGGAGCAGGCTCGAGGGCTTATCAAGGACATGCTCCAGAAAAACATCATTCAACCCTCATCTAGTCCGTGGGCTTCACCTGTAGTTCTGGTTGGAAAAAAAGACGGCTCCTTGAGATTTTGTGTAGACTACCGCAAACTAAATGCTATCACCCGCAAGGATGCATATCCTCTTCCCAGGGTGGATGATTCATTGGAGGCTCTGAGTGGTTCCAGATGGTTAGACTGCGTTGTGTACTAGACTATAGTATACATGTATATGTACTTTTGGTCATGATGTTAATCATAGTATCCTGCTATGAATTGTAATGCATTTTAATTTTCAGGAAAAAATATTCATCTGGGCTGTGGCAAGAACTATCTTGGTAAGATGTTTGCCAACCTAGTTTTATTTTTTGCATGATACAACTTATAGGAGCACGACATGACAATAATTTGGCTGGTAAGCACTTATTATTCATTCTTAGCATATCTAATTGAATAAATCACCAGCTCACCTTAAAATTGCTCTAATATGATGCACACCAGCAGGCTAAGCTGGTTACAGATTGTTATTGTTCAAATGCATGTATTGCATCTGTTATACAAATGCCGAATTGCATTCATAATAACACTAGTGGGACGAGAATGAATGGGGTAACATGCAATTTCATTGACATGCATGTTCAACTTCACTGCGTTGTGTACTAGACTATAGTATACATGTATATGTACTTTTGGTCATGATGTTAATCATAGTATCCTGCTATGAATTGTAATGCATTTTAATTTCAGGAAAAAATATTCATCTGGGCTGTGGCAAGAACTATCTTGGTAAGATGTTTGCCAACCTAGTTTTATTTTTTGCATGATACAACTTATAGGAGCACGACATGAAGTGTCATTGAAATATACTAATCCATACATATCACTCTAGGTCATCTCATGAACCCCAAAATGAAGTTAAAGTAAGCAATACAAAGGCATGGGTTTTCAATTTCAATCTACACAAAAATATGCTGTGGGATGTTGTAGTAGGAGCATAATAGTAAAGCTAGGGCACACATTACAAATTACGTTATTAATAATGGTTCAGAATTTTTAAACACTTGATATAATTTTTGTTTTGGGAATATTTTGTAAAAATGATCCTACTAGAGTGTTTGGTTTTCTGATGGTGCACTGCACTGATCGCTTTGATTAATCCAGAAACGGATACATCTATGGAACAACATCATTAAATTATGCTTGACTGTCATGGAGTGTAGCTTATAAGTAGCTTAATTAATGATTTAAATATAGTGATAGTTCCACAAGATCTCAGTAACAAATTCATAGTTGCATTCAATATTAAACTCATGGGGCAAACACTTTGCACACTTGTTCTTGGGTAATTAATTTTCTCTTATTTTATCTAGTGCTGGATGGCTGCTTTGTTTTTTTTTTTTAAAGCGGGTCGCGCTAAGAGCTCATTAATCTGGATAGCAAAGTGTCATAAATGTAGAAAAAAACATGCTTGTGATGTGCTAAATAAATAATCAGAGCCTTTAAAATCGTACTAAGTGTTAAACAGATGATCATAATATCTTAGTGCACAGTTATAGCACTGTGTTTGAACTAAAATTTATGTTATCATCACATGGAGTAAAACGAAGAGGCAACAACATGCAGAAGTAGCCACTAGACTATTTGCACTCATGTTTGCATGGGCCTTAAGGTTTATGATAATGTCAAACGGAGCTTGGCTGTAGATGGACTAGAACTATTTGCTACACATAGGAGCTGTAATGTGAACATTGAAATTTGGTCCAGGTGGTCCACTTTAGATAAATAACTATTCGTGTTGATTTGCACATGCTTTATTAAATGCATAAGCAAATGAAAACATTCTCCATGAGTTATATACATATAGTATTTGGGAAATGGTGGTGTACAAAGGAAGGAACAAAGGGTCTAATTATAAGGAAAATGTAACTGTCTGCCTTCTACACGTATATTTAGCAAACTCCAAACCAATGTGCTAAATATAGGACTAATAGATTTCCCTTATGTTTAGTTTACCACCATTACTTTGAATGCCATATACCACTAACTTTCGATCATGGTTCTATTTACTTGCTTTCATGGCTTTTTATTCTTTAAAACTGAAACTGAGGGGGGGATAAGAATAAGTTATAGACACCACCTTAAAATTCTTTAAATCACCCTGAATACGCACCCATTTTTCGATCACACCTCTCAAATGAATATAGTGAATCGGATATTACAAAATTGCAGCATTGCCAAGTAGGCTTCGCTGTTGTACGAAGATGTTGTTTCATAGAATATCGTGAGCAAACTGCCCCTCATCTAAAAAAAGGTTTGTGGTACTCCAACATTATTTTGAAGAGCGGCACGTATTATCGTTTACGATTCAGGGGAAGTGCTCATTTTTAAAAACAAGAGCCATTATTATCAGACTCTTTTTCATCGTGTGATTTGATGACATTCATTGAAAATAAAATTCAATGTGTAAATGTATTACGAGTCCTAAACAGCGCATAAGTAAGAAAACTGTCAATTGCCCATATCGTTCTATAGCACCAAGATGGCAGACAATATTGAATATGAATTCAAATGAATTTCATTTTCATGTGATCTTTGACGTTACACAAAAGGGGTCTATAGAGATCTACATGTATGTATGATCTCTGTTTTTATTTACATAGTATTTAAAAGCAACGCCCACAAATCTCGCCTCAGTCACGAGACAATATGACGAAATAGTGTAGAATCGCACCAGATCCCTATGTTTGCATATATACCCATGAACACTATAAACAATATGATATGATCATTACATTGCCTGTGGTGCCAGCTAAAGTACTTAAAAAATTCATGACTGCATGGTGGGCACTGGGCAGGTTGTAAACGTTTATACTAAAGTACTAGAACCAACAAGTTTGAATGCCGAGTTGGATTTGGTTCGATAGGCGTGGTATGTTTGACACAAATTGAAATCTTTAGCTAACTTAGTTTTGTTAGTGACAAGTAAATAAAAAACCTTCTCAATGATAAAGTTGGTGGGATATAGGACTTGAAGGCAACGGTGGTGTAAAAAGCAAGGAAACAAGGGTCTGTAATAGTAAGGGAAAATGTCATAGTTCTATATTTAGCGCCTCGTTTGTAGCATATAGTATGTTTGTGTGCTAAATATATTTCTACACGCTCAGGAAATGTGGCCTTTCTCACCGCAGTTCCAACACATTACATGCAGGTCTTCGCGGCTTTCCACCTCCGTTCTTCTCTGACTTTGACATGGGACAGGAATTATCCCTTGAGCTCAGAGTCGTTTTCAAACAATGGAGTCATTTGCTCAGTGCTTTGTAAGGTGCTTTGGAGGTTGTCGTCCACTAAGGTGGCACCTGCCATAGCTGCAGTTTCTTCTGGGCTTGGTGACCTGGTCGTCGGTTGTTGGACAATGATGTGACTTACCAAGACTAGATGCCTTTTGATAGGACTCCAGTTCTATGGTGGTTGTAACTGTCTCATCCACAGTGCTAGGCGTTTCTGTTTTACGACGAAAACGACCTGAGGGTTGTGAATCTTCTGTGAAAGAAATTGATTTAGGGCCAAGCGTTTGAGTGCTTTGTCCTCGAAGTCAGGGTACTATTTATCGGACAGAACCTTCAGAGAGTCGCCGAAAGAGGCCCAGTCCTTGTCTTGTTGTTTCAACCTAGCTCATCTGTAGTTCCACAACGTACAGGTCCTTTCTGCTATTGGGAGCAAAACGTTTTTTTTTTTAACGCTTTGACGCACTCACCATAATCGTCTGCTCTCTTGCAATTCCTGGCAGTTTCATTAAGCCTTTCCTGTTAAACGTACGCGTAACCATTTCAGCTTCTCACCACCAGTTTCCCATTTGTTGATCACCGTGACACTTTCAAAATGGCTCAACCATTCGTCCCAATCTCCTGCTGGCCGTCTGGCCACTGTACGACACGGGAAATAGTACTGGTTTTGCCATCTGCCAACTACGCCAGTGTAACGTTTCTTAGATCAACAACTATCAAATCAAGAGCAGTTACATAGCACGTGTGTGTACATACAATAATAGAGGCTTATATATATATATATCTAACAGTCATGTGAGGGTTCAGGGTGCAGACATGTAGGGTGCGCGTCTCAGACAGCGCCTGCGATGCGCAGCTGATGTCACTATTACATATGCAACTAGGACCTAATAGCAAAAACTTTTTTTGCTGTCCACCCGGGTGTCAGAGCTACAAAAAATTATATAGGTCACCCCACATTTTGGGAACTATTTAAAAAACCTGCATGGGAGCTACATGGCTAATAGTTTAGATTCATGCATTCTTGTATGTTTACGCTTCATGCATTTTTTTTCCATTTGCATATTTTGTACTGCTGATGTTGCAAATTAAACTTGGCTCCTTCCGTCTAGAAATCACAACATCCTACCTATGCTATCCATCATGATTGTCATCACAGCAAACTACTCCAATGCAGACATGTGTTCAAATCAATATAAAAATCCCACATGTATGATACAAATAATTGGAAAGAGGATTGTATATAACAAATAGTTTTTCTTTGCATTTCAGATCTTCGTAACTGGAGAGCAATGAATAACGCATCATGCCCTACTGATGATATGCTCATTATAGCTTGCAATGGTTGTGGATTTGGCAGTATTGTCTGGCGCTCCAAGTATTTGTTTCATGCATTTGGAAGAAATCCTATGATAGGCGACTCGCACGCTATACCTGTATACAGCCAAGGTCGCTCTCTCACCAATGATATCAAATGCAATGCCAATGTAACTTCGAAGTCTGCATATTCTATAGTTTCCAGCTTAACTTGCAGAACATATGTCAGATCTTGGAATATACTCTACAGCAATAATATTCAATGCTGGGGCTATTCTCAACGTGCTCCTAATTTTTGGGGCTATTATTATTATTATACTCCACTGTTATTTCTAACACAATCAACACTACTGTCAGCCAATTGTTTAACTGGTAAGTGGTAATTTTGCATGTACCTGCATTTGGAATCATACCAGTAGTGAAGTTAACATTTTATTGTATATCTGTAAATACTGCAAAGCAGCATCCACTGTTGTAAATTAGAAGGAGGTAAGATCCAACGATGTATAAGTACATTAGAGATTGTTAAGAACCTGACTGGTATGGCCGTTTCAATCACGCATTAAGCGGATATGAGGACGTATTCTATAGAAGGGAGAGCTGTATAATAGACTGTAATCATAATTATGTAATGTGTTGCGCATGCGTGGAGGTGCTGGACCTTTATTGTGTGTTGCGAATTACCTTTTGAGCTCGTCCACTACTCGTATATGCTTGCGAAGGGTTTGCATGAACAGCACTCCTGAAAATATCTTCACAGGAAAGGTTGCATGTTTCCAGCTAGGAAACATCATTGGCATCAGAGTATTGGTAATGCCACTCACGATAGATCTCATCTCATCATCAAGAGATCTCATCTCATCATCGAGAGATCTCATCTCATTATCGAATGATTTTAGGCTCATGGAAAGAAAACTAGATGAGGAACGCATATGAATAAGTTTTGGGATTGAAAATGAGTACCACATCATGTAAAAAAAGATGCTGTTGTTTAAATTTCTTTTAAAGCAGAACCTTGTCATCAACGAATTTCCTGCATGACTAACAAACAACTGTGTCCCATTAACAGAGTGAGACACATGAATAGTAGTAATCTATGATACACAATAGCGATGTTTCACTGAGATCATTGAGTTGATGCTATATCTCCTGAACGGTTAAACAGCTATGGACTGCCTAATTTAAACAGTTCAATACTACACCATGGACTTCCTCATTTAAACACTTCAATACTACACCATTTCTCTATTATAAAATGCAGTTTAGAATCTCGCACTTGCGCCATGCCAATATTGCAACGTTCGATACCCCACCTGGTTCAATCTTGTCATGACCTTAGGAACTCCGGAGTAATCGCTTCAAATTCGGTTTGTAAATACAGAGGTGCTATACCTATCGATTTGTTCTGTTCGTTAATTTTATGTGATCCGTTACGGAGATGCATTTGAACAACTACATGCACATTTTTGCGCTCGATTCGGGCCTATCATTAGGCTCCCGCTCGATGTATGGGGAGGCGGGGATTATAACATTGGCGCGAATCAAGTGGGAAAATGTGGATGTAGTTGGTTCAACTGTGTCAGTGATTTGATTGTTTATTAAAAATAGTTGTATGCGCATTGATTTAATTAGAATTGCATCATTCTCAAATTTATTACGAGCGTGGAGAAGACGAACAGTAATCTGCGTTAATCGTGCGATGCCTGAACTATTCTACATGGTCCTATGGAGTCAAGAAATCACACAAAATGGCTGAACAGGTTGTCAAAAAAAGAAGAGAATTAGCGCGGCTCTCAAATCTCGGAGGAAGAGAAATGGCACGATGCAGTTTACCCATGCTAAGGAGGATGATCAAAACGCTGAAGGAAAAGCTTGATGTCATTTTGAAGCTGGACGCTGAAATCTTGGACGCCGCAGAGGAAGATAAAATCAAGGAGGAGATTGAACAGGTCGACCTCTACCAAGAGAAGGTGGAACTAGTGATTATTACGCTTCAAATGGCTATCAGCAATCTGGAGCAAGATGAACCGCTTGCTTCTACGAACGGGAACACGCGAGAACATTCCTCATCTGGTGATACTCATGCTTCTGCTATGACGCCGCCGTTGTAACAATGGCACAAGAATCTCAGAGAAGTGGTGAGAACTCAGGTTAATAGATCTGCAACGACGTCAGCAGCAGCAGAGAGAGAGCATGAGCGCAGCAGAATTCCCAAGGTTCTTCTTCTTCTTCTTCTTCTTCTTCTTCTTCTTCTTCTTCTTCTTCTTCTTCTTCTTCTTCTTCTTCTTCTTCTTCTTCTTCTTCTTCTTCTTCTTCTTCTTCTTCTTCTTCTTCTTCTTCTTCTTCTTCTTCTTCTTCTTC